>JACEFZ010015511.1:530000-560000 GCA_014155875.1 Cepaea nemoralis
ATTTGGTAGAAGGTCTTGCCTTTGGCTGCAGCCTTTGAAGCTTGGTCACCTGGCTGAACGACCATGACATTCTGCAGAGATTTCAAAGACAGATAGCTGCACTTTGTGTAAAAATCGTAGAGTATTTTATCCAGCTTTGCGAAAACAGCAGACGCCAGAGCTTGGGACAAAATGGAGCTGATATTTGCTGGAGTCATTGGATTGCAAACACAAAATGTAACTGAGATATCTGCGTGTTTGCAAGTTCTTTCAGGCGGGATTTCTTTGAACAAACTGATTCCTCTCTTGTTGATGTCGCCGTAGCCAGTGGTAGCCTGGAAGTTGAGTATATCTCTCATTGTCTCATACACATCAAAGTTTGTGGTCAGCCTTTCCTGGTTTATTTTTAGAACTTTGATGAGATTCGGATATTTCTCGTGGAACCAGGCCGGGAAAACCAGGAACATGTAGGGTGTTCTTGACTCGATGAATCCGTTATATGTGGATCTGAAACAGAGACAAGAAACATTTTCAAGACTCAATTTTAACTGAGGGGAGTTTGACCCGCGTGTCTATGGGAAGTGGTCAAGTATAGTAGAAGTTTGAGAATCACCGCTCCTGCTGTAACTAAGCATCTCTTCTTACAGCGAATGTTACCTGAGCTGCGCGTAGTGACGAAGTGTTTGTAGTGTTTGTAGTGATAAGGTGTTTATAGTGAACATATGTTTGTAGTGATCATGTGTTTGTAGTGAACAGGTGTTTGTAGTGAACATGTGTTTGTAGTGATTAGCTGTTTGTAGTGATCAGGTGTTTTTAGTAAACAGGTGTTTGTAGTTGCTAGGCGTTTGTAGTGACCAGGTGTTTGTAGTAAACAGGTGTTTGTAGCGAACAGGTGTTTTGCTTTTCATCGATAGACACAAGGAATAACGTGCGATGAAGTGTGAGACACCAGGTGACTGGACAAAAGAGAGCTGTCGTAGTTGAAGCGACTGTGATTGTTCTGTTTGCAAGATGAAGCGACTATGAGTGCACTCATTGCCAGATAAAGAGACTGTGATGGATCCGTCAAATTGTGAACGTCAGCTTGTCCAGATAATCGTCTGTGTTCAAGTGACTGCATATAGAAATATGCAGGCAGAACAACAGGCAGTTGTGTTTTCTTCATCCTCTCCCGCGATGAACGTTTGCTATGCGCCTTTGTAGCACCCTTTGTAGTACGCAAATTCCCGCTTTCTGGTCCCGGGTATTTGAAGCAACATCTTCCGACTTCCACGGTTGATGTTTCTGTTCTGGATACATCCTCCCATTGACAGATTGCCTTCCCAGGTTTGTGGACTCTGCCTGACCATAGCATTGGGATTGATGTGCATGAAAGGTGAGTCAGCCCCAGGCCTAGAGATCATATATTTGTGTTGATGTGCATATATAACGCCTTACCTACATAACGCCATACTTACATAAAGTCTTACCTACATAAAGTCTTACATAGCGACTTACCTACAAAACGCCATATGACATAAGCCTGGGTCATTGACAGTGAGTTGAGTGACCGGGCATAAGAAAGAATGGATGAAAGTGGGAGACAGTAAAGTGACTGACCTGGCTATGAGAAAAACAGCCAGTCCTGAGAAATAAAATAGTGAGGGTAGAGAAAAACCCCTAGGGTGGATGGGGCGAAAGACAGTGAGTGTTGTGTGAAGGCAGGAGACTGAAAAGTCAGTGAGAGCAGAGACCGACTACGGGTCAGGTCGTTTTAAGACAAGGGAGTAGAGTTTTAGACACCGAACGAGTCGGTAGTCCGGTAGTCGACGGAGAACTGTGTTGTGTGATTCTCCGAGCTGTGAATGCAGTCCTAACACCCAGAGTGGGTTACATAGTGAGCAGAGGCTCCGACCCAGTGTGTGGGTCGTATTGTGTGAGATCCAGCCGTGGATAGTAGCTGGACTAAATGTCTATGAATTTGAGATTCAGCAGGCCGTGAGAAGGCATTGATGTGTGCGTGTAGAGTTGTGAGGAATATATATATCTTCGGTGGATTACATTGTGTTCTGGATTTATAAACATGTTCCGTTTGTCCGAGGGTCTGTGTTATTTCTGTATTAAAGAATTATGTGCGCCAAAATCGATCTTGTTTACTGACTGGTGAATGTGCACTGCGGGGGTGAGTCATAGTTTAAGACAGTGAGAGATTGACACACCAGGAGTATCGTTACCTAGACAACGACCATCACACGCCCTTATCATTAAGGAAATCGTGTGATAACTGGGAGCTCGTCGCTTAGTAAAGAGTTTCTGACAGCTGCATTCGGTCAAGGAACACCGTGCAATATTGAGATATCTGTGGGCTCTTCGCTGAAAGAGAGGAGTTATTATCTGTGACTTCGTTACGTCAAACAAGTCAGCGCGCGGGGAAAAATACGTTGCAAAAATCACAAGCGAACAGTCAGTTCACGTCAAGTTTACTACAGGTGAATTGGATACCAACCATATAGCTGAAGCGAGCGGGAGTGTCAGAGAATTAACGCAGCACAGATAAACCGGGAGAGTCGACTACGGTGAAGGGTGTAGTCACGAGTCACAAACAGCACGGAATGTCGGGTTGAGAGGCCATGCGCATGTGTTTATAGGTCAAGAGACTGAAGCGCCAGCAGACAGCACAGATGAAATGTCGTGTGGACAGTGAGTTGTTTGCGACAAGAAGAAGTCAGTCCTAGGTGTGTGTAGGACATCGCTGTCGGTGATAAAGACAGGATTGAGCATCAAACATATTGACAGGTGTGTGTGGCGAGGGAACGCATCGTGTGGTCGCATTTTGACTGGTCAAGATTTGTCGACGCCGTTAAAAGACGAGGCGGGGCGGCGCTAAGAGACAGTGCAGGTGGAATTTGTGAGTCTCCACGGACAAATCGGGTCAGCGCTGTTTACGAGAACATTGAACTCCCGGGAAGGGAAGAGTTAATGAATTTGTAGAATACACAGAGAAAATTGACATTTGCGGACATTTAAATGTAACGAAAAGAAGAAAGAGAAAGGGAAAAATAATTATAGCATAAAAATATACACATATCTGACGTCAGACAACTCGGCTCTAGATATTGATTAGGAGTATTCCAATGCCACTGCACGACACGATAACTCATTAACGTTTTCCTTACAAACCAATATCTTAAGCACCAGAAATACCCACGTTTCACAAGGCATATCCTGATGTAGATAGAGATCGCAAAAAGTGCCTATCAACAACTACATGTAATAACATATATATATATATATATATATATATATATATATATATATATATATATATATATACATACATATGATATTTGTTGTGGTCGGATATATGTTATTATTGTGATCTTTTGACATTTCTAATGTCTAGTGGTCGGTATCAGTTTATATTTATATATTACGTACACAGATGTGTTTTTACATGGGCATGTCAATGTTAGTGGTTTTTATTTCTATGTAATCATCTGTATGCGTGCCACTAGCCTATGCGTCTAGCGTTTTATAGGCACCACTTACTGTTACCATCCATTTGTTTGTATATGTATTTATATGTATGTTTAACAATATTTCCAGGGACTTTATGAACTTGTGGTCATAGATATATATGCGAGGGAGTATAGGTGATACTTCCCCCCTCACTACCTAGTGCTTATAGAGTGACTGGGTGAGTACAGAGTGATATTTTAGCACTACGAATTTACGTACACAGGGAGTGCTGGTGTACTAAGGGAAGTGACACAAAGACTAACAGCAGAGTCGTCACATTTATAGTTAGCTGACAGACAGCAACGTGTCCACAAGTACAAGATGCCTACTTTAATGGAATATATTGAAGCAGGTGAACGAATAGGCCTGAAAGGTAAAGAGTTACAGGAGTATGCAGAAGCAAAAGAACAAAAACAGACGGAAAGAGAGGAGAGGCATAATGAACGCGAGGCAAAACGTCTACAGGAAGTGAAGTTAGCGGAAATAGAAAACAAGCGTCTACAGGAAGAGAAAGAGACACAAGTAAAACTAGCTGAAATGGAAAACAAGCGTCTACAGGAAGAGAAAGAGACACAAGTAAAACTAGCTGAAATGGAAAATAAGCGTCTACAGGAAGAGAAATAGACACAATTGAAACTAGAAATGACACAACTGGAACTTGAAAAGTTAAAACAAACAAATGCGGTGGAAATCGAGAAAGAGAAGATTAAGGTGGAAGCTGAAATTGCACTTCGAAAACTAGAACTATCATCTAAGGGTCAAAGTGAGGAAAGCAGAAGACCTTCGCAGTCGTCACAGAGATTAAAACTGCCATACTTTACGGACCGGGACAACCTTGAGGCCTAATTTCGAGATTTGAATCATCTGTGAAAACTCTAGGCATCCCGGAAGCAGAATATGCGATGCGGCTGGGCGAATATTTAACGGGTAAGGCCCTAGATACAATGTTTAATTTATCTGTGGAAGAAAGAAACAACTACACTATTTTGCGTCAACGTCTGCTTACGAAGTTCCAACTAACTGAGCATGGATATAGAACAAAGTTTAGACACTTAGGACCAGAGACAAATCAAGATTTCACAGACTTTGTTAACACAGTAAAGAACACATTTAACAAATGGATGGAGCTCGCAGAAGTAGGGAAAGATTTTAATAAAATAGTAGATTTAGTGTTAAGAGACAAAGTATTAGCTTCATGTAATACCAATTTAGTGGCTTTCTTTGAAGAACGTAAGCCAAAGGACATAGACACAATGTCTCAGTTAGGGCAAAACTATATGACTGCACATCCGAACAGTTCTATTGGTAGAGAAATGAGTAAGGAAATAGTCTGTGCAGCGTACACTAAACAGGAGCAGAATCCAGTCATCAGACCAAGGGCAAAAAGTGTGCATTCAGCACAGAAAGGTGAGCATCAAGAACTTCAAGATAATGGTTTCCGAGGAAACAATGTTAGTAGAGTAGGACGGTACCCATATAGAAGAGGGAATTTCCAGAGACGTCCAAATTATGCCGGATGTTGGAATTGTGGGAGCTGGAGACACAAGGCAGCGGAGTGTGACGTGCAGCCAGCCAGTGAGCCAACAAGTAACGCAAGGAAGGAGATCATCTGTTTCAAATGTGGAAAGAAGGGGCATGTCAGCCATCAATGTAGGATGAGAGAAACAGAGCACTCAAATGCAGCGCAAGTAATTGAGACGCTGAACAATGAATATTGTAGTGGGTGCAAACCTCTTTTTGAAAAGACAGTCAGCCAGTCCTAATATGTGGTCATACAGTGAAAGCAGGATCAGCAGTGCATGAAGGAGGAAGTCTGAAGCTGCATCAGGGATTCGTCAATGATAAACCAGCGTTAACAATTAGGGATTCCGGATGTACGTCTATCGGAGCGAGGAAAAGTTTAATAGATCCCTCTGATTATACAGGGAAAAAGATTAGATGCATAACATTCAACGGCACAGTAGAGTTCTACCTATTAGCCATAATAACAGTAAAAACACCATATATCACTGGAAGAGTGACAGCGTGTGTTTTGGACTCACCAGTGGCTGATCTGATCATAGGAAATGTTATAGGAGTTAAAGATTGTACAGAAGAGGAAGTAGTTTATTGGGACCAAAAATATAGTGTAAGCAGTAATGAGGTAGTTACCACAAGAGAACCTAAATTAGAGAGTATAGCTGAGGTAGAAGAGGCACTTGAAGTAGACACAGGAACTCAGGACAAGGATAGTACAGCTGAGCAGGTGAGAATTGATCTCAAACATAGTGGGAGTGACTCCCACAGACAAGATGAGAAGACAGACAAATGTTTCCAAGGGCGGGGTAAATTGAGACATAGGCAATCAAAGAAGGGTAGATGGTGCTTTGGAAAGAAGAACAATGGCCTCACTCGCAGGTTTTCAGATAGCATAACTGCACGTGGGCAAGTAGCAGTACCTTTAGCACACAGAGACCGATATACTAGAACAGCTCAGGATAGTGCATGTGCAGGGCACATAGGCATAAGGCGTATACAGCAGAAAGCAAGGTGCCAGGTATATGGGCCAAGATTGAATAAAGAGTTCAGACTAAACAGAGACTCAAGTGTAACGGTGCAATATGCAGATAGGAAAGTTGAGTCAGGTCAAAAGAGTGTTCGCGACATTACTGACCCAGGGCTAGGGATAGCAAACAGATGTTGTAATTGTAGAGGTACCATGAGTCTTGGGTACATGAAAGGTAGACACAGCATCGACAGGAATCAGAGGTGGGTTGATGCAAGAAAAGAACCACCTGATATATGGTCGGTACGCAAATAGCTTGTGTCTTTTTGAAGATATTAATAGACCTGTGAGTACATAAGTATAATGCTTTTCTATGATGTATTATTATTATGTGATGTATTAGTTCATGCATTGGTATACAAGATAGAAAGTTGGTTGTATTTATGTGTGGGGAATATGGGAGTGTACTATGAGCATTTAATGTATTATTTAGGGTGGTAGCTAAAGTGAGATGGAGCCATACTTAGGGCTACCCAGGCAATATGTCTGGGTCACATGTTTAGTAAGTTTTAGTCTCCCAATATTTGAAAACGAAGTTTTCTTTTAAGAGGTGGGTGATGACATAAGCCTGGGTCATTGACAGTGAGTTGAGTGACCGGGCATGAGAAAGAATGGATGAAAGTGGGAGACAGTAAAGTGACTGACCTGGCTATGAGAAAAACAGCCTGTCCTGAGAAATAAAATAGTGAGGGTAGAGAAAAACCCCTAGGGAGGATGGGGCGAAAGACAGTGGGTGTTGTGTGAAGGCAGGAGACTGAAAAGTCAGTGAGAGCAGAGACCGACTACGGGTCAGGTCGTTTTAAGACAAGGGAGTGGAGTTTTAGACACCGAACGAGTCGGTAGTCCGGTATTCGACGGAGAACTGTGTTGTGTGATTCTCCGAGCTGTGAATGCAGTCCTAACACCCAGAGTGGGTTACATAGTGAGCAGAGGCTCCGACCCAGTGGGTGGGTCGAATTGTGTGAGATCCAGCCGTGGATAGTAGCTGGACTAAATGTCTATGAATTTGAGATTCAGCAGGCCGTGAGAAGGCATTGATGTGTGCGTGTAGAGTTGTGAGGAATATATATATCTTCGGTGGATTACATTGTGTTCTGGATTTATAAACATGTTCCGTTTGTCCGTGGGTCTGTGTTATTTCTGTATTAAAGTATTATGTGGCCAAAATCGATCTTGTTTACTGACTGGTGAATGTGCACTGCGGGGGTGAGTCATAGTGTAAGACAGTGAGAGAGCTCAATTGACACACCAGGAGTATCGTTACCTAGACAACGACCATCACACGCCCTTATCATTAAGGAAATCGTGTGATACCATACTTACATAACGCCTTACCGACATAACGCCTTACCTTCATAACACCTTACCTTCATACCACCTTACCTTCATAACGCCTTGCCTTCATAACGCCTTACCTACATAACGCCTTACCTACATAACACCTTACCTACATAACGCCTTACCTACATAACGCCTTACCTACATAACGCCTTACCTACATAACGCCTTACCTACATAACGCCTTACTTACATAACGCCTTACCTACATAACGCCTTACTTACATAACGTCTTACTTACATAACACCTTACCTACATAACGCCTTACCTACATAACACCTTACCTTCATAACGCCTTACCTACATAACGCCTTACTTACATAACGTCTTACTTACATAACACCTTACCTACATAACACCTTACCTTCATAACACCTTACCTTCATAACGCCTTACCTTCATAACGCCTTACTTACATAACGTCTTACTTACATAACGCCTTACCTACATAACGCCTTACCAACATAACGCCTTACCTACATAACGCTTAACCAACATAACACCTCACCAACATAACGCTTATCCTACGTAAAGCTTTAATACATAATTCCTTACCTACATAACGCCTTACTTCATAACTCCTTGCTTTATAACCCATAACCTGCATAAAGCCTTATCTATACAACGCTTTACTACATAACTCCTTGCTTTATAACCCATAACCTGCATAAAGCCTTATCTATACAACGCTTTACTACATAACTCCTTGCTTTATAACCCATAACCTACATAAAGCCTTATCTATACAACGCTTTACTACATAACTCCTTGCTTTATAACCCATAACCTACATAATGCCTTATCTATACAACGCTTTACTACATAACTCCTTGCTTTATAACCCATAACCTACATAAAGCCTTATCTATACAACGCTTTACTACATAACTCCTTGCTTTATAACCCATAACCTACATAAAGCCTTATCTATACAACGCTTTACTACATATAACGTCTTACTGCATATCTCCTTGCTTACATAACGTCACACCTACATACGGCCTTACGGACATAACGCCTGACCTACATGACGTTTCGCCTGCAAATTGCCTTACCATTGTAATACACTTCTTATTGAATAATGTAACAACTGACGCATGTGTCCAAATATCTGCTTTATCTGTTCACCTGGTTCCCATGTTTTGATGAGTGACATAAGCCTGGGTCAGTGACATTGGGGTGGGTGACCGGGCATGAGAAAGAATGGAGATGAGAGTGGTAGACAGTAAAGTGACTGACCTGGCGATGAGAAAACAGCCAGTCCTGAGAAATAATGGGAAGGGTGAGTGTGGACCCCAGGGGATGGGGGAAGGACAGTCTAGTTTTGTGTGAAGTCAAGGGACTTCAGGACAGTCAATGTGTAGATGCCGAACTGGTCGGTATTCTAAGGAGAAGCGGAGTTAGAGATCTCCGTGTTGTGTTGTTCTCCTAGTTGTGAAGACAGGCCTGAACCAGAGTGGATTCTATAGGGAGTGAGGGCCAAAACCCAGAGTGGGTTGCATAGTTGAGCAGTGGCTCCGACCCAATGTGTGGGTTGTATTGTAGGAGATCCAGCCGTGGATAGTAGCTGGATTACCTGTCTTGTGGAGTTGATATGAAGCAGGCTTGAAAAGGCATTGATGTGTGCTGGTTAAATTGTGAGGAGGATATTTATAGTCTATGGATTACATTGTTTCTGGATATATACATATGTTCCGTGAGTCTGTGTTATTTCTGTAATAAAGGATTATGTGCGCCAACTGAATCTTGTTTAATGACTGGTGAATGTGCACTGCGGGGGTGTGCAAGACAGTTAGATATCTCCATTAACACACCATGAGTATCGTTACCTAGACAACGACCATCACACAACAATCTCATGAACATATCATCGTAAGAACTTCGTGATATTATCATCAAGAAGACTTGTGACAATGAGAAATATCATGCAAAGAGGTTAGAAAGAGAAATAAGACACTGCAGAAATAGGGGAAGAACGATGTAGTTGTGTAGATGGCAAACGTTCAACAAGTTTTGTGTATTTGCTGAGAATATTAACAATGCGCTCGATATAATTAACAAAGACTTACATCTTTGATTTGTTGACTACACAAAGGCTTTCGATAAAATAAGACATGTCGACATGACCAAGATAATTGCAAATCTACATAATGGTGGCAACGGTCTTAAACCTGTTAGAAACTGAAGTTGGAAACAACATTCGCAGAAACAATTATAGTGGAGCAGGGACATAGCATCCTTCTAAGAAAGGTATGCAAGAGGGATATAGAATGGCTCCAGATCTTAGTTGCCCAACAAGAATGTGAAATAAACGAGCCGCTTACACACATTCCTGGGTCGTAGACATATTCTGCTCGCCTCATACGGTTATAAGCCTTTCGGTATTCGTGTCGAGATGAAGTCAATGTTTTTCCATAACATTTTCCTGTAACGAATTTAGGGTGGGTCCACTCGGGATCGCGGGTAAATTTTAAAACTTGGCCTCGATTGGAATTCGAACCCATGACAATGAGACCGGTGGACAAGCGTGTAGGCAGAAGCGCGAGCACAGCTCCATATTTCCTCCCCATTGTCAACAAATCAAACACTAAAACACATCCAAGGAATCGCGATGTGAAGCCACACCGCAAACACAGTTAACGTACACAGATGATACAGCATAGACTACACTAAGTATGGCGTTATGTAGGTAAGTCGTTAAGTAAGATGCATCTGCAGCATATATATATCTGTATCAGTATATATATATATATGGTAGCGGATAATGGAACAGACCTACAACAATTGTTGGACAGTGTAGTAACAGAGAGTGCACAGAAAGGACTGTCCTTGAATATCAAGAAAACGGTAACAATGGTTATATCAAAGAAAATGGGGACACCAAAATGTGACATAGAAATAGAAGGGGAAATTCTCAACCAAGTGGATAATTTTACATACCTAGGGGCACTTATAACATCAGATGGACGATGTACAAAAGAGATTAAGAGCAGAATAGGGCAGGCAAAGACAGCTTTTCAGAAAATGAAGAGTATCTTATGCAATAAGTCGCTATCAATGAATGTAAGAAAGAGAGTACTAAAATGCTATATAGAACCAGTTTTGCTGTATGGCAGCGAATTTTGGAATGTAAATGAACAAATTAGGAAGAACTTAGAAGCAACAGAGATGTGGTTTTTAAGACGAATGTTGCGAATTCCTTGGACTGCCAGAGTAACTAACAACGATTGCCTGAAAGAGGCTAATGAAACTAGAACACTATATACAACAATAAGAAAGAGACAAACATCTTTCTTTGGTCATGTGATGAGAAGAGAGGCATTGGAGAACATCGTGACAACTGGAAAGATCGAGGGGAAGAGAGGCAGAGGCAGACCAAGAGAAATGATGCTGGACGGACTGAGACGGTGGCATGGAGGAATATCATCACCAGAGTTGATCCAGAACACCAAAGACCGAGATCAGTGGAGAGCCATGAACGCCTACGCCAGCCGGCACGGCACTTGATGATGATATATATATATATATATATATATATATATATATATATATATATATATATATATATATATATATATATATATATATATATATATATATATATATATTGCACACAATTACGAGTAGAATCTATAAAAACGATTACGTTATAAGAAAGCAGAACTATGGACATCGTCAAGGCGAACAGCAGTGTTTGTACATTTCATTAACAGAAGCCAACCCGAGCAGACTCCTTAATTTACATATGCGGAACAGAATTGACTGCAGCTGACTCTGGGGTGTTTCCTGTGTGGATACCATAAAAGGTCTCCAAACAGGGCTGACTCTGGGGTTTGTCTTGTCTGGATACCATGGCAAGTCTCCAAGCAGAGCTTACTCTGGGATGTGTCCTGTGTGCATATCTTGTACAGACTCCATGAATATCCGGTTCAGAATACCTCCTGGGTGCAAATCTAGAACTGACTCCATTCGCAGCTGACTACCGGCTGTCTCCTTTGAACATATCGTGCGCAGATTTCATCCATAGCTACTCCTCAATGTCTGCTTTGTACATATCATGAACATATTGCAGCCATAGATGACCCCGTGTTGTGTCTTTGTACACATGCTGAACAGACTCCAAGCATATCTG
The DNA here is from genome assembly GCA_014155875.1 of Cepaea nemoralis. Classification (NCBI taxonomy): domain Eukaryota; kingdom Metazoa; phylum Mollusca; class Gastropoda; order Stylommatophora; family Helicidae; genus Cepaea; species Cepaea nemoralis. Next base: position 541,494 of record JACEFZ010015511.1, read on the forward strand.
ACTCCGAAGTGCCCTCTTTGTGCCTATTTCGAACAGACTCCAACCACATCTGACTCCTTGTTTCTCCATTGTACTTAACCTGGCCTGACTGCAACCATCAATAGTACCGGAGTGCTTCTATTGTATAAAGCATAATCAGACTGCAACCTATGACGAGTCAGTAATTTCACATCTGTGCATATCTCGAACAGACTTTAACAACAACGCTGACGCTTGAGTGTCTCCTCTGTACATATCTCGAACAGACTTTAACCACACCTGAAGCACGAGTGTCTACTCTGTACATATCTCGAACAAACTTTAACCACAACTGACGCTTGAGTGTCTCCTCTGTATATACTCCCAATCGATTCTGGATAGATTCTAGGTTGTCTCCTTAGTCCATTATCCTTTTGAGACTATTCAACATCACTTGTTTCACTGTGCAAGGAAAACTCAGTAAATGCTCCTTTCATAGACCACACAATGAGCATCTCAGAACAGCGCACGAGCTCTTTGCAAGGGTGTAAATCCATAAATGACAAGTAACCTTGCACGTTTCGAGCTTGAAAGGGTTAGGGCAAATCAGCGCGATGATGGGAGGCTTTCAGCATCCACGTCTTGTACTCATGCCTTGAGAACTTACTGAAATGGTCGCCAGGAACAAGGTCAAGACCACTACACATTCCACGAACTGAATTCCTACAAAAACAACAACAACAACAACAACAACAACAACAACAACAACACGAATACAGACAACAAAACTGTGACAACAACGACGACCACCAAAGCCGAATAAAAAGAACACTGTTGAATACAGCAACAGCTGAAACCCATCTGCATGATATTTTGCTGAAGAAGGGAATCTCACGTGCAGCTGGACTAATAAAATCAGCAATCACAATAACAACGTAAACAATATAAACCCTACTGGAGTAGGGAACTGGAACAGTTGCATAAAGATGTGGAAGTGTGTAGAAAGCAAGCAGAGGACACACCCAGCCAAGAGCACCACAATAAATTCCAGCACGCAAAAGCCAAATTTCAAAGAGCCAAGCTGCAGGCTAGACGGAAAAGCTGGCAGGAGAAAACGGGGTCTCTGAGCTTTGAAAGGGACACAAGGAAATTGTGGAAGCAAATAAATTAACTTAACGATGAGGGCACAGGGAGAAACTCAAAAATTGCACTACATAAAGATAGATACGTCTTAACAAGAAAGTAAGCAGCTGACCATTTTGCGGACTCATTCGCACAGTATAACAATATCAAAATTAGTCCAGAGAAACACCAAGAGTGTCGAGAGAAGCGGCAACATACAGGACAGAAGAAAATAGTACATGAGGTTCTGGAGGCACCCATCACAATCAGCGAACTGGAGCTAGCCATATCAAAACTGAAAATGAAAAAGTCACCAGGAGCTGATGGTATCTCCAATGAACTGATCAGAAACCTGGGTACAGAGGCCAAAGCAAAGCTGTTGCAGATCTTCAATAACAGCTGGACCTAAAGCAGTGTTCCTCAAGCCTGGAGAGAAGCAATCATGATACCCCTCCTAAAATCAGGGAAAGATAGTTCCATTGCCTCTATCTACAGACCAATTAGCCTCACCAGCTGTCTCTGCAAAACACTGGAGCGCATCATCAATCACAGACTGCAGTGGTACATTGAAAGTAGAAATATCCTTGTGCCACAGCAGGCTGGTTTTAGGCAGTGCTACTCTACGGAAGATCAGACAACCTACCTCTCTCAAGAAATTGAGGATGCATTCCAGGAGAAGAAGCTGGTGCTTGAGGCATAAATAGATATGACGACAGCCTTTGAAAAAGTCTGGAAAGAAGGTCTGATGAATAAACTGAGAAACTGCAAAGTCAATGGAAGAATGTACAAATGGGTGAAAGCATACTTGCACAACAGAAGAGCCCGAGTACAGATAGACGGACTCAAGAGCAAGAAAGTACTACTGCGTCACGGTGTTCCCCAGGGCGGAGTCTTGTCCCCCACACTTTTTCTAATCTTCGTCAATGATCTTGTTGCTAATCTACCGCATGGAATTAAAGCGGCAATGTACGCCGATGACCTGGTTCTATGGAGCACAAATGAACATGCATCAGTGGTCACCAGATTACTACAAAGAGCTGTAGATACATTTGTTGCATGGGCAAATAGATGGTGTATCAGCATAAAACTGACAAGTGCAGCACCACCCTATTTACCCTCTCTCCAAAACAAAAGGCAAGGACCATCCAGATAAATGGAACACTCCTAAGAGAAGATAAAGAACCAACATACCTTGGAGTAACATTTGATGGCAGGCCGACATAGCAAAAGACAGAAGGAATATAGTCATCCTGAGAAAGCTAAGAGGGACCACATGGGGAGCCAGCGGGAAAATACTTAGCAAAGTTTATCAACAGAGCATACGACCACACCTGGAATATGGGTCAACTACGTGGTGTTCAGCATCAAACACCACACTACAAGAGCTGGACAAGGTGCAAAATCAAGCACTTAGAGTCACCACAGGATGGATGAGACCAACCCCTATAGTGGAAATGGAGAAGATGGGGAGGACACAAGCACTGAGAGAGCGCAGAGATACGAAAACGCTAAAACAATCATAAAAGTTCCTCAGCTTGCCAGGCCACCCTATGAAGAACAGATTTGAAAACCTAGCTAAGGGGCGGTTGAAAAGAAGTTATTTTATCCACCAAGCCAAACGACTATGCAGATAAACTACCGATCTGCCCACAGTTGGTATCCCACTAACAACTATTCCAGAGCGAACTCCATGGAAAGATGAACATAGACTATCATTACAAATCCAGACAAAAGTGAAAGGAATATTTGACAAGGAAGAACAGAACAGTGTGCAGCGCAGAACAGCCACTCTCAGCTTCCTTGATGAAGAATATACACAGGACCTCTGGATCCGAGTCTACACAGAGGGGTCAGCACAAAATGATGTTAGAAATGGAAGAGCTGGTGTATACATAGAATATACAAATAATACTAGGGATACAGCCAGAGTACCGACAGGAAAGTACTGCCATAAATATGATGCTGAAATTGAGGCATTCAAGATAGCAACAGAGACATTACTAAATACCAGCAATGGTACACAACCTGTGGTGCTATTGACAGATGCAAAATTAGTACTCGAGGCGCTCCTGGCGTCTGGGAAATTGCCCGTATTAAGGACACTACTTTCTGAACTTAGCAGTCAGCATAAGGTCACCATACAGTGGATACCATCTCACAGTGGAGTACCTGGAAACGACAGAGCTGATCAAGTGGCTAAGGAAGGAGCCAAAGAAGAACAGCCTTATGTGCCCATTACATACCACCAAAAGAAAAGAATGATAAAATCAGTCAGAAAGCCACCAAAACTCATGATGACTACTACGTTACGGACAGACCAGAACATGTCATTATTCTGCGCCTCAGAACAGGACACAATAGATCACGCAACCACATGTATACAAAATTCAAGATTGATGAAACAGCCATGTGCACATGTGGACTGGCGTCGCAGACAGCAAGGCACATACTCCAAGACTGCCCAAAATATAACATATCTAGGCAAACCTTCTGGCCTAGAGAGACGACAGTGGAAGATAAACTCTATGGACCGCTGTGTGAACTAAAAAAGACAGTTAAATTCATACAAGAGACGACATTGCAGCTATAGACATATTTCAAGCGAACGAAAGAAGAAGAAGAACAATAACAACAGCTCAATCAATCAATCATGTGCCATGCCCGAAAGCGTGGGCGGTCATGACTCGCCATTTCACTCGATCACCAGCGTCGTGAATCAGCTCAGTGTTCCTGTCTCGTCCATGCCATATGGCCAAGCCATCCAAGTATTTTCCTCTCGGTCTTCCTCTTGGTCTGTTCCCTTCGATCTTGCCAGTTGTAACTAAGTTCTCCAATCCATTTCTTCTCATAACATGTCTAAAACATTTTAAATGTCTACGTCTCATTTCTCTAATCAATTTACGAGTTTCATTTGTCCCCTGTAGTACTTGATCATTGGTTTTTCTATCTGTCCATGGTATTCTTTGCATTTTCCTCAGAAACCACATTTTTGCAGACATCAGATGTTTCTTATGATTCGCCTAAAGACTGATCATCGCAAGACAAGGACAGAGACATTAAAATTAGTAACATGGAATTTTAGGACCTTAAACGACGACGACAAATTAGGGAACATAACAACAGCTACAGCAACAGAAATGCCACCTACCGGATTTGGCCAAAGCGCTCGCCGTGGTCACTGAAGAAGATGAGGAGTGTGTTGTTGATGAGGTTCTTGTCGCTCATCTCCCGCAGGAAAGCCAGGTAGAGGTCATCTGCAGCGCTGGCCAGGTTAAGGTCATCGTGGGTCAATTCTGCAGAAAATCTGCAACAGTATGACATCTAAATATGTACATGTGGCTCTACATTGCGTCTCTAGCGTGCATATACTATCGAGTACTGGCAATCTTTTCTAACAAGGTTTCTCCATCCATGATGTCAGACTGTACTTCATCTTCTCTCTTGGTCTTTTCTTGCCTCTTTTATCAACCAGCATTCCTGTTGTCACAATATACTTCATATTTTCCAGTTTTTCATGGCCCACCCAAAGAATGTGAACTGTCTCCTTCTTATGCGAGTGTGACATTTTCAATTTCCCCATAACTACAGCTTGAGAACCGTCAAAAACGCGCAGCATATTTTCAATGCATGGTTAACAACGTATGTTGATATTACCAATGCAATGGTTGTGAAAACACCTACGTCTAGAAATTCATAGTGCCCAGTAAATACAACGACCAGCGATTTATTAATTGAATAACAGATTACGCCCAGTAATTCCAAAGTGTGTTGTCATTAGCCTAAATGTAGTATTATTTTACGGCAGATAGTGCTGTAATTGAATGCAGACTAAATACGTCAAACTAACAACATCTAATAAAGGCCGCGGATATTTACCTTAATAAAGGATGTCCGAAAACCATGTTTATCCGAGCGACCTCCTAGTGTAGACTTAAGTGCGCAATTAACGTGGCAGGGGGGATAATAGATTTTATATCCATCCATCCATCATGTGCCATGCCGGTAAGCGTGGGCGGTCATGTTCTGCCATCTCACTCGATCAACAGAGTCGTGGATCAGTTCCGTGTTTTTGTCTCGACCATGCCACAAGGCCAAGCCATCCAGATACTTGTTTCTAGGTCTTCCCCTTGGTCTGTTCCCCTCGATCTTACCAGTTGTCACCAAGTTCTCCAAATCATTTCTTCTCATAACATGCCCAAAAAAGAAATGATTTTATATAGGGAGACGCAAATTCAGTTTATGAGTAGTCCTCATGTAAAAGTGATTCTAACAGGATGTGATATTTCAGTGGATAATATACCGAATCCCTGGAAACAAAGAGATATGAGAGGTGGTCCGTTGGTACAAGTGATGATCCCAAGAAGGGAAATCATCCCTGGCCGAAGTGGAGCGATTCCTCAGTGAAGGAAGAAATCTGCGTGCTTATATTTGCCACTCAGGCACATAAGGATGAAGCTAAGTCGCATTACCACCCCATGTATCCTCATTTAAGTCCAGCTGCCAACAACTATTAAACTACGCAACAACTACGTAACAACTATTCAACAAGTGAACAACAACCTTTACTCACGTCTAATTAGTCTATATTGATACCTACAGAGATCATTCTACAAGGAATCATGAACCATAGAATACCCAATGTCAAGATCAACTAGTGCCAGATTCGTCCAGGAAATAAACATTTATAAACATTGTTTATCTTAACTAGAGACATACAAACAGTTATATGTAGTTACGTGTGCTATAATTGTGTTGGATGTTCTTGAATTTTTGGTATCAACGATCGGACATTGGGATAGTAATATTTGTTAGACAATTAGGCATAAAGATATCAAGTGTGTAATATTTATGTAAATTGTATTGCCCATGGTTTCTTTTATTACATTAATGTAAACGTCTCCTACTGTGTTCTGTAGTTTCATTAGTGCTATATGTGACTTAATAAAAGTATTTACAAAAAAATATTATACAAATTAATAATGAAGGACCAGCAATTTTAAAGATGGAGGTTCAGAATGCGCTTAACCATATGAAATCTGGCAAGACCCCCGGTTCAGACAGCGTCACAACAGAAATGATTAATGCTTTAGAAGAATATGGAATAGATAAAGTTACCAGTCTGCTTAATACAATATATGATACTGGAAATATACCTCAGGAGTTATGTAATTCTGTATTTATTGCAATCCCAAAGAAATCAGGAGCCTTGGAATGTGATCAACATCGAACAAATAGTATAATGAGTCACATCACGAAGATTTTGCTAAGAATTATCATGCAAAGAGTTAAGAGGAAAATACAACCTGAAATAGGAGAAGAACAATGTGGGTTTGTGGAAGGCAAGGGTACAGTAAATGCTGTGTATATACTGAGAAACATAATCGAACGTTCTATAGAAGTAAACAAAGATCTACACCTTTGCTTTATTGACTACACAAAGGCTTTTGATAAAGTGAGACATGTCAACATGATAAGGATGCTTGAAGATCTACAAATTGATGGAAAAGATCTTAGACTTGTAAAGAACATATATTGGAAACAACAAGCTGCCATAAGAGTTGATAATGAAGTAAGCCAATATCAGCCTATTAAAAGGGGTGTGAGACAGGGATGTGTAATGTCTCCAGATATGTTTTCCCTGTACAGTGAAAGTATTTTCAGAAATATTGAAGATATGGAAGGAATCAACATTGGGGGACGATGCATCAATAACATTAGATATGCAGATGATACAGTCTTGATTGCAGACAATGAACAGGACCTGCAAAATTTAGTAGATGCGATTGTTACACACAGTGAACAACTAGGGTTAGAATTAAATTGTAAAAAGACACAGGTTATGGTCGTCACTAGGAAGGACGAAATACCACAATGTAATATACATGTAAATGGGAATATTCTTCAACAAGTGAGCAGGTACAATTATCTCGGAACAGTAATAACATCTGATGGGAGATGCCTTGAAGAGATTAGAACAAGAATCGCCATGACAAAAGTAGCCTTTAGCAAGATGAAAAACATATTGACCAATAAAAAGATGTCAATTGAAACGACAAAAAGAGTGTTGAGATGCTACATTGAACCTGTACTTTTATATGGATGTGAAGCGTGGACAATGAGCAGTCAGGCTGAAAAACATCTGATGGCTGTAGAGATGTGGTTTCTGAGGAAAATGCAAATGGACAGCCAGAAAGACCAATGAACAAGTCCTTCAAGAAACAAATGAAGATCGTAAATTGATTAGAGAAATTAGACGAAGACAGTCAAAATTTTTTGGGCATGTTATGAGAAGAAATGGATTAGAGAATTTGGTGACAACTGGTAAGATCGAGGGGAACAGACCAAGGGGAAGACCTAGAAGCAAGTACCTGGATGGCTTGGCCTTGTGGCATGGTCGAGACAGAAACACGGAGCTGATCCACGACTCTGGTGATCGAGTGAGATGGCAGAACATGACCGCCCACGCTTACCGGCATGGCACATGATGGATGGATGGATGGATATGTGACTTCCTTTAATTAATATTAGAGTGATAGAGTTACTTCACTTAACTACCAGATCCAACAAAAGAGAGCCGGTGGCAGAGATACAACTTGCTTTCCCTCTAATTAGAGTGATCTTACTTTCCCTTTAAAGCAGTGACTTCCCTGGGCTCTCCTGCGTGACCTCCTATCAGAAAAACTTATTTTATCATTTGGGAATCTCACGAGCCAATTCCTGGTATTCCTATAACAGAGGTCCACTGATAATTTGGGACATCGATCTCCCATTTCTATTTTAATATACCACAGCGAGCAACCAGTTCTCTCTGTCAGTTAACATCTTTGAAGATACCTTCACTATTTATATCTATTCATGGTATTAACACTACTCGTCTATAAAACGGAAGCTTCTACATAACTCCTCTCTTATCTGCTAATAAACTATGACTGGTTTCCGTACATCAAAATTGGCTCGATATCGGTCTTATATACACTTGTTCTAACCTTGAATGGCAGACATTTTGCAGAACACTTTCTTTATCTTGTGAAATTGAGTTTTTAGTTGCTCTATATGTTAACTATCGGGGTATCATTCTTGCACTCCGGACAAGTCCATAGATGCTCAGGTCCTCCCCATAATATATGCAGTCAGCGTCCGGCGGCTAATAGTGCCAGATTTGTGTTGGTTGACGAAGCTGCTCGTACTTCCTATGTGCCTGTCGTGTCTGGCCGTGCCAATTCTTACTCCCAAGTCTTTCAGTTCGGACAACAATGTGGAATAACGGGTGTCAAAGTCCCCCGCTCTCGACATCTCTCTAAGGGCGTTTATAACGTCGTCACGACCCATGAGCTGGCCTTCTGCGGGGGATATCGAGATGGACTATTCTACTTTTCTTTTTCTTCGCATATCCTTCACAGGACATCGCTGTCAGCATCAGCATCTTTCAGCTGAATGTTGATTTCTTGGTAAGATTACGCTCAGTAGTTTGCCATTGCTTTCTGAGCGACCGGCTCAAATACCCAGTAAGTTACCGACGAGGAGAGAACGGCTACAAATTCTCGCGCACATCACGTTACTTACGAGAGTATACGAGATTACAGAGGGAGCCGTGTAACTCCTAGACCAGGGAGATGCGGCATTCTACATTTAGCTTCCTTAATACATCTTCCATGGACAGATTCTAAAGTACCCACATATTTAAATGCGTTGACGTGTTTCATGCTTGTGTCGTTCATTTTAATGTTGCATTTGGGAATACATTATTTCTTTATAATAAAACTGTTTGACCCACATTTTGGAATATATTATTTCTTTATAATAAAACTGTTTGACCCACATTTTGGAATATATTATTTATTTATAATAAAACTATTTGACCCACATTTGGGAATACATTATTTCTTTATAATAAAACTGTTTGACCCACATTTTGGAATATATTATTTCTTTATAATAAAACTGTTTGACCCACATTTTGGAATATATTATTTATTTATAATAAAACTATTTGACCCACATTTGGGAATACATTATTTCTTTATAATAAAACTGTTTGACCCACATTTTGGAATATATTATTTCTTTATAATAAACCTGTTTGACCCACATTTTGGAATACATTATTTCTTTATAATAAAACTGTTTGACCCACATTTTGGAATATATTATTTATTTATAATAAAACTATTTGACCCACATTTGGGAATACATTATTTCTTTATAATAAAACTGTTTGACCCACATTTTGGAATATATTATTTATTTATAATAAAACTATTTGACCCACATTTGGGAATACATTATTTCTTTATAATAAAACTGTTTGACCCACATTTTGGAATATATTATTTCTTTATAATAAACCTGTTTGACACACATTTTGGAATATATTATTTCTTTATAATAAAACTGTTTGACCCACATTTTGGAATATACTATTTCTTTATAATAAAACTGTTTGACCCACATTTTGGAATATACTATTTCTTTATAATAAAACTGTTTGACCCACATTTTGGAATATACTATTTCTTTATAATAAAACTGTTTGACCCACATTTTGGAATATACTATTTCTTTATAATAAAACTGTTTGACCCACATTTGGGAATGCATATTTCTTTATAACACTGGATGACATTTGTGAATACATTATTTCTTTAGAATAACATTGGTTGACACACATTTAGGAATGTATTACTTCTTTATAACACTGGATGACATACATTTGTGAATACATTATTTCTTTAAAATAACATTGGTTGACATACATTTGGGAATGTATTATTTCTTTATAACACTGGATGACACACATTTGTGAATACATTATTTCTTTAGAATAACATTGGTTGACACGCATTTGCGAATACATTATTTAAATATTGAGCACAACCAACTACTGGCAACGCTGATCGCATTCTGGTATGAACCTAAGGCCTATCCACGTCAATGTGGAAGCACTAGATTCGAGTTTCGCTCTCATTTGAGCTCGTCAGGTGTATAAATCCTTGACTGGACCCGGAAACAAATCCCGGATCACAGGCGTGTGAAGCGGGTGTGTAACCACTAGTCTACGCGGTACACGCTGGAAGCGGCCAAATTATCATAACAGAACATCATAACGTCACGCATCGTCGGCTGTAGCCCAGCCGCGATTGACATCCATCAATCGATGTGGCCCCGAATGATCAGGTCTTCTCACTGGCAAGGCAAACCAGGCCGCCTAAAGTCCAGCGAACAATAATCAAATTGATTTGTGTGGTTGTTTGGGGATTTTTTTTTTTACAGCCTACGATGAGTGACGTTGTGGTGTTCTGTTATGATAGAGCGAAAATCAAGTCTAGTGCTTCCACATTGACATGGATGGGCCTGAGTTTCATACCAGAATAAGATCAGCGTTGCAAGTAGTGTGTTGTGCTCAATATTTAAATCTCAAAGCCCGAAACAACCAAATAAATCAATACATTATTTCTTTATAATAACACTGGATGACACACATTTGGGAATACGTCATCTCTTTATAATGACACTGGTTGACACACATTTGGGAATACATAATTTCTTTATAATAAAACTGGTTGACAAATATTTGGGAATACATCATTTCTGTATACTGTTCATGATTTCGTTCCAAAACCTGGATTGGCTCAATATAGCTCTTAAGAATTCGTTTTTTCACCTAGCTTTGCAACGATAAATTGCAGAGAATAATCTTCATCTTATGAAATGTTGCCTTGCTTGTAATTTTCTACATTTAACATCCTTAATACAGCTTCCATCTGCTGTTATTAAAGTACAATTTTTCGTCGCAATAACTTCTATTTTTCTGTTATTCAGACTAATTCCTTTGTGTTGAAATTCTTTGTAGACTGCAAAGAAATTGGAGCCCTACATGTTACAGAAACTGGGAGAGTAGGAAGCTTGGCTGCTGAAGCCATTCTAAGTGGATATTGGGACATTAGGGATACTCTTTGAACCGTAACTCGTACACTATATCAGAGTTCTCCCCCGATGTGTCTCCACCTTGCCGTGGTGGGGGAGCTTGCGTGTCCCATCGACCCCATGTGCTTGCCGATGGATGAAAACTACATATCGGACGGCTCGTGGGATAGGGACCAGACTAAGAGAGACACAACCTGCTGCTCTGCAGGTAAGACTGAGGATAGCAGTCAAAATCAGGCAAACGATCCCTAAAATCTCAGTCCGGACATAACCTCTAAGGCTCCCATCCGAGGTGTATGGCTGAACGTCTCTAAGCCATAAACTCTCGGAAGTGAGAGCCTGGCCGACACAAACCTACATCAACATTGTGATGATGTGCTGAGAACGCTACATGCTCGGCGCAGATTCCTTCGATGGCTCTTAGCTGGGGGATATGAGGTATCCCCGGATGAAAGGGCCTGACCGTTACTCGTCCACAGACGCACGGAGGTAAGGTGCTGAGCCGGCAGCACATGTAGCCTACCTCGTGAGCGAGTACAAAAGGTGGAAAAACACCTCGGTCGCACGTCCCGCAGACGTCCGATAGTCTGTAACCATACTCATGGAGTGAGTGTAGTCAAAGGTGGAAAATTGTCTCGTTGACACGAAATGGAACGCCTGTCTTGCGAATCCATTACGTGGCAGCCCGAAGCGAAAGCTTGCTGTGTGGAAGCCGAAACAAGAGTCTCGAAACCCGAGGAAGGCTAACCTCATTAAAAAATGCCCGCCGGAAAGCCGGAAGTGTCGTCCTACGGGTGGCAAACTAAAAATTGACACTACGCAATTACGTCCGAGTGAAATGTCTCGTCCGAATGTCTCTCGTGCTAGGAACAGCTCTGACTACCTAGTTTCCGAATGCCGCTCTTGTTCGGAACAGCTCTGATTGGGTAGTTTTCTGAATGTCTGTCGTGCCTGGAGCAGCTCTGATGGGCGCAACGACAAGCACATGTCCGAAAACTCGCTGAGTGGATGCCGTCTGCAAACCTGTCTGGTTTGTGCGGGAATGGCCCGGGGCAAACGAAATGACCAATATATTGAAGTGAGGATTTAAAGCAGCCATGAGCAGGACGTGACGATTTCCCTCGGTGAGCCCAGATCCAGGGCGCTATGTGTTGGCCCTGCAACTATGGAAGCAACCTTGGATGGCGGAAACTGCTATGGACTGTCCCTGCCTTCCTTTGAGGGATGACCGTTGTCTTCGACCGTTCCAACTTGGCCAGCATGGTTGTAGATGGCACCACAAAAGTGAGAGTCTCCCAGGAATGCTACCTGGTCAAAAAAGCACGCTATTGTCGGATGTGTTGGCCTACGGGTTTCGGCCCAAGGGCGCATAACAGACACACCGCAATCACATCTGAAAAAAACACTCCGGATGAACGAAAAGAAGAAGATATCAGAGTTAATCTGAGATGTCGATTGTCGTGTTAGTCGGCCGCTGCTTCTTCTTCCGGGAAGATTGCCTTTGAGTAATGTCGTATCTGGGAGCCGACTTGGCGCATTGGCTAGACACTATCTTGCCTTCCTAGTGATCATCAGTTCCAATCCCGCATGGTGGCTGAGATTAACAATTGAAATGGGCTGCTAGGTGGCCCCAGAAATAAATGGGTACCAGGAAATGACTGGGGAAAGAAAGGCTGCAGACGGGATACGAACCACATCAGCCACGAGTGCCGGTTGGTCTGTACAAATGTGGGTCAAACACCATATACCTTAATGCGAGTGCATGTGTAATTGACTTGAACTAGTGTTTTGTCTAAGTCAGTGTGAAGTTCGGTGTTGCCTAATCCTACACGTAAACGTGACTGAATGATGTGGTTTGCGAGCAGGCTAGAACATACACTTTTACAGTATGCATACCCGAAACCAAAGTATGGCTGGCTTTTAGAGTTCTTGAAGGTCGAGGCCATCTGAATAAAAAAGTTATGATTCACGGTGATGGCCGGGACGTCTCCCACACACTGGCCATATCTATCTCTCATCAGTTTATCCAGCTCCATTTCCAACACAGTGGCCCGCAGGTAGTAGTCCACCGGTGACTGATTCCACCCAGCCTTCAAATAGTGGAAGGCTGTTATGTTTGTCAGATCGAAGAAGAGGCCCGTTCTGTAGCCAACTTTACTGAAGTCACTCCACAAGAAGAAATCGTTAACGGCATCAAAATGTTGGTTGGATGTCCAGTTGCCATTCTCAAACTCGCTGGGATAGTGTCCAGTCAGCATGGGAACAACCGTTGTGTATGTCTGACCGCCGACTGTGTTATATTTATGGAGTTCAATGGCCTTGAGATTGTTTAAGAGAAAGTTTCTTGTTTTTGGCATCAGCCGCTGGAAGTTCTGTTTAGAGTTTCCGTCTATGCCAATGAACAACACACTCAAAACTTCTTTGGGAGCGTTTTTCTGGATGTGGTTGTTTAGTTTGTCTTCTAATAAATTCTCCAGGTCCTTCCTTGGATGAATCAATGTGAAGTAGGACCGCGAGAGCAGGACATTCTTATCGTCATAACACTCTACAACCACATTATCATCGTTGTTTCTGGGAGTGATCGAGTCGTTAAACCAGGCACTTGTGTTTAAGACTACAGTCTGGAAGTCTGTTCCGGGTTCCCTGTCCAAAGATTTGTATCTGCATTCTTTAAACCGTCTTTTATTCTTAAAATATGCCATCTTGGAAGGGTTGACCTTGATTGTGTTTCCTTCCAGATACACCAGATGTGGGATTCGCTTTTTGCAGTTGATTGGCTGATGCACTTTGGCTAGAGCCACAATAGTCGGATCAAGCGGGTCAATGTCCGGAAACTTACAGATTTCAGCGATCTGACTTTCTGCCGTCGGTTGTCCTTGATCTACTTGTTGTCCTTGATCTACTGCTGCTTTCTTTGTATCGGTGACATTTGTGCCACGACCTCTGACATCGGATGACAGTGTAACATAACTAGTTGTGAGCGGTACAGATCGGTTTGTAGGCGGATACCCTGCCGCCTTTGTTAAAAGTAAATGGTAACTATGCTTCCAGGGGATGAACTGGCCGGAGTAGTAAATCACCGACACGCACATCCAAGCTGCCAGGAGGAGACACACAATCTTGACAGCTCGGTTATTCTGGCCTAGAATGACACAAACATAAGTATACATGTTAAAATGTTTGCTCTCAATATAGCTACAACTGATGATTGACGTATTTTAGTAATTACATAATCATTATTACTGCAGCATACATTGTATACCTGCAATTTTTGTATTTACTGCGTATTGCTAACTTTCATATTTAAAAAAAATGCAATCATTATTGAAATAAAGTGAGCTTTATATCTATTACATTTATCTAACGCTTATCCTTTAATACTGATTACAAACTGCTTAAGTTGTTCTTAATGAAACCGAGCCAAATTTGAGAATTGAGAGGTTATGGCAGAAACACTTGGCTAACACCCGGAAACAAACTAATCATAACCAAGTCAAAGGCGATTGTCCTGTCGTGATTATTTTGTTGTCTTCCTCCCACCTCCATTACGACTGAGAAAGCTGCAGGAGTAGTTTCCCCCTGTAAATAGTTGATTTGTGAGCCGTCGATGCAGTCAAGTGAGTGGCTAATGACTGAAATTTGAAAGCTCTTCCATGTTTCTATTAAGGTATCTTATTTATCTTAAGTGTAGGATGGTTTTGCCTTTCCTTTTGGGTAAAGTGACCAGTAATTATAGTGATTAATCATTCAGTTGTCGTACTTGGTGTACCTGACGGACGTGGCCTAGTTAGAGGGCGGAGGTCATGTTATTCGCCTGGGACCAATCGATGTTAGTGCTCGATTCTAGACTGTAGTTGTCTATAATGTTTGTTTTTATTGTAAATCAACGTTGGTGTAACCATTAGTTGTAGATTTTCGAAGATAAACAAAGAGATTTTGTGTTATTCCTGAGTTGTTAGTTTGCTCTGTGTAAGTTTAGTTTGTGCACTCACTTTGGCCATTACATCCTCGCAGTTTAATTCATTTAATTGGTTGGGAGATGGCCATCCTCAACCCCGGTCTTAGAGTCATCGAGCTGTTTTGTGTCTCTTTACTTTCCCTGTTCTTGCTAATTCGTAGACCTGTGAAAAGTCCCGTCTCTTTACTTTTATTTCACATGTAATTGTTATCTCTCCTCTTGTCATCACTAAAAGATGATCAATTACTGTTTATCATTTTGAAATACACATATATGCTAATTTGTGAGTGTGTGTGTTGTGCGTGCATGTCGCGCGCGTGTTGTATGAGTATGTTGCTGTGTGTTTATGTAGTGCGTTAGTGCTGGTTGTGCGTTGTGTATATTGTGAATAATGTGTGTATTGCGTGTATTGTACATATGTTTTATTCTGTTTACGAATATGTTGCTAAGAATTATCATGCAAAGAGTTAGGAAGAAAATGCAACTCGAAATAGGAGAGCAATGTGGGTTTGTAGAAGACTGGGGTGCAGAAAATGCTGTTAATATGCTAAGAACATGTATTAAACGCTCCATAGAAGTAAATAAAGACCTATATATTTGTTTTATTGACTACACACAGGCTTTTGATAAAGTAAGACATGTCAACTTAATCTACAAATTGATGGGAAAGACCTTAGACTTGTACAAAACATATAGTGGAAACAACAATCTGCCATAAGAATTGATAATGAAATAGGTCAATATCAGCCTATTAAGAGAGGTGTAAGCCAGTGATGTTTAATGTCTCCAGATCTTGTTTCTCTTTACAGTGAAAATATTTTCAGAAATGTAGAAAATATGAAAGGAATCATCATTGGGGGATGTAACATAATTAACATTAGATATGTGGCTGATACAGTATTGATTACAGACAATGAGCAAGAACTGCAACATTTAGTAGATGCGGTTGTTGCACACAGGAAGAACTAGGGTTAGATTTAAATTGTAAGAAGACACAGATTATGATCGTCAGTAGGAAGAACGAAACACCACAATGTGATATACAGGTAAATGGGAATATTCTTAAATAAGTTAATCGGTGCAATTATCTCGGAACAGTCATAACATCTGATGGGAGATGCCTTGAAGAGATTAGAACAAGAATCGCCATGGCGAAGGTGGCATTTTGCAAGTAAGAAAACATACTGACCAATAAAAAGATGTCACTTGCAACGAGAAAACGAGTGTTGAATTGCTACATAGAACTTGTACTTTTGTATGGATGTGAAGCGTGGACAATTAGCAGACAAGCTGAAAAACATCTGATGGCTGTGGAAATGTGGTTTCTGAGGAAGATGCAAAGAATACCATGGACAGGCAGAAAAACCATTGACCAAGTGCTACAGGAGACAAATGAATATCGTAAACATATTAGAGAAATTAGACGTAGACCTTCAAAATGCTTTGGTCACGTTAAGAGAAGAAGTAAATTGGGGAACTTGGTGACAATTGGCAATACTGAGGGAAAGATAACAAGGGGAAGGCAGAGTAGTAAACACATAGATGGCTTGGTCACGTGGTATGATCGAGACAAGAATACAGAGCTGATCCACGACTCTGGTGATCAAGTGAGTTGGCGAATAGTGACTGCCCACGCTTATCGGCATGGCACATGATGAATGGATTGCGTATTCATTATATGGTGTTTATTGTGTATTGTGAGTATTGTATGTATCATTTACATCGTGTGTTTTGTGTTTATTGTGTATATTGTGTTTATTGGGTATATTGTCTATATTGTGAACATTGTGTGTATTTTGTATATATTGGGTGTAATGTGTACATTGTGTAAGTGAGGCCTTAGTCAGATATGACAGACCTATTGTATGACAGTAGACTGCCATATTATAATAATTTTGTTGCGTATCCCTTACGGGACGTTGCAGTCAACACCAGCATTTTTCAGCTGCTGTTGATGTACTAGGCAAGTGTTACATTCAGTAGTTTGCCACTACTATCTGAACAACTGCCATTTAATGCATTAAATCACCCTTAATGATGCGGCACTAGCCAGTCTGCCTGCCTGTTGATTTTCAACCACATGACAGTCTCCGGGAGGAAAGATCCAGCGAATGTTCACAACCGACGACCTCTGAATCGATGCATGCCATTCTGCACGATGCACGCCAGTCTCCTCCCTTACCAGCATACTTCTTTAGTCAGTTACAATCACAACAAACGTATACAGTTTGTTCTCCAACCATCGGAAAGCTGCAGTGACCGCCTTCACCTACATTCTCAGACTTGAGGTTGTGGTGTCATACGCCAAGCTCTCCTTTACTAAACATTAGCCATTTCCGTTCAATGAATCCCCAGGTACTGACAGAACCAACTATAGATAATCACATAGACGAGACGAGAGTAGTCATGAATGAATTCATGAATTTCAGCTTCCGTAGAGCATGCTGGCCACTCCCTACACTCACGGTCCAGTGTGTTTATAACCCCACTCAAGTCTGAATTTCCAGTCACCACTCTGACCCACTCCTCTACCAATCTTCACAAGTATGCACACTTCCCTGGTCGTATCTTATGCCTGAGCCATCCATGATCTTTCTGCTAACAGCCTGTGGCCCCTGACTGTATCCGGGGAATCATGCAGGAGGCGTTTCTTGTCAGCAGCTACCGTAAGGTATGACCTCGCCTGCAACACCTCGCCTCTTTCCCAAATAGTCGACAACACCAGGATGTATCTCATACACACTATTTGGGTATCCCTTGTACATCCCAGAATCATCTACGTGGCTTCATTCTCTATGCGCTCTAGTTTAACTAGCTGACTCTTTGAGACAGTAAGCATTTCCAGCAGTCCATAATCTACCACTGAAATGATCACGTGCTGAAACAGTGTTAATAGCATCTTCTGGTCCATGCCTATTGCTGCCATTACTTCAGTTCATTGCGTCCCTTCTGACATTTTGTAACCACTGTTCCAACATAATCCTTAAAGGATAGGCTTCTATCAAATGTGATTTCCAGGTAATCCAGTCTGATTTCTCTATTCACAGTTCTACCATTTATTGTGAGGCTGGGGGTAGGGGGGGGGGGGGTCAGCTTTAACAATCATGGTGTCAAGAGAGCACCACAAGACTAACGCATTTTGTGGGTTAATGACAGCATTCATCTCAGTGCACCAATCCATCACTTTGTCCATTGTCACCTGCAGCTCATGAGCTGTTTGATTTCTGTCCGTCCCCTGGCTGTATGCGAGAACATCATCTGCAATTGTTAGTATCCTCCCATCCCCTGGTGCTTCGAGGCTTGCAAACTTGCTCGTATACACATTGAAAAGAATAGGTGAAATTGCTTAACCCTGTAGTAGTCCCGGGGTGGGGGGGGGGGGGGGGTATGATACATGGTTCAGAGGTCCGTGTACCTAGCTGGAGAGCTACTCTACGAGAATATAGAACAGCTGCAATCCAGTTCACCAACCAAGGACAGTCTCTCTTCTCTATAAAAGCGTACATGAAAACATCAATACTTGTGCACCCAATTCTGGGGTACTG
>JACEFZ010015511.1:570000-590000 GCA_014155875.1 Cepaea nemoralis
ACTGATAAGGCCAATTTGCGCTGTAAATGTCCGTTCACAGTGGGTGCATGTGAACACGTGGTCATTGCCACCATCATGCACCATCTTACGTCTCAAACGCTTGGTGTGTGACTTTTCTGCAATAATTTTCTCCTTTGACTTTATTCCATTTCTGATATTTGCCCTCCATGCAACACGTTCAGCGGCGACTTGCTCCCAATGTGCATTATCAATGCCTGTATCAATCATGTCCCGCTTACACACATCTTTGTATCGTAGTAGAGGCCGACCCTGAGATCTCTTACCCATCTGTAATTCACCAAAAAAGATATCCTTTGGTATTCTACCATCATCCATCCTCCTAAGATGTCCTATCCATCTAAGTCTACGAAGACTGAGCATGGAATAAACTGTCACACAACCTGATCTTTCCAATACTTCAGTATTTGTGATTTTGTCTTGCCACTTAATACCAAGAATTCTTCGCAGACACCGCATATGAAAGTTGTTTAAATTGTTCTCTTGGTGTGAGTAAGTTGTCCAGGTTTCACTGCCATAGAGAAGAGTACTAAGGACACAGGCTTGATAGACAAGGACTTTTGTTTTGGCAGTAAGCTTCCTGTTCTCCCAGACTCTTTTTCTTAACCTGTTCATTGTTGTTGCTGCCTTACCAATCCGGATGTTGATTTCCTGATCTAGGGATAATTTGCTATTTACCACTGATCCTAGATATGTAAAATGGTCTACTATCTCTAGTTCGGCGTCGTCAATAAAGATTGATGGTACCCCATGTGCACCTTGTAACATACATACATACATACATACATACATACATACATACATACATACATACATACATACATACATACATACATACATACATACATACATACATACATACATACATACATACATACATACATACATACATACATACATACATACATACATACATACATACATACATACATACATACATACATACATACATACATACATACATACATACATACATACATACATACATACATACATACATACATACATACATACATACATACATACATACATACATACATACATACATACATACATACATACATACATACATACATACATACATACATACATACATACATACATACATACATACATACATACATACATACATACATACATACATACATACATACATACATACATACATACATACATACATACATACATACATACATACATACATACATACATACATACATACATACATACATACATACATACATACATACATACATACATACATACATACATACATACATACATACATACATACATACATACATACATACATACATACATACATACATACATACATACATACATACATACATACATACATACATACATACATACATACATACATACATACATACATACATACATACATACATACATACATACATACATACATACATACATACATACATACATACATACATACATACATACATACATACATACATACATACATACATACATACATACATACATACATACATACATACATACATACATACATACATACATACATACATACATACATACATACATACATACATACATACATACATACATACATACATACATACATACATACATACATACATACATACTACATACATACATACATACATACATACATACATACATACATACATACATACATACATACATACATACATACATACATACATACATACATACATACATACATACATACATACATACATACATACATACATACATACATACATACATACATACATACATACATACATACATACATACATACATACATACATACATACATACATACATACATACATACATACATACATACATACATACATACATACATACATACATACATACATACATACATACATACATACATACATACATACATACATACATACATACATACATACATACATACATACATACATACATACATACATACATACATACATACATACATACATACATACATACATACATACATACATACATACATACATACATACATACATACATACATACATACATACATACATACATACATACATACATACATACATACATACATACATACATACATACATACATACATACATACATACATACATACATACATACATACATACATACATACATACATACATACATACATACATACATACATACATACATACATACATACATACATACATACATACATACATACATACATACATACATACATACATACATACATACATACATACATACATACATACATACATACATACATACATACATACATACATACATACATACATACATACATACATACATACATACATACATACATACATACATACATACATACATACATACATACATACACACAAACGTACATACTCTCATAAGCAAACACACCAGAGAATGAACTTTTTTATCAAAGGCTAAAGAACTTTGCACGCAGGCCCGATCTAACTTTCTGCTCTTCTTTCACTCTCTTTCATACATTATTTCATCCATACATCCCATGAGACTAACTGAGAACAACAACAATATCAATGTTATGTATTGTAAAGGCATGGGAAACGCGCAACGATCAATACTACATAACTCTCTAATATTAGTGAATGATGTGTCCATTGCTAATCACTGGTATCATGAAGGCTAATAGACTGCAATGGCTGGGGCATATAGAAAGAATGGAAGATAATAGGGAAACTAAACTCGCTTACACTCAAGAAATAAATGACCGTAGACCCCGAGGTAGACCAAGAAGACGGTGGAGAGATTATATACATACAGACCTACAAGCACTTGGAATCAGCGATTGGCAAGAGAAGGTCAACCAGAGAGACGAATGGAGACGGCTTGTATCTGCAGCAAAGAACCTCAATGGCTCGGAGCGCCGAAGAAGCAGAAGTGTCCATTGTTGTTAGCTACGGGGAACATATTATTCTACCCACAGTGAACTGGCGTTAATACTAGGGTTTTATTATTATTATTATTATTATTATTATTATTATTATTATTATTATTATTATTATTACCATTATTATTATTATAATTATGATTATTATTATTATTATTATTATTATATTAAGGGGGAAGGTAATCTGCAATGAGATAATGTTCGAATAGTTTGTTATATATGAATAGAGATTGGTGATGTCTTTGATATCTTGTGGAAGATTGTTCCACAGCTGAACTGCGGAGTATGATAAGCTTGTTTTGTATATATCCAAGTGCATAAATCCCAACGGCCTAGTCGTCAAACACACCAACTCAGGACAGTGTGTTACTATTTCCTTCAACAACACACTCTATTATGAGGCATTCCGAACTTGCCTACTCAACTACTACAGGCTTGAACTAATTGAACACAGGCAAGATAAGCACGGGGCCCACGTTGAGGATCTGATTACGACGCCAGTGATTACGATACATTTGTACCGCAGTAAAAATAAACTCATGACACAGGGCAGTAATGAAAACATTAATTCATGGCTAAAAGTAGATTTTGTTGAACTTGAAAACTCGACACAGACATTCACCGAATCCACTTATACGATGAGTGTACATGACAACATCAACACGAGGCCTGCCAACCCACCAGCGCTCTTGGCTATTGAATACCCAATGGAGCGTATCCAAAACAACATAGAACCCAATGTTGACATTGTTGAAGAAGTACCTGCCTCAGATAACAATAGCATCTTAACTATCAATGGACATTCGTGCGACTGTAAACAGCGCATTGAGGAACTAGAACAATCACTAAAGGCGCTCATTGTCACTGTTTCAACCAACATTGAAGCAAACAACAAGATACGCAGTGATTACAATGCTCTCAAGACAGAAGTCGCACTCCTGCGAGACGAAGATTTGCTGCTGAGAAATACAGTTCAAATCTTACAGAATGCGTCCTCTACAAACCAAACCGAAGAAGCATGTAATTCTCAAGCAACCGCTTCATCCTTGGGAAATCTTGGGGAAGCTCAATCCCACCCAGAACAGATAATCACTATGAAAAAAACTCAACGCGCAGAGGAAGATAAAAAACAACAAACACCTCAATGTGCAGACGAAGATAAACAACAACAAGCAGTCTACCCCATTGACGTCAAAATAAGCAATAGGTTTGAAGTACTTCAAGAAAAGTCACCAGAAAACTTACAGTGCTTTAACATGCTGCAAACGGGCAAGACAAGCCAACAAGATACATCGGGAGAACCACATGGAGACATAAAGACTGCTGATAATCGGAAATGGATGAAACAACGGTCGAGACGTGCTGACAACCAACATGTACAGACAGCACGACCTGACTGTACACATATTATACTAGGCGATTCCTTAATGAAAGGTTTATACAGCGACAGGATGGCCACATCAGACAAAGACATTGTTTCAATAATCCCACTGCCTGGGGCTGGTGTAGACCGGCTAACAGACAAGATTAGCAGGTTGGCTGTTAATCATAGTGTCAGAAGGGCAAGCGTACATATTGGCATCACCGACACCATGAACAACCAACAAATCACAGGGTCTCAACTGCTGGCACTCTTGAACGGATTACTTCACACGTTTCCTAACTCATCCATTTTTTTCTCCTCCATCATATCACCGAGTTATGGACACCAGCGCCGTCTAGCTGACATTAATAACAACATGTTGCAGAAGTTCTGTTCTCAAAACAAGATACAATTCATCAACAATACAGCATCATTCACTTCACAGGCTGGTGCACCAAAAAAGAGTCTTTACAAGGATCAAATACATTTATCTATATTGGGCACCAGTTTTCTCGCCAAGAATTTAAAATATCCAGAACGGACATACCATACATCCAATACGGGATCGCGCCGGACACTTTTAGCTACTCCTGAAACTCAAGCCAGACGACATACTCCCGTCACATCAAGTACAAATAGGACAGACGTGTGCAGACCACTCATAACCACTGCACCTGAAATCCAAGCCAGACGGGACACTACCACAACACCAAGTCCGTTAAATACGTCGTTTTTCACACAGGAGGGTAATAATTACGAAGATATGATTCCTATTCTCCCCAGAAAGGATCCGACTCTCAGCAACAACGACGTGCCAGCACAACCTCCTGTTAGCCACCAACCAGAGGCTCTAGTTGGTAGTCATTACATACCCATGAGACATCATCAGTACCCATTTAATTGTAATCCAGAATGGTTGCAACTCACACGGTATAGCCCAGCTACACTTCGTCAAGCACTTATAATGTCGCTATACCAACAACCAACACAACCTGGTATTTACTAGCAACTTAGGACAAAGCTACACCGGATCTCGGTACAAGAAAGAGCCTCTCCTTAAACGTTTATCTGCATATTTGGTTATAACTTGATCTAGTAACGTATTAGGTTATAAGTTATTACAAACATTGACTGGTTTTGACTTTATATTAATTGATAGTACTTAGCTGTCTAGCTTTTATAATAATAATTCTAATTGTGTTTTCACGGTGAGTGAGGGGGTCTTCACTGCTCTTCCTTACGGATCTGTGTACGTATTTTTATATATTTACAGAGATATTACTGTTTCTCTGTACTTTAGAGTGTGTTTTGTAATAAGGGACGTAAGTTGTATTCACTTTGTGTGTGTGTGTTTTGCTTTTAAACTTGTGATTACGCATTGTTGAAATGTCTAATAAGTACGAACACTGGCTCAGGAATAATGGGCTCAGAATCGGGCATGTAAACATATGCCATCTATTAGGGAAGCTGCCCGAACTATCACTTATACTTAATCAAAGTTTTCACATGTTTGGCGTTAGCGAAAGTCGATTAAATGGCAACATCTCAGATGATGACATCGCTATCAGAGGTTTTAAAACCATTAGAAGAGATCCCTATCAGAAACAAGAGACGGGTATTGCAGTTTATATTTCCAACTCGCTTAACGCCCACCGCAGGCTAGACTTTGAAACCTATGAGATTGAGTGTGTATGGATAGAGGTTAAACTTCAAAATTGCATACCGCTAGTAGTTGGCTATCTTTATCGAAACCCCAGTGCAGGAAATATCTGGTATGAAAAATTCACCACTATGATGGATGTAGTCTTTAGTAATGCTAGGGAAATAATATTGCTAGGTGACTTCAACATAGACGCTAACAAATCAAACAAAACATGGGAAAACATAATAGAGTCATATAATTTCCAACAGTTAGTCAAACAAGCCACTAGAATCACTAAATCATCTGCAACACTTATAGATCATATTTATACTACGTGTGCTGATAACATCACAGAATGTAGTGTACCTATCAATGCAATGAGCGATCACTATCCAGTATGTTGCACGTGGTCGAAAAGGGGCACCAAAACTCCCAAACACAAACATATAAGCATAAAATATAGAAATTACAAAAATTTCAATCGAGACGTCTTCTTACAAGATTTGGTCAACTCATCTCTAGATTATGTTTACCAGCTTCCTGACCCAGACGATGCTCTGGACCACTGGCTAAAGACCTTTCTAAGTATATTTGATAAACATGTTCCATTTAAGGAAGTTCGTGTTAAACATCACACAAAGCCCCCGTGGATCACACAGGAGGTAGTTGAACTTATGAGAGATCGCGACAGGGCTCACAAAAATAGAGATCTAACTATATACCGTAGTCTGAGAAACAAAGTTCAATATGTTATTCGGAAGGAAAAGAAAAACTATTTTAAGAACATAGTAATAGATAAAACCAACACTAAAGATATATGGAAAGCAATTAATATCTTGACAAACAAACACAAATCATCACAATCATTACCATCAAATCAGGTTACATGTGATCAATTCAGTAGATACTTTCAGTCCGACATAAACCAACTGAAGGCTGCAATACCAGATGCGCCTCATGACATATCTTTATTATCATCATTCTGTGAGAACAAATGCTATGGACACATTTCCTCCAACATACCGCTAATGACGACAACTGAAGTATTTACTCATCTCCGTAATCTAAACAACAATAACTCATCAGGACTAGATGGAATTAGTAGTCGGATCCTTCGCCATGCTGCACCGGCGATCTGCGAGTCACTAACTTTTATATATAATCAATGTCTAACCAGAGGTCACTTCCCATCAGCCTTTAAAATCGCTAAAGTGTATCCTCATTTAAAATCTGGTCCTCTAGACGATCGTCTCATGAGTAATTATAGACCAATTTCCATATTATCCTCATTATCCAAACCGCTAGAAAAGCACATCCACAAAACAACACTAGATCACTTAGTTCGCCATAAACTGATAGTTGACAGTCAGTCAGGATTTCGGCCAAAATAGTCTTGCCATACGGCACTAACAAACATGATAGAAAACTGGCATCAAAATATTAACAACAATACTCTATGTGGAGCGGTGTTTATAGACTTTAGGAAAGCATTCGATATGATAGATCATACTATTCTAATTAAAAAACTAGAAACAATGAAAGTAAGTTTTAATATAGTGACATTAATAAAATCATTCTTATTAGACAGAAAGCAAGTAGTATCACACAATAAAGTTTTATCTCAAGCCATTACCATTAATATTGGAGTACCTCAGGGGTCTATTCTTGGCCCTCTATTATTTGCCATTTATATAAATGATCTTCCATTAAATCTGTCGTCGTCCTGCGATCTATTTGCTGATGACTGCACAGTATATACAAACGCTGTTGATCGTAATGTGCTAGAATTATCCTTGCAACAGGAAATAAATAGTGTAGTTAACTGGAGTCATGCAAACCGCATGCAAATTAACATTACTAAAACAAAGTCTATGTTAATAGGAACCAGGCAAAGACTTCACACTCTAAACTCGCAGAGAACTCTTCAGCTGCACATTGGCAGCACGCCTGTAGAAAGTGTCACCGAGCACAAGACACTGGGTGTTATCATAGATCAAAATCTAACTTTTAACTCACATGTTCATGCTCTAGTTAAACAAATAGCCAAAAAAGTATACCAACTTGCCAAAATTAAAAATTTCCTTGACGAAAACACAAGAAAGATATTCTATACTTCTCATATACAAACACATATTGATTACTGCTCCACAGTCTGGGATGGATGCTCCAAATCAATAACATAACGCCTATATTCACTCCAGAAAAGGGCAGTGTGTTTAATTAATGGTGAAAAGCTTACCGACAATGCTAACCTATATAAACGTCTCCGGTTACTGCCACTCCACAAGCGCCTGCTTTTTAATAAGACCAAACTAATTCACAAAATCCTATTTCAAAATGCTCCAAGCTACCTTTGGCCATTGTTTAAATATAACGCTAGACATAGCGAACGACTAAATATACTTCATGTCCCTAAACCTAGGATAGACTTATATAAAACAAGCTTAGCATACTCTGCCGCACATTGTGGAACAATCTTCCACAAGAAACCAAAGACACCACCAATCATGATACATACATTCGCAACCTGTTTGAACACTACCTTAGTACAGACTACATGCCCCCATAATAAATAACACAAAAAAGACAATAATGGTAACTTATCTCAAACGACAACTAGCCAAAAAACATTCCCTTATGTATGGCACGTTACACCCTCCTTAGGTATTTATAATGCCCATGTTAAACACTGCCTCAGTGAGTCATTTGTTATTGATTATTTTTCATGCGTTTTAATGTTCTTTTGTTGTCAAAAGTTGCTTCATAAGTGATGTTGAATGAAAGAATGTATGAGAGGAAATAGAGAAGAAGGGCAGAATGTCAGACGGGCCTGCGTGCCCAATTCTTAACCCTTTGAAAATAAAGACTTATTATTATTATTATTATTATTATTAAGTCTATCCTAGGCTTCGGAATGTGTAATATATTTAGTCGTTTACTGTGTCGTGCATTATATTTAAACAATGGTCAAATGCAATTTATTCCTTTCCGATGTAGGATTTTGTGAATTAGTTTGGCCTTATTGATAAGCATGCGTTTGTTGAGTGGTAGTAACTGAACGTTTATGTAGGCTAGGATTGTCAATTACCTGTTTACAATAAATTAAACTCATAGCCTGTTTCTGGAGTGAGTAGATTCGCTTGACGATTGGATTGGAACAACCGTCCCAAACTGTAGAGCAATAGTCAATATATGTTTTTATGTGAGAAATATAGTATATCTTTCTTGTGTCTTCATCAAGAAAATTTTTAATTATAAGAAGCTGGTAGACTTTTTTCGCTCTTTTGTTTTAACGAGCGCTTACACATGGAAATTAAAGGCTAGGTTTCCATCAATGATGAGGCCTAATGCTTTGTGCTCAATTACACTTTCTACTGGCATGTTATCGATGTGAAGTTGAAGTGATCTGAATTTAGAGTCTGAAGTCTTTGTCTGGTTGTTAATAACATAGATTTTGAGTTCGTGATGTTAATTTGCATACGGTAGCCTAGCTCCACATAACTCCATTATTTAATTCTTGTTGCAATGACGACCCCAACACATTACAGTTTCCAGCGTTTGAATACACTGTACAGTCGTCTGCAAATAGATCGCAGGTCGACGAAAGATACAAAGGTAGATCGTTAATATATATGGCAAATAATAGAGGCCTTAGAATAGAGGCTTGACGTATTTCAATAGTGAAGGTAGTGGTTTGAGATAAAGATTTATTGTTTGATACTATTTGCTTTCTGTTTGACGGAAAGGATTTTATTAGAGACACTACATTAGTGCCAACTTTCATTGTTTCTAGTATATTTTTAAATTAAATTAAATTAGCATGGTCTATCATATGAACTGCCTCTTTGAAATAATTAAAACCCGCTCCACATAGACTGTTGCTGTTTATATTCTTGTGCCAATTTTCTATCATGTTTGTTAGGGCCGTATGTCAAGAATCAATCAATCACGTGCTGTCTCCACAATGAAGGTTGACTGCAATGGATCTCCTAAACGTCTGTCTCTTGCCTTGATTGTACATTCCGTCAGGCTGGTGTCCGTCCATCTAATGATGTTATCTTCTTACATGTATAGTTGTCTACCTCTTGCTCGCTTGCTTTCAACCTTACCCTCCAGTATGGTTTTTGGAAGAGTGTTCTGTCTTTTAACGTAGCCGAAATATTTCACTTGCCTTTTTTTAATCAACTCTTTTCTAATTCCCAGTTTTATCTATGAATTTAATTGTTTTTGTTTTGTTTCCATATAATACGCCATATTCTTCTGTATATCCACATCTCCAGAGCATCTATTCGACTTTCTAGTTGCTTGTTCAATGTAAAGGCTTCTGTGCCATACAAACAACTGCCATAAACTGTCATTTACTGCCAATATAGTACCTTGCGGTGTATGGCAGAGGGGTATTTGAGCGTGAGGAATTAAGGCCGCCTGGCTAGTGCAGTCGCCGCGAACTGTGCAGGTTAGGATTTTCTTTTTGCCCCCGACAGAAAAAAATCCCACACCTTACCGATGGATCGAACCCGGGTCTCCCGAATTAGAGTCCGGCGTTCTAGCCACTCGGCCAGCCGCTCCTCCTGTGCCATACAGTAGTGTTAAATATACGCAGCATTTAACAATTCTCATTTTAATGCATTGTTAATCTCCCTAGATGTTAGTACTGATTTCGTGTTGTTAAAAGAATTGCTGGCCATTCCTATTCTCTTTTTGCTTTCTACTTCACTTCTGCCATCATCTGTTATTATATGTCCAAGATAGGATAAACTTGTTACTTGTTCTAGCATCTACCCGTTTACTGTGATGTTCATTGATGACCTTTCCTTTTCACTGTTAATTATCATAGTTTTCGTTTCGTTATCGGGTGTAAATATCTAAGCCACACTCTGCACTATGTCTGTTTACTTGCTCCATTAGGTCTTGTAACTCTTGCTCACTTTCTGCTAGTAACACGGTATCGTCAGCATATCTAAGATTGTTTATGATTCTTCCATTGATGTTAAGTCTAGACAGTTCAACTTGTTTAAAAATTCTTTCTGTGTATAAGTTGAAGAGGCTTAGGGACAAGCATCCCTGCTGTACTCCTCTTTTTATCTCTATAGGCGACGAATAATTATTCCCTCATCTAATTGGTGCCTCTTGTTCCCAGTACAAGTTACTAATAAGTCTGATGTCCTTTCCGTCTACTCCTATATCTTGAAGGCACGTAATTAGTCGTTCATGTTGTACTCTATCAAAAGCCTTCGTGTAATCTATAACATAAACATACACATGTTTCTGAACTTCTATATATTTTTCAATTAACATCCTCACACAGATAATTGCTTCTCTAGTGCCGCTGTCTTTTGTGGAATACAAATTGTTCCTTAGCTACTAACTCATATATTTTATTTTGAATTCTTTCTTGTATGACCTTGAGTAGCAGATTAGTTGTATGGCTCATTAAGCTAATAGTTCTGTAATCCTCACAATAAACACCTCTTGGTTTCTTTAGTAGTCGAATGAAAATTTATGTTTTCAAATCCCGAAATCAATGCCAAAAATGGATTATGGCAAGAATATTTTGGTTGAAATCCTGATTGACTGTAAACTATAAGCTTGTTGTGAACTAAATATAAGTTTGCTTCATGAATTTGCTTTTTTGTTGTTTAGATAGTGATGATAGTAAGGAAATGGATCTATAATTGTTCAGCTGACCATCGTCCAATGAGTCAGATTTAAGAAGAGGCTACACTTTAGCGATTTTGAGAGCTTATGGAAAGAGGCCTTTGGCGATGCACTGATTACATACATTGGTTAGTCATATACAGATTACTGGCGCAGCACAACGGAGAATCCCATTGCTAATGCCATCTAACCCTGATGTGTTTCTGTTTTTTCTTTAGGTTACTGAGGTAAGTAACTTCTTCAGTGTTTGTCGTCCGCGGTTTGTCGGAAGGAATATCCCGGGAGCATCTGTTCTCGCAAAATGATGACAGTAAAGATAAGTTGCAAGGAGAATTTGTATTGAAGCCTTCAACTGGTCTATGTCAGTTTGAAAAAAAAAAAAAATACTGAACTGGTCGCATGTAATATGATTTGATGGTAATAAATTTGAGAAGTTACATTTGTTTGTCAAAGTGTTAAGTGCCTTCGATATATCCTTATTATTTGTTTTATCGATTACTAAGTTCTTAAAATAACTTTTCGTTTCTCTTAGTATGCTATACTGAACATTGTGTCTAAGAGTACGATATCTTATGATTTCCTTCTTTGTATGTGCTTTATCTCTATCTTTCATAGAGAGACAAATAAAGACAGACAGGGACACAGAGCGAGAGAAAGAAAGAGAGAGAGAGAGAGAGAGAGAGAGAGAGAGAGAGAGAGAGAGAGAGAGAGAGAGGGGGGGGGAGTTTGGTTGTTAATGGTGATGTCTTATGCTCTAAATAAAATAAATTAAAAACAAAAAACGAGGATAAATAGATTAAACTGTATAATAATGAAAAAAAAAAGAATGATGTCAGATGATTACAGATAAAACAAAGACTTACTGCCACGATTCACACATGGAGCTATGGTCATAAGCGTGACGGACATCGCTGCCTCCTAAGTCACGTGACTCGGTCTGCTCTCCTGCTAATGGTCAATCGAACTGCCCGCCGGTAAGCAAGGGAGTTACACCAGACGGCCACGCTACCCTGTCAACCACTGACAAAAGTGAACAACGATCAGGAATGCTATTATACAGGGGTCATACAATACTGTCAGTGACAGACAAAAGGCAGCACTGACTTGCAATTGAAAAATAAAACAATATTATTTCTTGCATACCCTTGTATTTGCCAGACATATTGGCAGCATTATCATATGACTGGCCTCGACAGAATTCAGCGTGTAGCTCCAGCTGACCAATATAGACGCTGAACTCTTCAGTTCGACGTCAGAGCACTGGAAGTTCCAGCGCAAGCGCATTATTGCTTGGCATGTCACGTATGTCTCAACAGGTAATGTAGATAAAGAAACATATTTCAACACATTGCATACTGCACACACTGATACATTGCGAAGTTAAATAAATCCATTAAACATTTTGCATAATGCAAACACAAATATAGCCGGTCTCCTTGGGCTAGGTGTTAAACGACTTTCTCCGTAATCCCTTTAATCACGTAGTTAGTTAGTTAGTTAGTTAGTTAGTTAGTTAGTTAGTTAGTTAGTTAGTTAGTTAGTTAGTTAGTTAGTTAGTTAGTCGACAGATCATCCTCATTGCATATCGAACCATTCAGTCCATAAGTGCTCGGATCCCCTCCTCAGCAAATCCCGCAACGTGTAGCGGCTAACGACGCCAGTTCTGTGTTGGTTTATCAATCTTCTTTGGTTTCCTGCGTAGTGTTCTTGTTTGGCCACCCCTCTTTTAATTTGCTGCTCTCGCAGTCAGGCCATTGTTGTAGATTCACAGTCATCACTTGGTTCTCGCAAAAGTCTTACTTCTCGTAGAGCATTCAGAATGTCAGCCTGGTCCATGGCGCGTCCACCCTCCACAGTAGCCTCACCTGCGAGCTTGTCAGCCCGCTCATTTCCTTGTACTCCCGCATGCCCTGGCACGAAGATGAAACTAATCTTTGCCAGCCGAGACCGCTCCTGAGGCAGCAACCATTCTCTTCGGATCGACCCCTCCTCTATCCTCTTGATCATGTTCATTGAGTCGCTAAGGAAACAAGCCCTAGTGAATGTCTGTGTCTCGAGCCATGTTATTGCTTTACTTACTGCCATGACTTCCATGGTCAGGCTACTTGTGGTTTCAGTGAAAGCACCAGAGTCCTCCTTCACAAGTCTCCCTCCGGCCCGAGCTGTAAAGGCCCATGAGCTTCTCACATGTCGGACGACCGACCCATCTGTGTAGATGACCGCATCACCGTCTAGCGAATTCTCGAAAATCAACGATTGTACTTCAGCCTCAACAGCAGCCGGATCATTTGTCTGCATTTTCTATCTAGTTGGATGCAAACTGAAAAGGATGTGCAGAAGTCTGTTGGCACTTGCACCCACTCCTCGCCAGGTTCTAAGTCCTCAAGTGAACACACCTGTTGAAGAATGTCTTCGGCTTGACCCATCCACGACCGTCCTCTTTTTAACCTGCTGCCCTTCACCTTCCTAATTTCACTACGCAGTGGATGTTGTGTGTTTGCGTTAATTCTGAGGTAGGCGCGTGCCCTGCAACCTTGTATTCTCTCTTCAATGGTTGGAAAATCAAGAAGGTAGCGCATCGCCCTGCATGCTATATCTCTTGTACATCCTAGAATAATGCGCATAGCTTCATTCTGTATCCTTTCTATCTGCTTATGGCTGAGAGTCAGGATTGCCATTGCATACTCCAAAACAGACATGACCAGCTCCTCGTACAGAAGACATAGATGGCGCTGCTCACAGTTTGCTGCCGCCATCACCCGCATCGCTGCCAAACCCCGCTTGGCCTTTGTTATCACCTGGTCTATGTGCACATTATAAGCAAGGCTTCGATCAAACCGTATTCCCAGGTAATTCATTGCCTGCGTTCTTTCCACCGTCTCTGAACACAGCATTACAGTTGGTGTTGGAGTGTTGACAATATGAGTATTCAACGAGAACCAAGTCACTGTTGCCTTTGTTGGGTTGACCATTGCCCCAGCTTCATCACACACAAGTACTTATGCGATTGAGTTCGGTTTGTAGTTCCATAGCAACCTCCTCTCTATCCTTACCCTGACGATACACTAAAACATCATCGGCATATGACAATGTCCTGCCAGGTCCAGTGATCTGCTCACTGGTGATTCTCACTGTGTAGGCGTTGAACAGTACCGGAGATAATGGTGATCCCTGTGGTAGGCCAGGATATATTGTTGTTGGTTCCGAAGTCCAACTGCCACATCTAAAAACTACTTTCCGTTGGAAGAGGGCTGCAGCAATCCAACTAAGGAGGAATGAACTTACGTTTAGTTCAAAAAGCTGAAACATTAAAAAATCCAGTGGTACTCTGTTGTATGCGTCCTCAAGATCAATCGCTGCAGCAACTGTTTCATTGCCTGAGTGGAAACCTTCATAGACATCCTGGGCAAAGACTGCTGCATTGGTCCAGGTTTCTCTTTTTGGACGGTACCCACCCAGGGTAGGTGGGAAAACACCTTGCCTCTCTAGTTGGCTTGATATTTTCCTGGCAATTACCTTCTCCAGCAGCTTGCCTATTGTATTCTGCATGGTTATAATTCGATATCCCTGAATTTTTTTGTGGTCTTTGTCAGGCTTCGGCAAGGGAATCAGATAGCTGTGTAACCATTCCTCCTTGATGCTAGCACTCCCTATACTGTTGTTGTACATGTCTGCTAGTTTCTCTAGCTCATTGTCGGTACACCTATTTATGCCACTGTGTCTTCATCCGAAGTGTTCTGGGCCTTGCATCTGTCTGAGGTGACCTCCTTGGCCAGATTTCGGCCCCCCATGTCTGTCTGGTTGCTCTGCTCAAGGTAGCGTTCAAAGAGGGCTTTGCCCTTGTCCTCGTCAGTCCTCTGCCAGATGAGGTCAGCACCTTGGAAGTCAGAAATGCTCTTATTCTTGACTACACCACTCATGCTTTTATGTAGTCGCCAGAACAATTTCAGTGACTTGTCTGTGCTTACCCTTTGATACACCTCTGCCCATTTTTCGCTTTTAACCACCTTGACCAGTTTGTTTGAAATAGCTTACTTTTGTGTGCATCTCTCTTTCTCTTTTCTCCTTTAATCACGTAGAGCAGAGGTTCCCAAACCTCTGCTCGCGGGCCACTTGTGGCCCGCCAGATGTTAGTAAGTGGCACGCGCAGTGCAGGATTTACGTATAAGCTAAACAAGCTATAGCTTAGGGCCCCCAAGAAAGTGGGGGCCCCGAAAAATATTGTCCGAGTGAGCAATTGTTATATATGTATACTTAAATATACTGCAGTATTATTAGCGATTTCGTTGCTAACGGAGGACGCCTCTTTTTCGGAAAGTTCAAGATCATCGGATCCGCGGACCGTTTCCTGTGGCCCGTGAGTGCAGTATACGAAAATAACCCTGTCGTGTTTCCTATTGGATAAATACGAAACTGTTTTTATGAAAATCGCGAATGACAACTCTAACGAGAGGTCAAAGGGTTATTCTTCAGTCATGCATACTTGAAAGCTATTGCAAGTGAATTGTTTGGAGAATATTTTCCACTGTTTGACAAAGGTAAGGAAGTTGATAGTTTGGCTTGTTTATTGTCAAAGGTAAGCTAATTTAACCTGCGTTTTTGAACTGCGCACTGCGCATCCAATTTTACATATGCATGTTGAGTTTCAACAATATTCGTTATGCAGAAGACATAGAATAAAATTGTTTTGTGAGCACGGTCGTGGTGTGTACTCTTATTAAATTCATAATGTCGGAATCGCGGCATATTGGATTGGTGTCTGCTTTTTTTAATAAACAAGAATATTTACAATCATCAAGTTAAACAAAATATCAATATACGTTTAAATTCTATTACATATTTATTTTGTTGCTTTATATTTATTGTATTTATTGTTCATCTTGCTACATGACTTAAAATTTATGAAAGTCAAGTCAGTTTTCAAACTTGTCCATCGTCCATTGCTGAAGTTTAATTGACTGGTTCACAGTTTTATTTGTATTTATAAATGTCTTATCAAGAGAATTATACTTCATTGTGCATTTATGAATGCTGTGTCCATTTTTGCACACAACTATAGAGGTTCTAGCAAGATTCGTTATGCAGAGGTGTGGAAAAAAAAATATTTTGTGAGACCACCTGGTTACATCTTTACAATCGGGAAAATTCACAATGGCGGCATTCCAGCATATAATATCACACTAGTGTCTGTTTTTATTGAAACACTGGAGATGTAGAATCATAATATACAAAATATCAAATAATTTCTACAGATAATTTGTGTTCTTGATGTAATAATTTTTATTCATGTGACGTGGTGGAACCATTGTTGATTTGTCTGCCCACAGTTTGCAAGATGTCAACCAGAAGTTATAAAAGTGGAGCTAAAAAGAGGAAAAAGAAGCAGAGAGCTGAAGAAGAGCTTAGCAAGTTAACAAAATTAGATAGTTTCTTAACAAAGATAGATAAGGGGCCTGATGAACCAAAAGCCTCTACCACAGTGAGTCAGTCACAGGATATTCACCCTATTCCTGATACAGAGCCTGGTACATCTAGTTGTATAGAATCTACTTCAACGAATGAAGCAACAAATATTAAGATTAATAAAGGAGAGAGTAGTACAAGCACAGAAGATTCAGCATCAAAAAACAAACAGAATGATGTTGGGGTATGGGGTGATTTAAGTAAAGATGAGATTTTATACTGGGTAGAAAAAGGTCCGTCAGAATGTCAGCACTCAAATGGTTCATTTGAAAAATCAAATAAGCTTTTTGCAAACCAAGACAGATATTGCTCGAAAAGCTTGTTCTATCCCAAACGGGCTAATGGTGAAAAATATTACAGAGAATGGTTAGTATATTCGCCAGCAACTGGTCGTGTATACTGTTTCGTGTGTAAACTCCTTTCAAATTCTTCTACACCATTATCATCCGATGGATTTTGTGATTGGCGCAACACCTATTTAGTTTAAAGTCATGAAAACTCTGTAGACCATAGAACAGCTTCGGTAACATATCTTACAAGAAAACGTGGCTCAACAATTGACTGCCAGCTAGCAGAACAGATACATAATAAACGGCAGTACTGGAAAAATGTTCTTGAACGAGTTGTGGCAGCCATAATTACTATGGCAGAGCGTGGTTTACCTTTCAGAGGAGATAAGGAAACATTTGGTTCTCCTCACAATGGCAATTTCCTTGGATTACTCGAACTTATAGCAAATTTTAATCTTTTTCTAGCAAGCCATATACAAAAATTTAGGAATAAAGGATCGGGTGTCACATCTTATCTTTCTAAAACAATATGTGATGAATTTATCCAAATTATGGCACATAAAGTAAGAAACTCAATCTTGGATGATTTAAGAACTGCAGGGTACTTAAGTTTATCTGTAGATTCCACTCCAGACCGGTCCCATATTGATCAGCTCACTGTTATTGTGAGGTATGTTTCACCAGATGATGGGCTCCCTATTGAACGTTTTCTAACTTTCCTAGAGATGGGTAGCCACACAGGGGAAAGTATGGCTAAGATGGTGCACAACTACCTTACAAAAGAGTGCAAAATAGATTTTAGTAAGTGTCGAGGCCAGTCATATGATAATGCTGCCAATATGTCTGGCAAATACAAGGGTATGCAAGAAATAATATTGAAGATTAACAAGTATGCTATGTATATTCCATGTGCTGGTCATTCCCTGAATCTTGTTGGTAGAGCAGCAGTAGACTGTTGTTTAGAGGCAGTAAACATTTTTGGAATTGTTCAAGAAATATATAATTTCTTTTCATCATCTACTTATAGATGGGCAGTACTGTTGTCATTCTTCAAAGATGAATCAAAAGTTCCAAAGTCTTTGTCAAAGACTAGATGGGAAGCACATTCAATGGCCACAAGTGCAATACTTGATAGTTATGATGGAATAATTTCTGCATTGCATCAGCTGCATATTGATACTACAGAGAAAGGCGAAACAAGAAATCAAGCCATAAACATTCTGAATAAAATAGAGGAGTTTGAATTTATGGTATTGTTATGTTTGTGGAGTTACTTGCTAGATGAATTTCACAAGACTAGTCAATCACTGCAAGATCCCCAAATTAGTCTACATGTATGTAGGAAATTGTATGCTTCACTTTCGGAGTTTGTTAAAGGTTCCAGGGATCTTTTCGATCATTTTGAAGAAGAAGCAAAGAAAACATTGCCTGATGTTGATTACAAGAAAAGAGGATATAGAAGAAGGCATATCAATGATGATGAAGATGATGCTTTAGAGAACCTTGAGCCAAGAGACAAGTTCAGAATCAAAACATTTATACCTGTGATGGATGCATTAGAGTCAAGTCTGGCACAGAGGGCCTCAGTATACAATGATGCTGCAAAAAGTTTTCATTCTTAACAAAACTAGAAGCTACAGAAGAAGATATTCATGAAGGAGTTAGTGCTTTATGCCAAACATATCCTGAAGATGTGAACATGAATCTTGTAGGAGAAGTCAAGCATTTTCATCAATATGTTAGACATAGTCAAGCCCATAGTTCAGCGGAACAAGATAGTCTGACACATCAGGATCTGTATAGGGTAATATTTAACGATCGTGTCCAAGCAGCATTCCCTAATGTAGAAGACATTTTGAGATTGTTTCTTAGTATGATGGTTGCAAATTGCTCTGGAGAAAGATCTTTTTCTCAGCTGAAGAGGATAAAAAATGAATTTAGAACACCAATGACTCAAGATAAATTATGTTCCCTCAGTCTCATGTGCATAGAAAGCGACAAACTACGCAGTTTATCATTTGATGATGTCATCAGTGACTTTGCTCTGGCAAAGGCAAGAAAGAAAATATTTTAGTTTAATATAATTCCTTAATTCTTATAACATGTTTCAAGAGATTAGATAATAAGCCTTTGTAAATTGTGCCTTTTAAAAGAACTTTTGTTTCTTTTCACCAGAGCTTGCATTTTTAAGTTTGTTATGAATAAAAATGATTTCAAGTTAAAGATTTATTATTTCACTATCAATATACTTCTTAATTGTATTTCAGTTTAACCCTCTAGGTATCCGAAAATCATATTTGTCACTGGCATAGAATATCTGGACTTATAAAGGGCCCCATATTTCAAATAGCTTAGGGCCTTATTAAGTCTAAATCCGGCCCTGGGCACGCGAGGCCTCGTTATTTAAAATAATATATTTTAATAATTTCAAAAAATGCATTCGGAGCTTCCCATCCGCATGCGATAATTTACTCTGCTCTTGGTTGTTATGTTCAGGTATTATCGAATGCGCCTGTTCAGTTCGCAACCTTCAGCTGATCATCCGATTTTATTCTGGCGACTATTGTCTGTAGAACAATTTGAACACTTGTGTTCATTCGCTCAGAGATACATTTG
>JACEFZ010015511.1:595000-641197 GCA_014155875.1 Cepaea nemoralis
CTAGTGTTGTGACCTGAAATCTAGTGTTGTGACCTGCCATCTAGTGTTGTGACCTGAAATCTAGTGGTGTGACCTGTTGTGATCTGAAATCTAGTGTTGTGATCTGAAATCTAGTGTTGTGACCTGCCATCTAGTGTTGTGACCTGCCATCTAGTGTTGTGATCTGCCATCTAGTGTTGTGATCTGAAATCTAGTGTTGTGACCTGCCATCTAGTGTTGTGACCTGCCATCTAGTGTTGTGACCTGCCATCTAGTGTTGTGATCTGCCATCTATTGTTGTGACCTGCCATCTAGTGTTGTGATCTGAAATCTAGTGTTGTGACCTGCCATCTAGTGTTGTGATCTGCCATCTAGTGTTGTGATCTGAAATCTAGTGTTGTGACCTGCCATCTAGTGTTGTGACCTGCCATCTAGTGTTGTGACCTGCCATCTAGTGTTGTGACCTGCCATCTAGTGTTGTGACCTGCCATCTAGTGTTGTGACCTGCCATCTAGTGTTGTGATTTGAAATCTAGTGTTGTGACCTGCCATCTAGTGTTGTGACCTGCCATCTAGTGTTGTGATCTGCCATCTAGTGTTGTGACCTGCCATCTACTGTTGTGACCTGCCATCTAGTGTTGTGACCTGCCATCTAGTGGTGTGATCTGAAATCTAGTGTTGTGACCTGTCATCTAGTGTTGTGACCTGCCATCTAGTGTTGTGACCTGCCATCTAGTGTTGTGATCTGAAATCTAGTGTTGTGATCTGAAATCTAGTGTTGTGACCTGCCATCTAGTGTTGTGACATGCCATCTAGTGTTGTGATCTGCCATCTAGTGTTGTGACCTG
Organism: Cepaea nemoralis; assembly: GCA_014155875.1. Lineage (NCBI taxonomy): Eukaryota > Metazoa > Mollusca > Gastropoda > Stylommatophora > Helicidae > Cepaea > Cepaea nemoralis. The sequence goes on from JACEFZ010015511.1 coordinate 595,827, forward strand.
AAATCTAGTGTTGTGACCTGCCATCTAGTGTTGTGATCTGCCATCTAGTGTTGTGACCTGCCATCTAGTGTTGTGATATGCCATCTAGTGTTGTGACCTGCCATCTAGTGTTGTGACCTGCCATCTAGTGTTGTGATCTGAAATCTAGTGTTGTGACCTGCCATCTAGTGTTGTGATCTGCCATCTAGTGTTGTGACCTGCCATCTAGTGTTGTGACCTGCCATTTAGTGTTGTGAACTGATATCTAGTGTTGTGACCTGCCATCTAGTGTTGTGACCTGAAATCTAGTGTCGTGATCTAAAATCTAGTGTTGTGACCTGCCATCTAGTGTTGTGACCTGCCATCTAGTGTTGGGACCTGAAATCTAGTCTTGTGACCTGAAATCTAGTGTTGTGATCTGAAATCTAGTGTTGTGATCTGAAATCTAGTGTTGTGATCTGCCATCTAGTGTTGTGACCTGCCATCTAGTGTTGTGACCTGCCATCTAGTGTTGTGACCTGCCATCTAGTGTTGTGACCTGACATCTAGTGTTGTGACCTGAAATCTAGTGTTGTTATCTGAAATCTAGTGTTGTGACCTGCCATCTAGTGTTGTGACCTGCCATCTAGTGTTGTGACCTAAAATCTAGTGTTATGATCTGACATCTAGTGTTGTGATCTGCCATCTAGTGTTGCGACCTGCCATCTAGTGTTGTGATCTGAAATCTAGTGTTGTGATCTGAAATCTAGTGTTGTGATCTGAACTCTAGTGTTGTGACCTGCCATCTAGTGTTGTGACCTGCCATCTATTGTTGTGATCTGCCATCTAGTGTTGTGATCTGCCATCTAGTGTTGTGACCTGAAATCTAGTGTTGTGATCTGAAATCTAGTGTTGTGACCTGCCATCTAGTGTTGTGATCTGCCATCTAGTGTTGTGATCTGCCATCTAGTGTTGTGACCTGCCATCTAGTGTTATGATCTGCCATCTAGTGTTGTGACCTGCCATCTAGTGTTGTGACCTGCCATCTAGTGTTGTGACCTGCCATCTAGTGTTGTGACCTGCCATCTAGTGTTGTGACCTGCCATCTAGTGTTGTGACCTGAAATCTAGGGTTGTGATCTGAAATCTAGTGTTGTGATCTGCCATCTAGTGTTGTGACCTGCCATCTAGTGTTGTGATCTGAAATCTAGTGTTGTGATCTGAAATCTAGTGTTGTGATCTGAAATCTAGTGTTGTGACCTGCCATCTAGTGTTGTGATCTGCAATCTAATGTTGTGACCTGCAATCTAATGTTGTGACCTGCCATCTAGTGTTGTGACCTGCCATCTAGTGTTGTGACCTGCCATCTAGTGTTGTGACCTGCCATCTAGTGTTGTGACCTGCCATCTAGTGTTGTGACCTGCCATCTAGTGTTGTGACCTGCCATCTAGTGTTGTGACCTGCCTCTAGTGTTTGAACCTGCCATCTAGTGTTTTGATCTGCCATCTAGTGTTGTGATCTGCCATCTAGTGTTGTGACCTGCCATCTAGTGTTGTGACCTGCCATCTAGTGTTGTGACCTGCCATCTAGTGTTGTGACCTGCCATCTAGTGTTGTGACCTGAAATCTAGTGTTGTGTATCTGCATCTAGGTTGTGAACCTGCATCTAGTGTTGTTAACCTGCCATCTAGTGTTGTGACCTGCCATCTAGTGTTGTGACCCTGCCAATCTATTGTGGTGACCTGCCATCCTAGTGTTGTGGATCCTGCCATCTAGTGTTTGTGAGCTGCCATGTAGTGGTTGTGATCCTGCCATCTAGTGTTTGTGGAACTGCCATCTAGTGTTGTGACCTGCCATCTAGTGTTGTGACCTGAAAAGCTAGTGTTGTGATCCTGTCCATCTAGTGTTGTGATCCTAGGCCATGCTAAGTGTGGTGACATGCAATCTAGTGTTGTGACCTGCCATCTAGTGTTTTGCTCTTCTGCCATCTAGTGTGTGTACTGAAAATCTAGTGTTGTGATCTGTAAATCTAGTGTTGTGACCTACCATCTCGTGTTGGGGCTCTCTCCTGCCATCTAGTGTTGTGGATCTGTAATCTAGTGTTGTGATCTGAATCCTCTAGTGTTGTGACCTGCCATCTAGTGTTGTGTATCTGCCATCTAGTGTTGTGACCTGCCATCTAGCTGGTTGTGATCCTGCCCATCTAGTGTTGTGACCTGCTATCTAGTGTTGTGACCTGCCAATCTAGTGTTGTAGACTGCCATCTAGTGTTGTGATCCTGCCACTAGTGTTGTGAGCCTGCCATATAGTGTTTTGATCTGTCATCTAGTGTGTGATCTGAACTAGTTTGTGAACTTGCCATCTAGGTTTGACCTGACATCCTAGTGTTGTGACCTGCCCATCTAGTGGTTGTGACCGGAAATCTATAGTTGTGATCCTAAATATATGTGAAGGCATCTAGTGTTAGTGAACTTGCCATTTAGGGTTGTAGACCTGAAATCTAGTGTTGGACCGAATCTAGTGTTGTCGCTCTGAAATCTAGGGTTGTGACCTGCCATCTAGTGGTTGTGATCTGCCATCCTAGGTGGTGTGACCTTGCATCCTAGTGTTGTGATCCTGACATCTAGTGTTGTGACCTGCCATCTAGTGTTGTGGCACCTGCCCATCTAGTGTGGTACATGAAATCTAGTGTTGTGACCTGCCATCTAGTCGTTGTGACTCCATGCCATCTAGTGTTGTGACATGAAATCTAGTGTTGTGATCTGAAATCTAGTGTTGTGCTCTGCCATCTAGTGTTTTGACCTGAAATCTAGTGTTGTGATTTGAAATCTAGTGTTGTGACCTGCCATTTAGTGTTGTGATATGAAATCTAGTGTTGTGATCTGCCATCTAGTGTTGTGACCTGAAATCTAGTGTTGTGATCTGAAATCTAATGTTGTGATCTGCCATCTAGTGTTGTGACCTGCCAGCTAGTGTTGTTACCTGAAATCTAGTGTTGTGACTTGCCATCTAGTGTTGTGATCTGCCATCTAGTGTTGTGACTTGCCATCTAGTGTTGTGACCTGCCATCTAGTGTTGTGACCTGCCATCTAGTGTTGTGACCTGCCATCTAGTGTTGTGACCTGAAATCTAGTGTTGTGACCTGCCATCTAGTGTTGTGACCTGCCATCTAGTGTTGTGACCTGAAATCTAGTGTTGTGATCTGCCATCTAGTGTTGTGACCTGCCATCTAGTGTTGTGACCTGAAATCTAGTGTTGTGATCTGCCATCTAGTGGTGTGACCTGATATCTAGTGTTGTGATCTGAAATCTAGTGTTGTGATCTGCCATCTAGTGTTGTGACCTGCCATCTAGTGTTGTGACCTGCCATCTAGTGTTGTGATCTGCCATCTAGTGTTGTGATCTGCCATCTAGTGTTGTGACCTGCCATCTAGTGTTGTGACCTGCCATCTAGTGTTGTGATCTGAAATCTAGTGTTGTGACCTGCCATCTAGTGTTTTGACCTGAAATCTAGTGTTGTGATCTGAAATCTAGTGTTGTGAACTGCCATCTAGTGTTGTGACCTGAAATCTAGTGTTGTGATCTGAAATCTAGTGTTGTGATCTGAAATCTAGTGTTGTGACCTGCCATCTAGTGTTGTGATCTGCCATCTAGTGTTGTGACCTGCCATCTAGTGGTGTGACCTGCCATCTAGTGTTGTGACCTGCCATCTAATGTTGTGACCTGAAATCTAGTGTTGTGATCTGAAATCTAGTGTTGTGACAAGCCATCTAGTGTTGTGATCTGTCATCTAGTGTTGTGATCTGAAATCTAGTGTTGTGACCTGCCATCTAGTGTTTGTGACCTGCCATCTAGTGTTGTGACCTGCCATCTAGTGTTGTGACCTGAAATCTAGTGTTGTGATCTGAAATCTAGTGTTGTGACCTGCCATCTAGTGTTGTGATCTGCCATCTAGTGTTGTGATCTGAAATCTAGTGTTGTGACCTGCCATCTAGTGTTGTGACCTGCCATCTAGTGTTGTGACCTGCCATCTAGTGTTGTGACCTGAAATCTAGTGTTGTGATCTGAAATCTAGTGTTGTGACCTGCCATCTAGTGTTGTGACATGCCATCTAGTGTTGTGATCTGCCATCTAGTGTTGTGATCTGCCATCTAGTGTTGTGACCTGAAATCTAGTGTTGTGATCTGAAATCTAGTGTTGTGACCTGCCATCTAGTGTTGTGATCTGCCATCTAGTGTTGTGATCTGAAATCTAGTGTTGTGACCTGCCATCTAGTGTTGTGATCTGCCATCTAGTGTTGTGACCTGCCATCTAGTGTTGTGACCAGCCATCTAGTGTTGTGACCTGCCATCTAGTGTTGTGACCTGCCATCTAGTGTTGTGACCTGCCATCTAGTGTTGTGACCTGCAATCTAGTGTTGTGACCTGCAATCTAGTGTTGTGACCTGCAATCTAGTGTTGTGACCTAACATCTAGTGTTGTGACCTTCCATCTAGTGTTGTTAGTATATCTTGTGTGAACCAGGAAGACAATAACGCCGCCAAGCCCAGATCACCAAGCTGCGTTATCAAGGAAGGCCATTGGATTCAATTTCTGGAGCTCGAGGATCCCATATCATGAAGGCAGTTCTCAAATCAGCAGAGCTGGGATTAATTCAACTCATTCCTGACACAAGCAATGGTGGCCTCTGATGGATATATCAGAACAGCTAACAGTGGGATACAGCAAGCCAAATTTATTTGAGATAAATGGTCAAAACGATGGCTACTGAAGATCAGGGAGGAGAAGGCAATAGGCACGGTGTTTCTCTTTCAAATAAATTACAACACTCTAAGCTAGTGATCTATAGAAATATAATGCATCATGAAGGAAATCAACGGTTCAAATCAAGGATAACCTGACCTCCTTTGGTGACACCTCACTTCAAGAGACAGGATCATACACCAACTTGGGTAGCAATATGTATAATGCTAGCATCAAGGAGGAGTGGTTACACAGCTATCTGATTACCTTGCTGAAGCCTGGGAAAGACCACACCAAATTCAGGGATATCGGGTAATAACCATGCAAAATACAACAGGCAAGCTTCTGGAGAAGTTAATTGATAGGAAAATATCAAGCAAGCTAGAGAGACAAGGTTTTTTCCCCCACCTACCCTTTGAGGGTACCGTCCAAACAGAGAAACCTGGACCAACGCAGCAGTTTTTGCCCACCTACCCTTTGAGGGTACCGTCCAAACAGAGAAACCTGGACCAACGCAGCAGTTTTAGCCCACCTGCCCTTTGAGGGTATGGTCCAAACAGAGAAACCTGGACCAACGCAGCAGTTTTTGCCCATGATGTCTATGAAGGTTTCCACTCAGGCTTTGAAACATGAACTGCGCCAATTGATCTTGAGGACGCGTACAATAGAGTCCCGTTTAATTGTTTAATGGTTCGGCTTCTTGATTTCAAGATAAGTCCATTCCTCCTTAGTTGGATCGCTGCAGCCCTCTTCCAACGAAAAGTAGTTTTTAGATGTGCAAGCTGGACTTTTGAACCAACAAAAATATATCCTGGCCTACCACAGGGATCACCATTATCTCCGGTACTGTTCAACGCCTACACTGTGAGAATCACCGGTAAGCAGATCACAGGACCGTGGAGGACATTGTCATATGCCGATGATGTTTTAGTGTATCGTCAGGGTCAGGATAGAGATCAGGTTGCTGTGGAACTACAAACCGAGCTCAGTCGCATAAGTACTTGGTGTGTTGAGGCTGGGGCAATGGTCAACCCAACAAAGACAATAGTGACATGGTTCTCTTTGAATAACCATATTGTCAACACTCCAACACCAATTGTAAATCTGTGTTCAGAGACTGTAGAAAGAAAGCATGCAATGAACTACCAGGGGATAACAAAGGCCAAGCCAGGTTTGGATACGATGCGGGTGATGGCGTCGGCAAACTGTGCGCAGGGCCATCTATGTCTTTTTTACGAGGGTCTGGTCACTTCTGTTTGTGAGTATGCGATGGCGATCCTGACTCTCAGCCATAAGCAGATGGAAAGGATGGAAAGGATACAGAATGAAGCTATGCGCATTGTTCTTGGATGTACAAGAGATACAGCATGTAGGGTGATGCGCTATCTTCTTGATTTTCTAATCATGGGAGACAGAATACAAATTTGCCGAGCACGTACCTACCTCAGGATCAACGCAAACACACAACATCCACTGCATAGAGAAATTAAGAAGGTAAAGGGTAGCAGATTGAAAAGAGGCGCGAAGTACATCACACCCAACCCCAATATTACATAACAAAAGAAGAAAAGGAAGGTGTTCACTGGTACCCCGCGCGAAATACATCACATCTAACCCCAATATTACAGTAGTTCTACTCCTATTAGTGTAGAGTATATCTCCGCCTGGGGGGGGGGGGGGGGGGGGTCTACCTCTCTGTCCGCTGTAATTGAGCACTCCTGATAGTTTATTGTTGTTGATTTTGTTGTTGTTGTTGTTGTTTTTTAATTCGCACCATGACCTGTTAGAATTGCACATTCTATTATTCATTGCTCCTTTTCTCAGGGCATTCATTGTGTGTTCCATCTCTTCTAATCTAACATCAGCCATCATACATATTTATGCAAGCTCTGTGATATTATTATGTGTTTGTTCGTCACTGACTGCATCTTGTTTTTCAATGTGTGACATTAATGTAATTTGTTGTGGCATAATTTTTATACTAGGCATAAGTGAGATGAGATGGAAGGGATCTGGCAAAATTATAACCGACAAACACACAATAATTTATTCTGGAAGGGACACACATGAAAAAGGTGTAGGAATAATATTTGATGAAAAAACAGCCAAATGTATGAATGGATACTGGTGTATTTCAGATAGAGTTATAATGGTCAAAATCAAAGGCAAACCAATAGACATAAATATTATACAAGTATATGCACCAACAACAAGCAGTAGTGAAGAAGAAATACAACACTTTTACGATGAAATAGAAATGGCAATAGCTCAAATTGGATCACAAGAAATAAAAATAATACTGAGAGATTTTAATGCAAAAGTAGGAAAGGGAAACATAGAGGATATAGTGGGGAATTACGGTTTAGGTACAAGAAATGAACGAGGAGAGAAACTAATAGAATGGGCAAATATTAATGATATGATAATTGGAAACACATGGTTTAAACACCATAAAAGACGACTATACACATGGAAAAGCCCTGATATGAAAATACGCAACCAAATTGACTACGTACTTATTAATAAAAGATGTAGAAATGTATTAATTAATGTAAAGACAATGCCTGGTGCTGACGGTAATAGTGATCATGTACCACTATGTGGACAAATAAAAGTAAGACTAAAGAGAGGGAAAACAATGGTTAAGAACCTGAGACTTAATAAAGAGGTTCTGAAAGTAGATAAAGAAATTCAAGAACAATACAGAGTGACTGTGAAAAATAAGTACAATGCAATAGCTAAAATACAGAGTCTAAATGATCAATGGGAAATGTTAATGGACTCCATTCATCAAACTAGCAAAGAAATATTACCGGCCAAAAAGCTAAGAAAAAATGGATGAATGAAGAAATCTTAATGCTGATGGACAAAAGGAAACATAATAAAAATGACAAACAAGAGTATGCTAAGATAAATAAAGAAATAAAAGATAAATGTGGGAAGGCTAAAGAAAGTTGGTTAAACGAGCAATGCAAACAAATTGAATTAAATTCCATTAAAGATCAAAACAGTATGTACAGACAAATCAGTGAGCTCACAGGAAGAAAAATAAGAATAAATACAGGGTGTTTGAAATCAAAAACAGGACAGACTTTATTGGAGGAAGGTGCTATAATGAAGAGGTGGAATGAGTATATAAGAGAATTATATGAAGGAGAAAGGTAAGAATTAACAGAAGATAGTAACTTAGAAGGTCCACCTATTCTGAAAGAAGAAGTCGCTGACGCTATGAAACGTATGAAGAAAGGAAAACCAGCTGGGCCAGATGAAATCACAGTAGAAGAATTAGAAGTATTGGGAGAATTTGGGGTAGATTCATTAACTAAAATGCTAAATGATATTTACAACAGTGGATATTTACCGAGCGATGTGGTAAAATCTGTATTTATAGCAATACCAAAGAGACCAGGAGCAATTGAATGTGAAGATTTTCGCACAATTAACCTCATAAACCATATCAGTAAGCTTATACTCAGAATTATAATGAGAAGAACAAGAAATAAAATAAAAATGGAAATTAGTGAAGAACGGTACGGTTTTATGGAAGGAAAGGGAACAAACAATGCAATATATATATTACGAACACTAATAGAAAGGTCAATAGAGAAACAGAGAGACATATATTTATGCTTCATAGTTTATACTAAGGCATTTGATAAAGTAAAACATGATGAGCTGATTAAAATGTTGGAAGATATCAACATTGATGGGAAAGATTTAAGAATAATAAAGAATATATACTGGGACCAAGTAGCAGCAATTAAAATGGGAAATAAAGAGGGTAGTTACGAACAGATAAAGCTAGGAGTAAAAGAAAAAAGGGGGTGGGGGGGTCTTTTTTTCACCGATCCTCTTCTTCCCCTAGTAGATATGGTAGTAATATGGTAGTAGATATGGTAGTAGATATGGTAGTAGATATGGTAGTAGATATGGTAGTAGATATGGTAGTAGATATGGTGGTATAAACTGCAGTAGATATGGTAGTAGATATGGCAGTAGATACGGTAGTAGATATGGTAGTAGATATGGTAGTAGATATGGTAGTAGATATGGTGGTATAAACTGCAGTAGATATGGTAGTAGATATGGTAGTAGATATGGTAGTAGATATGGTAGTAGATACGGTAGTAGATACGGTAGTAGAAACGGTAGTAGATATGGTAGTAGATACGGTAGTAGATACAGTAGTAGATATGGTAGTAGATATGCGTAGAGATAGGGTAGTCGATATGTAGCGATATGGGAGTAGATATGGTCGAAGATATGGTAGTCTATCTGGTAGTATGATACGGTATAGATATGGTAGAGATATGGTCGAGATATGGTAGTAGATACGGTATTAGATATGGTAGTAGATACGGTAGTAGATACGGTAGTAGATACGTAATAGATAGTTAGTAGATACGTAGTAGATACGGTAGTAGAATGGTATTAGAATATGGATAGTAGATATCTTATTAGATACGGTAGTAGATACTGGTAGTAGATACGGTATGTAGATATGGTCAGTAGATATGGTAGTAGATACTGGTAGTAGATAATGGTAGTAGATATGGTAGTAGATATGGTAGTAGATACGGTAGTAATATGGTAGTAGATATGGTAGTAGATATGGTAGTAGATATGTAGTAGATATGGTAGTAGATATGGTAGTAGATATGGTAGTAGATATGGTAGTAGATATGGTAGTAGATATGGTAGTAGATATGGTATTAGATATGGTAGTAGATATGGTAGTAGATATGGTAGTAGATAGGGTATAGATATGGTAGTAGATATGGTAGTAGATATGGTAGTAGATATGGTAGTATATAGGGTAGTAGATATGGTAGTAGATATGTATTATGGTAGTAGAATATGGTAAGTAGATACGGTAGTAGATACGGTAGTAGATATGGTAGTAGAATATGGTATAGATATGGTAGTAGATATTGGAGTAGATATGGAGTAATATGTAGTAGATATGGTAGTAGATATGGTAGTAGATATGGTAGTAGATATGGTATAGTAGATATTGTAGTAGATATGGGAGTAGAATAAGGGTATGTAGATATGGGTAGTAGATATGGTAGTAGATATGGTAGTAGATATGGTAATTAGATTGGTAGTAGGTATGGTAGTAGATATGGTAGTAGATATGGTAGTAGAATACTGGTAGTAGATATGGTAGTAGATATGGTAGTAGATATGGTATGTAGATACGGTAGTAGATACGGTGTAGATATGGTAGTAGATATGGTAGTAGATACGGTAGTAGATATGGTAGTAGATATGGAAGTAGATATGGTAGTAGATACGGTAGTAGACAGGTAGTAGATATGGTAGTAGATATGGTAGTAGATATGGTAGTAGATACGGTAGTAGATATGGTAGTAGATACGGTAGTAGATATGGTAGTAGATACGAGTGTAGATATGGTAGTAGATACGGTAGTAGATATGGTAGTAGATATGGTAGTAGATACGGTAGTAGATATGGTAGTAGATACGGTAGTAGATACGGGTGTAGATATGGTAGTAGATACGGTAGTAGATACGGTAGTAGATACGGTAGTAGATATGGTAGTAGATATGGTATTAGATATGGTAGTAGATATGGTAGTAGATATGGTAGTAGATACGGTAGTAGATATGGTAGTAGATACGGTAGTAGATAATGGTAGTAGATACTGGTAGTAGATATGGTAGGTAGATAGTAGTCGATATGGTAGTAGATATGGTAGTAGATACGGTAGTAGATACGGTAGTAGTATGGTAGTAGATAAGTAGTAGATATGGTAGTAGATATGGTAGTAGATACGGGTGTAGATATGGTAGTAGATACTGGTAGTAGATATGGTAGTAGATATGGTAGTAGATACGGTAGTAGATAATGTAGTAGACATCGTAGTAGATATGGTAGTAGATATGGTAGTAGATATGGTAGTAGATCTGGTAGTAGATATGGTAGTAGATATGGTAGTAGAATATGGTAGTAGATAACGGTAGTAGATAATGGTAGTATGGTAGTATTATGGTAGTAGATATGGTAGTAGATATGGTAGTAGATATGGTAGTAGATATGGTAGTAGATATGGTAGTAGATATGGTAGTAGATATGGTAGTAGATATGGTAGTAGATATGGTAGTAGATATGGTAGTAGATATGGTAGTAGATATGGTAGTAGATATGGTAGTAGATATGGTAGTAGATATGGTAGTAGATAGGTAGTAGATATGGTAGTAGATATGGTAGTAGATATGGTAGTAGATATGGTAGTAGATATGGTAGTAGATATGGTAGTAGATATGGTAGTAGATATGGTAGTAGATATGGTAGTAGATATGGTAGTAGATATGGTAGTAGATATGGTAGTAGATAAGGTAGTAGATACGGTAGTAGATATGGTAGTAGATATGGTAGTAGATATGGTAGTAGATAAGGTAGTAGATATGGTAGTAGATATGGTAGTAGATATGGTAGTAGATAAGGTAGTAGATATGGTAGTAGATATGGTAGTAGATATGGTAGTAGATAAGGTAGTAGATATGGTAGTAGATAAGGTAGTAGATATGGTAGTAGATATGGTAGTAGATAAGGTAGTAGATATGGTAGTAGATATGGTAGTAGATATGGTAGTAGATATGGTAGTAGATATGGTAGTAGATATGGTAGTAGATATGGTAGTAGATATGGTAGTAGATATGGTAGTAGATATGGTAGTAGATATGTAGTAGATATGGTAGTAGATAAGGTAGTAGATATGGTAGTAGATATGGTAGTAGATAAGGTAGTAGATATGGTAGTAGATATGGTAGTAGATATGGTAGTAGATAAGGTAGTAGATACGGTAGTAGATATGGTAGTAGATATGGTAGTAGATATGGTAGTAGATATGGTAGTAGATATGGTAGTAGATATGGTAGTAGATATGGTAGTAGATATGGTAGTAGATATGGTAGTAGATACGGTAGTAGATATGGTAGTAGATACGGTAGTAGATATGGTAGTAGATAAGGTAGTAGATATGGTAGTAGATATGGTAGTAGATATGGTAGTAGATATGGTAGTAGATATGGTAGTAGATATGGTAGTAGATATGGTAGTAGATATGGTAGTAGATATGGTAGTAGATATGGTAGTAGATATGGTAGTAGATATGGTAGTAGATAAGGTAGTAGATATGGTAGTAGATATGGTAGTAGATAAGGTAGTAGATATTTACGGTAGTAGATATGGTAGTAGATATGGTAGTAGATATGGTAGTAGATAATGGTAGTAGATAGAAGGTAGTAGATAGGTAGTAGATACGGTAGTAGATAGGTAGTAGATAGGTAGTAGATACGGGTAGTAGATAAGGTAGTAGATAAGGTAGTAGATATGGTAGTAGATATGGTAGTAGATAAGGTAGTAGATAAGGTAGTAGATATGGTATAGATATGGTAGTAGATAAGGTAGTAGATATGGTAGTAGATAAGGTAGTAGATAAGGTAGTAGATATGGTAGTAGATAAGGTAGTAGATAAGGTAGTAGATAAGGTAGTAGATAAGGTAGTAGATATGGTAGTAGATATGGTAGTAGATAAGGTAGTAGATAAGGTAGTAGATAAGGTAGTAGATAAGGTAGTAGATATGGTAGTAGATATGGTAGTAGATATGTAGTAGATAAGGTAGTAGATATGGTAGTAGATATGGTAGTAGATATGGTAGTAGATATGGTAATAGATATGGTAGTAGATATGGTAGTAGATATGGTAGTAGATATGGTAATAGATATGGTAGTAGATATGGTAGTAGATATGGTAATAGATATGGTAGTAGATATGGTAATAGATATGGTAGTAGATATGGTAATAGATATGGTAGTAGATATGGTAGTAGATATGGTAGTAAGATATGGTAGTAGATATGGTAGTAGATATGGTAGTAGATATGGTAGTAGATATGGTAGTAGATAAGGTAGTAGATATGGTAGTAGATATGGTAGTAGATATGGTAGTAGATACGGTAGTAGATACGGTAGTAGATATGGTAGTAGATATGGTAGTAGATATGGTAGTAGATATAGGTAGTAGATATGGTAGTAGATATGGTAGTAGATATGGTAGTAGATATGGTAGTAGATATGGTAGTAGATATGGTAGTAGATATGGTAGTAGATATGGTAGTAGATATGGTAGTAGATATGGTAGTAGATATGGTAGTATAAGGTAGTAGATATGGTAGTAGATATGGTAGTAGATATGGTAGTAGATATGGTAGTAGATAAGGTAGTAGATAAGGTAGTAGATATGGTAGTAGATATGGTAGTAGATAAGGTAGTAGATAAGGTAGTAGATATGGTAGTAGATAAGGTAGTAGATAAGGTAGTAGATATGGTAGTAGATATGGTAGTAGATAATGTAGTATATAAGGTAGTAGATATGGTAGTAGATATGGTAGTAGATATGGTAGTAGATATGGTAGTAGATATGGTAGTAGATATGGTAGTAGATATGGTAGTAGATATGGTAGTAGATATGGTAGTAGATATGGTAGTAGATATGGTAGTAGATATGGTAGTAGATATGGTAGTAGATATGGTAGTAGATATGGTAGTAGATATGGTAGTAGATATGTAGTAGATAGGTAGTAGATATGGTAGTAGATATGGTAGTAGATATGGTAGTAGATATGGTAGTAGATATGGTAGTAGATAAGGTAGTAGATAAGGTAGTAGATATGGTAGTAGATATGGTAGTAGATATGGTAGTAGATATGGTAGTAGATATGGTAGTAGATATGGTAGTAGATATGGTAGTAGATATGGTAGTAGATATGGTAGTAGATATGGTAGTAGATATGGTAGTAGATATGGTAGTAGATATGGTAGTAGATACGGTAGTAGATATGGTAGTAGATATGGTAGTAGATACGGTAGTAGATAGGGTAGTAGATATGGTAGTAGATATGGTAGTAGATATGGTAGTAGATATGGTAGTAGATATGGTAGTAGATATGGTAGTAGATATGGTAGTAGATATGGTAGTAGATATGGTAGTAGATATGGTAGTAGATATGGTAGTAGATATGGTAGTAGATATGGTAGTAGATATGGTAGTAGATATGGTAGTAGATACGGTAGTAGATATGGTAGTAGATATGGTAGTAGATATGGTAGTAGATATGGTAGTAGATATGGTAGTAGATATGGTAGTAGATATGGTAGTAGATATGGTAGTAGATATGGTAGTAGATATGGTAGTAGATATGGTAGTAGATACGGTAGTAGATATGGTAGTAGATATGGTAGTAGATATGGTAGTAGATATGGTAGTAGATATGGTAGTAGATATGGTAGTAGATATGGTAGTAGATATGGTAGTAGATATGGTAGTAGATATGGTAGTAGATATGGTAGTAGATATGGTAGTAGATATGGTAGTAGATATGGTAGTAGATATGGTAGTAGATATGGTAGTAGATATGGTAGTAGATATGGTAGTAGATATGGTAGTAGATATGGTAGTAGATATGGTAGTAGATATGGTAGTAGATATGGTAGTAGATATGGTAGTAGATATGGTAGTAGATATGGTAGTAGATATGGTAGTAGATATGGTAGTAGATATGGTAGTAGATATGGTAGTAGATATGGTAGTAGATATGGTAGTAGATATGGTAGTAGATATGGTAGTAGATATGGTAGTAGATATGGTAGTAGATATGGTAGTAGATATGGTAGTAGATATGGTAGTAGATACGGTAGTAGATATGGTAGTAGATATGGTAGTAGATATGGTAGTAGATATGGTAGTAGATATGGTAGTAGATATGGTAGTAGATATGGTAGTAGATATGGTAGTAGATATGGTAGTAGATATGGTAGTAGATATGGTAGTAGATATGGTAGTAGATATGGTAGTAGATATGGTAATAGATATGGTAATAGATATGGTAGTAGATACTGGTAGTAGATAATGGTAGTAGATATGGTAGTAGATATGGTAGTAGATATGGTAGTAGATATGGTAGTAGATATGGTAGTAGATATGGTAGTAGATATGGTAGTAGATATGGTAGTAGATATGGTAGTAGATATGGTAGTAGATATGGTAGTAGATATGGTAGTAGATATGGTAGTAGATATGGTAGTAGATATGGTAGTAGATATGGTAGTAGATATGGTAGTAGATATGGTAGTAGATATGGTAGTAGATATGGTAGTAGATATGGTAGTAGATATGGTAGTAGATAATGGTAGTAGATATGGTAGTAGATATGGTAGTAGATATGGTAGTAGATATGGTAGTAGATATGGTAGTAGATATGGTAGTAGATATGGTAGTAGATATGGTAGTAGATATGGTAGTAGATATGGTAGTAGATATGGTAGTAGATATGGTAGTAGATATGGTAGTAGATATGGTAGTAGATATGGTAGTAGATATGGTAGTAGATATGGTAGTAGATATGGTAGTAGATATGGTAGTAGATAATGGTAGTAGATATGGTAGTAGATATGGTAGTAGATATGGTAGTAGATATGGTAGTAGATATGGTAGTAGATATGGTAGTAGATATGGTAGTAGATATGGTAGTAGATATGGTAGTAGATATGGTAGTAGATATGGTAGTAGATATGGTAGTAGATATGGTAGTAGATATGGTAGTAGATATGGTAGTAGATAATGGTAGTAGATATGGTAGTAGATATGGTAGTAGATATGGTAGTAGATAGGTAGTAGATATGGTAGTAGATATGGTAGTAGATATGGTAGTAGATATGGTAGTAGATATGGTAGTAGATATGGTAGTAGATATGGTAGTAGATATGGTAGTAGATATGGTAGTAGATATGGTAGGAGATAGGTAGTAGATATGGTAGTAGATATGGTAGTAGATATGGTAGTAGATATGGTAGTAGATATGGTAGTAGATATGGTAGTAGATATGGTAGTAGATATGGTAGTAGATATGGTAGTAGATATGGTAGTAGATATGGTAGTAGATATGGTAGTAGATATGGTAGTAGATATGGTAGTAGATATGGTAGTAGATATGGTAGTAGATATGGTAGTAGATATGGTAGTAGATATGGTAGTAGATATGGTAGTAGATATGGTAGTAGATATGGTAGTAGATATGGTAGTAGATATGGTAGTAGATATGGTAGTAGATATGGTAGTAGATATGGTAGTAGATATGGTAGTAGATATGGTAGTAGATATGGTAGTAGATATGGTAGTAGATATGGTAGTAGATATGGTAGTAGATATGGTAGTAGATATGGTAGTAGATATGGTAGTAGATATGGTAGTAGATATGGTAGTAGATATGGTAGTAGATATGGTAGTAGATATGGTAGTAGATATGGTAGTAGATATGGTAGTAGATATGGTAGTAGATATGGTAGTAGATATGGTAGTAGATATGGTAGTAGATATGGTAGTAGATATGGTAGTAGATATGGTAGTAGATATGGTAGTAGATATGGTAGTAGATATGGTAGTAGATATGGTAGTAGATATGGTAGTAGATATGGTAGTAGATATGGTAGTAGATATGGTAGTAGATATGGTAGTAGATATGGTAGTAGATATGGTAGTAGATATGGTAGTAGATATGGTAGTAGATATGGTAGTAGATATGGTAGTAGATATGGTAGTAGATATGGTAGTAGATATGGTAGTAGATATGGTAGTAGATATGGTAGTAGATATGGTAGTAGATATGGTAGTAGATATGGTAGTAGATATGGTAGTAGATATGGTAGTAGATATGGTAGTAGATATGGTAGTAGATATGGTAGTAGATATGGTAGTAGATATGGTAGTAGATATGGTAGTAGATATGGTAGTAGATATGGTAGTAGATATGGTAGTAGATATGGTAGTAGATATGGTAGTAGATATGGTAGTAGATATGGTAGTAGATATGGTAGTAGATATGGTAGTAGATATGGTAGTAGATATGGTAGTAGATATGGTAGTAGATATGGTAGTAGATATGGTAGTAGATATGGTAGTAGATATGGTAGTAGATATGGTAGTAGATATGGTAGTAGATATGGTAGTAGATATGGTAGTAGATATGGTAGTAGATATGGTAGTAGATATGGTAGTAGATATGGTAGTAGATATGGTAGTAGATATGGTAGTAGATATGGTAGTAGATATGGTAGTAGATATGGTAGTAGATATGGTAGTAGATATGGTAGTAGATATGGTAGTAGATATGGTAGTAGATATGGTAGTAGATATGGTAGTAGATATGGTAGTAGATATGGTAGTAGATATGGTAGTAGATATGGTAGTAGATATGGTAGTAGATATGGTAGTAGATATGGTAGTAGATATGGTAGTAGATATGGTAGTAGATATGGTAGTAGATATGGTAGTAGATATGGTAGTAGATATGGTAGTAGATATGGTAGTAGATATGGTAGTAGATATGGTAGTAGATATGGTAGTAGATATGGTAGTAGATATGGTAGTAGATATGGTAGTAGATATGGTAGTAGATATGGTAGTAGATATGGTAGTAGATATGGTAGTAGATATGGTAGTAGATATGGTAGTAGATATGGTAGTAGATATGGTAGTAGATATGGTAGTAGATATGGTAGTAGATATGGTAGTAGATATGGTAGTAGATATGGTAGTAGATATGGTAGTAGATATGGTAGTAGATATGGTAGTAGATATGGTAGTAGATATGGTAGTAGATATGGTAGTAGATATGGTAGTAGATATGGTAGTAGATATGGTAGTAGATATGGTAGTAGATATGGTAGTAGATATGGTAGTAGATATGGTAGTAGATATGGTAGTAGATATGGTAGTAGATATGGTAGTAGATATGGTAGTAGATATGGTAGTAGATATGGTAGTAGATATGGTAGTAGATATGGTAGTAGATATGGTAGTAGATATGGTAGTAGATATGGTAGTAGATATGGTAGTAGATATGGTAGTAGATATGGTAGTAGATATGGTAGTAGATATGGTAGTAGATATGGTAGTAGATATGGTAGTAGATATGGTAGTAGATATGGTAGTAGATATGGTAGTAGATATGGTAGTAGATATGGTAGTAGATATGGTAGTAGATATGGTAGTAGATATGGTAGTAGATATGGTAGTAGATATGGTAGTAGATATGGTAGTAGATATGGTAGTAGATATGGTAGTAGATATGGTAGTAGATATGGTAGTAGATATGGTAGTAGATATGGTAGTAGATATGGTAGTAGATATGGTAGTAGATATGGTAGTAGATATGGTAGTAGATATGGTAGTAGATATGGTAGTAGATATGGTAGTAGATATGTAGTAGATATGGTAGTAGATATGGTAGTAGATATGGTAGTAGATATGGTAGTAGATATGGTAGTAGATATGGTAGTAGATATGGTAGTAGATATGGTAGTAGATATGGTAGTAGATATGGTAGTAGATATGGTAGTAGATATGGTAGTAGATATGGTAGTAGATATGGTAGTAGATATGGTAGTAGATATGGTAGTAGATATGGTAGTAGATATGGTAGTAGATATGGTAGTAGATATGGTAGTAGATATGGTAGTAGATATGGTAGTAGATATGGTAGTAGATATGGTAGTAGATATGGTAGTAGATATGGTAGTAGATATGGTAGTAGATATGGTAGTAGATATGGTAGTAGATATGGTAGTAGATATGGTAGTAGATATGGTAGTAGATATGGTAGTAGATATGGTAGTAGATATGGTAGTAGATATGGTAGTAGATATGGTAGTAGATATGGTAGTAGATATGGTAGTAGATATGGTAGTAGATATGGTAGTAGATATGGTAGTAGATATGGTAGTAGATATGGTAGTAGTACTGGTAGTAGATATGGTAGTAGATATGGTAGTAGATATGGTAGTAGATATGGTAGTAGATATGGTAGTAGATATGGTAGTAGATATGGTAGTAGATATGGTAGTAGATATGGTAGTAGATATGGTAGTAGATATGGTAGTAGATATGGTAGTAGATATGGTAGTAGATATGGTAGTAGATATGGTAGTAGATATGGTAGTAGATATGGTAGTAGATATGGTAGTAGATATGGTAGTAGATATGGTAGTAGATATGGTAGTAGATATGGTAGTAGATATGGTAGTAGATATGGTAGTAGATATGGTAGTAGATATGGTAGTAGATATGGTAGTAGATATGGTAGTAGATATGGTAGTAGATATGGTAGTAGATATGGTAGTAGATATGGTAGTAGATATGGTAGTAGATATGGTAGTAGATATGGTAGTAGATATGGTAGTAGATATGGTAGTAGATATGGTAGTAGATATGGTAGTAGATATGGTAGTAGATATGGTAGTAGATATGGTAGTAGATATGGTAGTAGATATGGTAGTAGATATGGTAGTAGATATGGTAGTAGATATGGTAGTAGATATGGTAGTAGATATGGTAGTAGATATGGTAGTAGATATGGTAGTAGATATGGTAGTAGATATGGTAGTAGATATGGTAGTAGATATGGTAGTAGATATGGTAGTAGATATGGTAGTAGATATGGTAGTAGATATGGTAGTAGATATGGTAGTAGATATGGTAGTAGATAAGGTAGTAGATATGGTAGTAGATACGGTAGTAGATATGGTAGTAGATATGGTAGTAGATATGGTAGTAGATATGGTAGTAGATATGGTAGTAGATATGGTAGTAGATATGGTAGTAGATATGGTAGTAGATATGGTAGTAGATATGGTAGTAGATATGGTAGTAGATATGGTAGTAGATATGGTAGTAGATATGGTAGTAGATATGGTAGTAGATATGGTAGTAGATATGGTAGTAGATATGGTAGTAGATATGGTAGTAGATATGGTAGTAGATATGGTAGTAGATATGGTAGTAGATATGGTAGTAGATATGGTAGTAGATATGGTAGTAGATATGGTAGTAGATATGGTAGTAGATATGGTAGTAGATATGGTAGTAGATATGGTAGTAGATATGGTAGTAGATATGGTAGTAGATATGGTAGTAGATATGGTAGTAGATATGGTAGTAGATATGGTAGTAGATATGGTAGTAGATATGGTAGTAGATATGGTAGTAGATATGGTAGTAGATATGGTAGTAGATATGGTAGTAGATATGGTAGTAGATATGGTAGTAGATATGGTAGTAGATATGGTAGTAGATATGGTAGTAGATATGGTAGTAGATATGGTAGTAGATATGGTAGTAGATATGGTAGTAGATATGGTAGTAGATATGGTAGTAGATATGGTAGTAGATATGGTAGTAGATATGGTAGTAGATATGGTAGTAGATATGGTAGTAGATATGGTAGTAGATATGGTAGTAGATATGGTAGTAGATATGGTAGTAGATATGGTAGTAGATATGGTAGTAGATATGGTAGTAGATATGGTAGTAGATATGGTAGTAGATATGGTAGTAGATATGGTAGTAGATATGGTAGTAGATATGGTAGTAGATATGGTAGTAGATATGGTAGTAGATATGGTAGTAGATATGGTAGTAGATATGGTAGTAGATATGGTAGTAGATATGGTAGTAGATATGGTAGTAGATATGGTAGTAGATATGGTAGTAGATATGGTAGTAGATATGGTAGTAGATATGGTAGTAGATATGGTAGTAGATATGGTAGTAGATATGGTAGTAGATATGGTAGTAGATATGGTAGTAGATATGGTAGTAGATATGGTAGTAGATATGGTAGTAGATATGGTAGTAGATATGGTAGTAGATATGGTAGTAGATATGGTAGTAGATATGGTAGTAGATATGGTAGTAGATATGGTAGTAGATATGGTAGTAGATATGGTAGTAGATATGGTAGTAGATATGGTAGTAGATATGGTAGTAGATATGGTAGTAGATATGGTAGTAGATATGGTAGTAGATATGGTAGTAGATATGGTAGTAGATATGGTAGTAGATATGGTAGTAGATATGGTAGTAGATATGGTAGTAGATATGGTAGTAGATATGGTAGTAGATATGGTAGTAGATATGGTAGTAGATATGGTAGTAGATATGGTAGTAGATATGGTAGTAGATATGGTAGTAGATATGGTAGTAGATATGGTAGTAGATATGGTAGTAGATATGGTAGTAGATATGGTAGTAGATATGGTAGTAGATATGGTAGTAGATATGGTAGTAGATATGGTAGTAGATATGGTAGTAGATATGGTAGTAGATATGGTAGTAGATATGGTAGTAGATATGGTAGTAGATATGGTAGTAGATATGGTAGTAGATATGGTAGTAGATATGGTAGTAGATATGGTAGTAGATATGGTAGTAGATATGGTAGTAGATATGGTAGATATGGTAGTAGATATGGTAGTAGATATGGTAGTAGATATGGTAGTAGATATGGTAGTAGATATGGTAGTAGATATGGTAGTAGATATGGTAGTAGATATGGTAGTAGATATGGTAGTAGATATGGTAGTAGATATGGTAGTAGATATGGTAGTAGATATGGTAGTAGATATGGTAGTAGATATGGTAGTAGATATGGTAGTAGATATGGTAGTAGATATGGTAGTAGATATGGTAGTAGATATGGTAGTAGATATGGTAGTAGATATGGTAGTAGATATGGTAGTAGATATGGTAGTAGATATGGTAGTAGATATGGTAGTAGATATGGTAGTAGATATGGTAGTAGATATGGTAGTAGATATGGTAGTAGATATGGTAGTAGATATGGTAGTAGATATGGTAGTAGATATGGTAGTAGATATGGTAGTAGATATGGTAGTAGATATGGTAGTAGATATGGTAGTAGATATGGTAGTAGATATGGTAGTAGATATGGTAGTAGATATGGTAGTAGATATGGTAGTAGATATGGTAGTAGATATGGTAGTAGATATGGTAGTAGATATGGTAGTAGATATGGTAGTAGATATGGTAGTAGATATGGTAGTAGATATGGTAGTAGATATGGTAGTAGATAAGGTAGTAGATATGGTAGTAGATATGGTAGTAGATATGGTAGTAGATATGGTAGTAGATATGGTAGTAGATATGGTAGTAGATATGGTAGTAGATATGGTAGTAGATATGGTAGTAGATATGGTAGTAGATATGGTAGTAGATATGGTAGTAGATATGGTAGTAGATATGGTAGTAGATATGGTAGTAGATATGGTAGTAGATATGGTAGTAGATATGGTAGTAGATATGGTAGTAGATATGGTAGTAGATATGGTAGTAGATATGGTAGTAGATATGGTAGTAGATATGGTAGTAGATATGGTAGTAGATATGGTAGTAGATATGGTAGTAGATATGGTAGTAGATATGGTAGTAGATATGGTAGTAGATATGGTAGTAGATATGGTAGTAGATATGGTAGTAGATATGGTAGTAGATATGGTAGTAGATATGGTAGTAGATATGGTAGTAGATAGGTAGTAGATATGGTAGTAGATATGGTAGTAGATATGGTAGTAGATATGGTAGTAGATATGGTAGTAGATATGGTAGTAGATATGGTAGTAGATATGGTAGTAGATATGGTAGTAGATATGGTAGTAGATATGGTAGTAGATATGGTAGTAGATATGGTAGTAGATATGGTAGTAGATATGGTAGTAGATATGGTAGTAGATATGGTAGTAGATATGGTAGTAGATATGGTAGTAGATATGGTAGTAGATATGGTAGTAGATATGGTAGTAGATATGGTAGTAGATATGGTAGTAGATATGGTAGTAGATATGGTAGTAGATATGGTAGTAGATATGGTAGTAGATATGGTAGTAGATATGGTAGTAGATATGGTAGTAGATATGGTAGTAGATATGGTAGTAGATATGGTAGTAGATATGGTAGTAGATATGGTAGTAGATATGGTAGTAGATATGGTAGTAGATATGGTAGTAGATATGGTAGTAGATACGGTAGTAGATATGGTAGTAGATATGGTAGTAGATATGGTAGTAGATATGGTAGTAGATATGGTAGTAGATATGGTAGTAGATATGGTAGTAGATATGGTAGTAGATATGGTAGTAGAGACAGGTAGTAGATATGGTAGTAGATATGGTAGTAGATATGGTAGTAGATATGGTAGTAGATATGGTAGTAGATATGGTAGTAGATATGGTAGTAGATATGGTAGTAGATATGGTAGTAGATATAGGTAGTAGATATGGTAGTAGATATGGTAGTAGATATGGTAGTAGATATGGTAGTAGATATGGTAGTAGATATGGTAGTAGATATGGTAGTAGATATGGTAGTAGATATGGTAGTAGATATGGTAGTAGATATGGTAGTAGATATGGTAGTAGATATGGTAGTAGATATGGTAGTAGATATGGTAGTAGATATGGTAGTAGATATGGTAGTAGATATGGTAGTAGATATGGTAGTAGATATGGTAGTAGATATGGTAGTAGATATGGTAGTAGATATGGTAGTAGATATGGTAGTAGATATGGTAGTAGATATGGTAGTAGATATGGTAGTAGATATGGTAGTAGATATGGTAGTAGATATGGTAGTAGATATGGTAGTAGATATGGTAGTAGATATGGTAGTAGATATGGTAGTAGATATGGTAGTAGATATGGTAGTAGATATGGTAGTAGATACGGTAGTAGATATGGTAGTAGATATGGTAGTAGATATGGTAGTAGATATGGTAGTAGATATGGTAGTAGATATGGTAGTAGATATGGTAGTAGATATGGTAGTAGATATGGTAGTAGATATGGTAGTAGATATGGTAGTAGATATGGTAGTAGATATGGTAGTAGATATGGTAGTAGATATGGTAGTAGATATGGTAGTAGATATGGTAGTAGATATGGTAGTAGATATGGTAGTAGATATGGTAGTAGATATGGTAGTAGATATGGTAGTAGATATGGTAGTAGATATGGTAGTAGATATGGTAGTAGATATGGTAGTAGATATGGTAGTAGATATGGTAGTAGATATGGTAGTAGATATGGTAGTAGATATGGTAGTAGATATGGTAGTAGATATGGTAGTAGATATGGTAGTAGATATGGTAGTAGATATGGTAGTAGATATGGTAGTAGATACGGTAGTAGATATGGTAGTAGATATGGTAGTAGATATGGTAGTAGATATGGTAGTAGATATGGTAGTAGATATGGTAGTAGATATGGTAGTAGATATGGTAGTAGATATGGTAGTAGATATGGTAGTAGATATGGTAGTAGATATGGTAGTAGATATGGTAGTAGATATGGTAGTAGATATGGTAGTAGATATGGTAGTAGATATGGTAGTAGATATGGTAGTAGATAAGGTAGTAGATATGGTAGTAGATATGGTAGTAGATACGGTAGTAGATATGGTAGTAGATATGGTAGTAGATATGGTAGTAGATATGGTAGTAGATATGGTAGTAGATATGGTAGTAGATACGGTAGTAGATATGGTAGTAGATATGGTAGTAGATATAGGTAGTAGATATGGTAGTAGATACGGTAGTAGATATGGTAGTAGATATGGTAGTAGATATGGTAGTAGATATGGTAGTAGATATGGTAGTAGATATGGTAGTAGATATGGTAGTAGATATGGTAGTAGATATGGTAGTAGATATGGTAGTAGATATGGTAGTAGATATGGTAGTAGATATGGTAGTAGATATGGTAGTAGATATGGTAGTAGATACGGTAGTAGATATGGTAGTAGATATGGTAGTAGATATGGTAGTAGATATGGTAGTAGATATGGTAGTAGATATGGTAGTAGATATGGTAGTAGATATGGTAGTAGATATGGTAGTAGATATGGTAGTAGATATGGTAGTAGATATGGTAGTAGATATGGTAGTAGATATGGTAGTAGATATGGTAGTAGATATGGTAGTAGATATGGTAGTAGATATGGTAGTAGATATGGTAGTAGATATGGTAGTAGATACGGTAGTAGATATGGTAGTAGATATGGTAGTAGATATGGTAGTAGATATGGTAGTAGATATGGTAGTAGATATGGTAGTAGATATGGTAGTAGATATGGTAGTAGATATGGTAGTAGATATGGTAGTAGATATGGTAGTAGATATGGTAGTAGATATGGTAGTAGATATGGTAGTAGATATGGTAGTAGATATGGTAGTAGATATGGTAGTAGATATGGTAGTAGATATGGTAGTAGATATGGTAGTAGATATGGTAGTAGATATGGTAGTAGATAGGTAGTAGATATGGTAGTAGATATGGTAGTAGATATGGTAGTAGATATGGTAGTAGATATGGTAGTAGATATGGTAGTAGATATGGTAGTAGATATGGTAGTAGATACGGTAGTAGATATGGTAGTAGATATGGTAGTAGATATGGTAGTAGATATGGTAGTAGATATGGTAGTAGATATGGTAGTAGATATGGTAGTAGATATGGTAGTAGATATGGTAGTAGATATGGTAGTAGATATGGTAGTAGATATGGTAGTAGATATGGTAGTAGATATGGTAGTAGATATGGTAGTAGATATGGTAGTAGATATGGTAGTAGATATGGTAGTAGATATGGTAGTAGATATGGTAGTAGATATGGTAGTAGATATGGTAGTAGATATGGTAGTAGATATGGTAGTAGATATGGTAGTAGATATGGTAGTAGATATGGTAGTAGATATGGTAGTAGATATGGTAGTAGATATGGTAGTAGATATGGTAGTAGATATGGTAGTAGATATGGTAGTAGATATGGTAGTAGATATGGTAGTAGATATGGTAGTAGATATGGTAGTAGATATGGTAGTAGATACGGTAGTAGATATGGTAGTAGATATGGTAGTAGATATGGTAGTAGATATGGTAGTAGATATGGTAGTAGATATGGTAGTAGATATGGTAGTAGATAGGGTAGTAGATATGGTAGTAGATATGGTAGTAGATATGGTAGTAGATATGGTAGTAGATATGGTAGTAGATATGGTAGTAGATACGGTAGTAGATATGGTAGTAGATATGGTAGTAGATATGGTAGTAGATATGGTAGTAGATATGGTAGTAGATATGGTAGTAGATACGGTAGTAGATATGGTAGTAGATACGGTAGTAGATATGGTAGTAGATATGGTAGTAGATATGGTAGTAGATATGGTAGTAGATATGGTAGTAGATATGGTAGTAGATATGGTAGTAGATATGGTAGTAGATATGGTAGTAGATATGGTAGTAGATACGGGTAGTAGATATGGTAGTAGATACGGTAGTAGATACGGGTAGTAGATATGGTAGTAGATATGGTAGTAGATATGGTAGTAGATATGGTAGTAGATACGGTAGTAGATATGGTAGTAGATATGGTAGTAGATATGGTAGTAGATATGGTAGTAGATATGATAGTAGATATGGTAGTAGATATGGTAGTAGATAAGGTAGTAGATATGGTAGTAGATACGGTAGTAGATATGGTAGTAGATATGGTAGTAGATATGGTAGTAGATATGGTAGTAGATATGGTAGTAGATATGGTAGTAGATATGGTAGTAGATATGGTAGTAGATATGGTAGTAGATATGGTAGTAGATACGGTAGTAGATATGGTAGTAGATATGGTAGTAGATATGGTAGTAGATATGGTTAGTAGATACGGTAGTAGATATGGTAGTAGATATGGTAGTAGATATGGTACGGTAGTAGATACGGTAGTAGATATGGTAGTAGATACGGTAGTAGATATGGTAGTAGATATGGTAGTAGATATGGTACGGTAGTAGATACTGGTAGTAGATATGGTAGTAGATACGGTAGTAGATATGGTAGTAGATATGGTAGTAGATACGGTAGTAGATATGGTAGTAGATATGGTAGTAGATATGGTAGTAGAAATGGTAGTAGATATGGTAGTAGATATGGTAGTAGATATGGTAGTAGATATGGTAGTAGATATGGTAGTAGATATGTAGTAGATATGGTAGTAGATATGGTAGTAGATATGGTAGTAGATATGGTAGTAGATACGGTAGTAGATATGGTAGTAGATATGGTAGTAGATATGGTAGTAGATATGGTAGTAGATATGGTAGTAGATATGGTAGTAGATATGGTAGTAGATATGGTAGTAGATATGGTAGTAGATATGGTAGTAGATATGGTAGTAGATATGGTAGTAGATATGGTAGTAGATACGGTAGTAGATATGGTAGTAGATATGGTAGTAGATATGGTAGTAGATACGGTAGTAGATATGGTAGTAGATACGGTAGTAGATATGGTAGTAGATATGGTAGTAGATACGGTAGTAGATATGGTAGTAGATATGTAGTAGATATGGTAGTAGATATGGTAGTAGATATGGTAGTAGATATGGTAGTAGATATGGTAGTAGATATGGTAGTAGATATGGTAGTAGATATGGTAGTAGATATGGTAGTAGATATGGTAGTAGATATGGTAGTAGATATGGTAGTAGATATGGTAGTAGATATGGTAGTAGATATGGTAGTAGATATGGTAGTAGATATGGTAGTAGATATGGTAGTAGATATGGTAGTAGATATGGTAGTAGATATGGTAGTAGATATGGTAGTAGATATGGTAGTAGATATGGTAGTAGATATGGTAGTAGATATGTAGTAGATATGGTAGTAGATATGGTAGTAGATATGGTAGTAGATATGGTAGTAGATATGGTAGTAGATATGGTAGTAGATATGGTAGTAGATATGGTAGTAGATATGGTAGTAGATATGGTAGTAGATATGGTAGTAGATATGGTAGTAGATATGGTAGTAGATATGGTAGTAGATATGGTAGTAGATATGGTAGTAGATATGGTAGTAGATATGGTAGTAGATATGGTAGTAGATATGGTAGTAGATATGGTAGTAGATATGGTAGTAGATATGGTAGTAGATATGGTAGTAGATATGGTAGTAGATATGGTAGTAGATATGGTAGTAGATATGGTAGTAGATATGGTAGTAGATATGGTAGTAGATATGGTAGTAGATATGGTAGTAGATATGGTAGTAGATATGGTAGTAGATATGGTAGTAGATATGGTAGTAGATATGGTAGTAGATATGGTAGTAGATATGGTAGTAGATATGGTAGTAGATATGTAGTAGATATGGTAGTAGATATGGTAGTAGATATGGTAGTAGATATGGTAGTAGATATGGTAGTAGATATGGTAGTAGATATGGTAGTAGATATGGTAGTAGATATGGTAGTAGATATGGTAGTAGATATGGTAGTAGATATAGGTAGTAGATATGGTAGTAGATATGGTAGTAGATATGGTAGTAGATATGGTAGTAGATATGGTAGTAGATATGGTAGTAGATATGGTAGTAGATATGGTAGTAGATATGGTAGTAGATATGGTAGTAGATATGGTAGTAGATATGGTAGTAGATATGGTAGTAGATATGGTAGTAGATATGGTAGTAGATACGGTAGTAGATATGGTAGTAGATATGGTAGTAGATATGGTAGTAGATATGGTAGTAGATATGGTAGTAGATATGGTAGTAGATATGGTAGTAGATACGGTAGTAGATATGGTAGTAGATATGGTAGTAGATATGGTAGTAGATATGGTAGTAGATACAGGTAGTAGATATGGTAGTAGATATGGTAGTAGATATGGTAGTAGATATGGTAGTAGATACGGTAGTAGATATGGTAGTAGATATGGTAGTAGATATGGTAGTAGATATGGTAGTAGATATGGTAGTAGATATGGTAGTAGATATGGTAGTAGATATGGTAGTAGATATGGTAGTAGATATGGTAGTAGATATGGTAGTAGATACGGTAGTAGATATGGTAGTAGATATTGTAGTAGATATAGGTAGTAGATATATGGTAGTAGATAATGGTAGTAGATATAGGTAGTAGATCTAGGTAGTAGATATGGTAGTAGATAATGTTAGTAGATAATGGTAAGTAGATATGGTTAGTTGAGATATAGGTAGTAGATCTGGTAGTAAGATACTGGTATTCAGATATAGGTAGTAGATATGGTAGTAGATTATGGTAGTAGATAATGGTAGTAAGATACAGGTGAGTAGACTATAGGTAGTAGATCTATGCGTACGTAGATAATAGGTAGTAGATATGGTTTAGTTCGATATGGTTAGTTTAGATATAGTAGTAGATATAGGTAGTAGATATAGGTAGTAGATATAGGTAGTAGATATGGTAGTAGATATTGGTAGTCGATATGGTAGTAGATATAGGTAGTAGATATGGTAGTAGATATATGGTAGTAGATATAGGTAGTAGATATGGTAGTAGATAGGTAGTAGATACTGGTAGTAGATAAGGTTAGTATATGGTAGTAGATATGGTAGTAGATATCGGTAGTAGATATGTAGTAGATACGGTTAGTAGATGTGGTAGTAGTACTGGTAGTAGATATGGTAGTAGGACTGGTAGTAGATGTGGTAGTAGAAATGGTAGTAGATGTGGTAGTAGATATGGTAGTAGATATGGTAGTAGATATGGTAGTAGATATGGTAGTAGATATGGTAGTAGATATGGTAGTAGATATGGTAGTAGATATGGTAGTAGATATGGTAGTAGATATGGTAGTAGATATGGTAGTAGATATGGTAGTAGATATGGTAGTAGATATGGTAGTAGATATGGTAGTAGATATGGTAGTAGATATGGTAGTAGATATGGTAGTAGATATGGTAGTAGATATGGTAGTAGATATGGTAGTAGATATGGTAGTAGTACTGGTAGTAGATATGGTAGTAGATATGGTAGTAGATATGGTAGTAGATATGGTAGTAGATATGGTAGTAGATATGGTAGTAGATATGGTAGTAGATATGGTAGTAGATATGGTAGTAGATATGGTAGTAGATATGGTAGTAGATATGGTAGTAGATATGGTAGTAGATATGGTAGTAGATATGGTAGTAGATATGGTAGTAGATATGGTAGTAGATATGGTAGTAGATATGGTAGTAGATATGGTAGTAGATATGGTAGTAGATATGGTAGTAGATATGGTAGTAGATATGGTAGTAGATATGGTAGTAGATATGGTAGTAGATATGGTAGTAGATATGGTAGTAGATATGGTAGTAGATATGGTAGTAGATATGGTAGTAGATATGGTAGTAGATATGGTAGTAGATATGGTAGTAGATATGGTAGTAGATATGGTAGTAGATATGGTAGTAGATATGGTAGTAGATATGGTAGTAGATATGGTAGTAGATATGGTAGTAGATATGGTAGTAGATATGGTAGTAGATATGGTAGTAGATATGGTAGTAGATACGGTAGTAGATATGGTAGTAGATATCGGTAGTAGATATGGTAGTAGATACGGTAGTAGATATGGTAGTAGATATGGTAGTAGATATGGTAGTAGATATGGTAGTAGATATGGTAGTAGATATGGTAGTAGATATGGTAGTAGATATGGTAGTAGATATGGTAGTAGATATGGTAGTAGATATGGTAGTAGATATGGTAGTAGATATGGTAGTAGATATGGTAGTAGATACGGTAGTAGATATGGTAGTAGATATGGTAGTAGATATGGTAGTAGATATGGTAGTAGAATCGGTAGTAGATATGGTAGTAGATATGGTAGTAGATATGGTAGTAGATATGGTAGTAGATATGGTAGTAGATATGGTAGTAGATATGGTAGTAGATATGGTAGTAGATACGGTAGTAGATATGGTAGTAGATATGGTAGTAGATATGGTAGTAGATATGGTAGTAGATATGGTAGTAGATATGGTAGTAGATATGGTAGTAGATATGGTAGTAGATATGGTAGTAGATATGGTAGTAGATATGGTAGTAGATATGGTAGTAGATATGGTAGTAGATACGGTAGTAGATATAGTAGTAGATATGGTAGTAGATATGGTAGTAGATATGGTAGTAGATATGGTAGTAGATATGGTAGTAGATATGGTAGTAGATATGGTAGTAGATATGTAGTAGATATGGTAGTAGATATGGTAGTAGATATGGTAGTAGATATGGTAGTAGATATGGTAGTAGATACGGTAGTAGATATGGTAGTAGATATGGTAGTAGATATGGTAGTAGATATGGTAGTAGATATGGTAGTAGATATGGTAGTAGATATGGTAGTAGATATGGTAGTAGATATGGTAGTAGATATGGTAGTAGATATGGTAGTAGATATGGTAGTAGATATGGTAGTAGATATGGTAGTAGATATGGTAGTAGATATGGTAGTAGATATGGTAGTAGATATGGTAGTAGATATGGTAGTAGATATGGTAGTAGATATAGTAGTAGATATGGTAGTAGATATGGTAGTAGATATGGTAGTAGATATGGTAGTAGATATGGTAGTAGATATGGTAGTAGATAAGGTAGTAGATATGGTAGTAGATATGGTAGTAGATATGGTAGTAGATATGGTAGTAGATATGGTAGTAGATATGGTAGTAGATATGGTAGTAGATATGGTAGTAGATATGGTAGTAGATATGGTAGTAGATATGGTAGTAGATATGGTAGTAGATATGGTAGTAGATATGGTAGTAGATATGGTAGTAGATATGGTAGTAGATATGGTAGTAGATATGGTAGTAGATATGGTAGTAGATATGGTAGTAGATATGGTAGTAGATATGGTAGTAGATACAGGTAGTAGATATGGTAGTAGATATGGTAGTAGATATGGTAGTAGATATGGTAGTAGATATGGTAGTAGATATGGTAGTAGATATGGTAGTAGATATGGTAGTAGATATGGTAGTAGATATGGTAGTAGATATGGTAGTAGATATGGTAGTAGATATAGGTAGTAGATATGGTAGTAGATATGGTAGTAGATATGGTAGTAGATATGGTAGTAGATATGGTAGTAGATATGGTAGTAGATATGGTAGTAGATATGGTAGTAGATATGGTAGTAGATATAGATACAGGTAGTAGATATGGTAGTAGATATGGTAGTAGATATGGTAGTAGATATGGTAGTAGATATGGTAGTAGATATGGTAGTAGATATGGTAGTAGATATGGTAGTAGATATGGTAGTAGATATGGTAGTAGATATGGTAGTAGATATGGTAGTAGATATGGTAGTAGATATGGTAGTAGATATGGTAGTAGATATGGTAGTAGATATGGTAGTAGATATGGTAGTAGATATGGTAGTAGATATGGTAGTAGATATGGTAGTAGATATGGTAGTAGATATGGTAGTAGATATGGTAGTAGATATGGTAGTAGATATGGTAGTAGAGACAGGTAGTAGATATGGTAGTAGATATGGTAGTAGATATGGTAGTAGATAAGGTAGTAGATATGGTAGTAGATATGGTAGTAGATATGGTAGTAGATATGGTAGTAGATATGGTAGTAGATATGGTAGTAGATATGGTAGTAGATATGGTAGTAGATATGGTAGTAGATATGGTAGTAGATATGGTAGTAGATAGGTAGTAGATATGGTAGTAGATATGGTAGTAGATATAGGTAGTAGATATGGTAGTAGATATGGTAGTAGATATGGTAGTAGATATGTAGTAGATATGGTAGTAGATATAGGTAGTAGATATGGTAGTAGATATAGGTAGTAGATATGGTAGTAGATATGGTAGTAGATATGGTAGTAGATATGGTAGTAGATATGGTAGTAGATATGGTAGTAGATATAGGTAGTAGATATGGTAGTAGATATGGTAGTAGATACGGTAGTAGATATAGGTAGTAGATATGGTAGTAGATATGGTAGTAGATATGGTAGTAGATATAGGTAGTAGATATGGTAGTAGATAGGTAGTAGATATAGTAGTAGATATGGTAGTAGATATGGTAGTAGATATGGTAGTAGATATGGTAGTAGATATGGTAGTAGATATGGTAGTAGATATGGTAGTAGATATGGTAGTAGATATGGTAGTAGATATGGTAGTAGATATGGTAGTAGATATGGTAGTAGATATGGTAGTAGATATGGTAGTAGATATGGTAGTAGATATGGTAGTAGATATGGTAGTAGATATGGTAGTAGATATGGTAGTAGATATGGTAGTAGATATGGTAGTAGATATGGTAGTAGATATGGTAGTAGATATGGTAGTAGATATGGTAGTAGATATGGTAGTAGATATGGTAGTAGATATGGTAGTAGATATGGTAGTAGATAAGGTAGTAGATATGGTAGTAGATATGGTAGTAGATATGGTAGTAGATATGGTAGTAGATATGGTAGTAGATATGGTAGTAGATATGGTAGTAGATATGGTAGTAGATATGGTAGTAGATATGGTAGTAGATATGGTAGTAGATATGGTAGTAGATATGGTAGTAGATATGGTAGTAGATATGGTAGTAGATATGGTAGTAGATATGGTAGTAGATATGGTAGTAGATATGGTAGTAGATATGGTAGTAGATATGGTAGTAGATATGGTAGTAGATATGGTAGTAGATATGGTAGTAGATATGGTAGTAGATATGGTAGTAGATATGGTAGTAGATATGGTAGTAGATATGGTAGTAGATATGGTAGTAGATATGGTAGTAGATATGGTAGTAGATATGGTAGTAGATATGGTAGTAGATATGGTAGTAGATATGGTAGTAGATATGGTAGTAGATATGGTAGTAGATATGGTAGTAGATATGGTAGTAGATATGGTAGTAGATATGGTAGTAGATATGGTAGTAGATATGGTAGTAGATATGGTAGTAGATATGGTAGTAGATATGGTAGTAGATATGGTAGTAGATATGGTAGTAGATATGGTAGTAGATATGGTAGTAGATATGGTAGTAGATATGGTAGTAGATATGGTAGTAGATATGGTAGTAGATATGTAGTAGATATGGTAGTAGATATGGTAGTAGATATGGTAGTAGATATGGTAGTAGATATGGTAGTAGATATGGTAGTAGATATGGTAGTAGATATGGTAGTAGATATGGTAGTAGATATGGTAGTAGATATGGTAGTAGATATGGTAGTAGATATGGTAGTAGATATGGTAGTAGATATGGTAGTAGATATGGTAGTAGATATGGTAGTAGATATGGTAGTAGATATGGTAGTAGATATAGTAGTAGATATGGTAGTAGATATAGTAGTAGATATGGTAGTAGATATGGTAGTAGATATGGTAGTAGATATGGTAGTAGATATGGTAGTAGATATGGTAGTAGATATGGTAGTAGATATGGTAGTAGATATGGTAGTAGATATGGTAGTAGATATGGTAGTAGATATGGTAGTAGATATGGTAGTAGATATGGTAGTAGATATGGTAGTAGATATGGTAGTAGATATAGTAGTAGATATGGTAGTAGATATGGTAGTAGATATAGTAGTAGATATGGTAGTAGATATGGTAGTAGATATGGTAGTAGATCTGTCTCTTATACACATCTGGTAGTAGATATGGTAGTAGATATGGTAGTAGATATGGTAGTAGATATGGTAGTAGATATGGTAGTAGATATGGTAGTAGATATGGTAGTAGATATGGTAGTAGATATGGTAGTAGATATGGTAGTAGATATGGTAGTAGATATGGTAGTAGATATGGTAGTAGATATGGTAGTAGATATGGTAGTAGATATGTAGTAGATATGGTAGTAGATATGGTAGTAGATAGGTAGTAGATATGGTAGTAGATATGGTAGTAGATATGGTAGTAGATATGGTAGTAGATATGGTAGTAGATATGGTAGTAGATATGGTAGTAGATATGGTAGTAGATATGGTAGTAGATATGGTAGTAGATATGGTAGTAGATATGGTAGTAGATATGGTAGTAGATATGGTAGTAGATATGGTAGTAGATATGGTAGTAGATATGGTAGTAGATATGGTAGTAGATATGGTAGTAGATATGGTAGTAGATATGGTAGTAGATATGGTAGTAGATATGGTAGTAGATATGGTAGTAGATATGGTAGTAGATATGGTAGTAGATATGGTAGTAGATATGGTAGTAGATATGGTAGTAGATATGGTAGTAGATATGGTAGTAGATATGGTAGTAGATATGGTAGTAGATATGGTAGTAGATATGGTAGTAGATATGGTAGTAGATATGGTAGTAGATATGGTAGTAGATATGGTAGTAGATATGGTAGTAGATATGGTAGTAGATATGGTAGTAGATATGGTAGTAGATATGGTAGTAGATATGGTAGTAGATATGGTAGTAGATATGGTAGTAGATATGGTAGTAGATATGGTAGTAGATATGGTAGTAGATATGGTAGTAGATATGGTAGTAGATATGGTAGTAGATATGGTAGTAGATATGGTAGTAGATATGGTAGTAGATATGGTAGTAGATATGGTAGTAGATATGGTAGTAGATATGGTAGTAGATATGGTAGTAGATATGGTAGTAGATATGGTAGTAGATATGGTAGTAGATATGGTAGTAGATATGGTAGTAGATATGTAGTAGATATGGTAGTAGATATGGTAGTAGATATGGTAGTAGATATGGTAGTAGATATGGTAGTAGATATGGTAGTAGATAGGTAGTAGATATGGTAGTAGATATGGTAGTAGATATGGTAGTAGATATGGTAGTAGATATGGTAGTAGATATGGTAGTAGATATGGTAGTAGATATGGTAGTAGATATGGTAGTAGATATGGTAGTAGATATGGTAGTAGATATGGTAGTAGATATGGTAGTAGATAATGGTAGTAGATATGGTAGTAGATATGGTAGTAGATATGGTAGTAGATATGGTAGTAGATATGGTAGTAGATATGGTAGTAGATATGGTAGTAGATATGGTAGTAGATATGGTAGTAGATACTGGTAGTAGATATGGTAGTAGATATGGTAGTAGATATGGTAGTAGATATGGTAGTAGATATGGTAGTAGATATGGTAGTAGATATAGGTAGTAGATATGTAGTAGATATGGTAGTAGATATGGTAGTAGATATGGTAGTAGATATGGTAGTAGATATGGTAGTAGATATGGTAGTAGATATGGTAGTAGATATGGTAGTAGATATGGTAGTAGATATGGTAGTAGATATGGTAGTAGATAATGGTAGTAGATATGGTAGTAGATATGGTAGTAGATATGGTAGTAGATATGTAGTAGATATGGTAGTAGATATGGTAGTAGATATGGTAGTAGATATGGTAGTAGATATGGTAGTAGATATGGTAGTAGATATGGTAGTAGATATGGTAGTAGATATGGTAGTAGATATGGTAGTAGATATGGTAGTAGATATGGTAGTAGATATGGTAGTAGATATGGTAGTAGATATGGTAGTAGATATGGTAGTAGATAAGGTAGTAGATATGGTAGTAGATAAGGTAGTAGATATGGTAGTAGATATGGTAGTAGATATGGTAGTAGATAGTAGTAGATATGGTAGTAGATATGGTAGTAGATATGGTAGTAGATATGGTAGTAGATATGGTAGTAGATATGGTAGTAGATATGGTAGTAGATATGGTAGTAGATATGGTAGTAGATATAGTAGTAGATATAGTAGTAGATATAGTAGTAGATATGGTAGTAGATATAGTAGTAGATATAGCTAGTAGTATGTAGTAGATACTGTCAGTAGATATAGTAGTAGATATAGTAGTAGATATCGGTAGTAGATCTGGTAGTAGATATGGTAGTAGATATAGTAGTAGATCTGGTAGTAGATATAGTAGTAGATATCGGTAGTAGACTCCGTCGTAAGCTATGTAGTAGCTATGTAGTAGATCCTAGTACCGCTCGCTTCTAGTCGTCGCTCTAGTAGTCGACTAGTAGCGATGGTAGTACAGATCTAGTAGTCGATATCGTCGTCGATTATTGGTAGTAGATTAGTAGTCGATCTAGTCGTCGCTCTGGTAGTACGCCTGGTAGACGCTCTAGTCGTCGTATAGTAGAGTATAGTAGTCGCTATGGTCAGCTCGCTCATAGTAGTAGATATCGTGTAGCTCTCGTAGTAGCTATCGTCGTCGATCTAAGTAGTAGATTCTGGTCGTAGATCTCGTAGATCATCTAGTAGTCGCTCTGGTAGTCGCTCTGGCTTCGCTCTGGTCGTCCTCTGGTAGTGATCTAGTACGTCGCTATAGTCGTCGCTATGGTCCAGTCGGTAGTCCGTTGTCGTCGATCTGGTCGTAGCTCTCGTCGTAAGCTCTCGTCGTCGATCTCTTCGTAGTCTCGTCGTCGCTCTGGTCGTCGCTCTCGTCGTCGCTCTCGTCGTCGCCTCTGGTCGTCGACTCTTGTCGTCGCTCTGGTAGTCGCTTGTCGTCGCTCTCGTCGTCGCTCTCTCGTCGTCGCTATCGTCGTCGCTCTGGTCCGTTTCGCTCTCGTCGTCGCTCTCGTCGTTCCTCTGGTCGTCGCTCTCGTCGTCGGCTCTGGCGTCGCTCTCTTCTCGATTCGTCGTCGCTCTGGTCTACGCCTCTCGTCGTGCGCTCTGTCGTCGCTCTCGTCGTCGCTCTGGTCCGTCGTCTGGTCGTAGCTCTCGTCGTGCGTGCTCTCGATCGTCGCTCTCGTCTCCTCTGGTCTCAGCTTCTCGTTCGTCGCCTAGTCTTCGCTCTCGTCGTCCGCTCTCGGTCGTCGCTCTTGTCGTCGCTTCTCGTATCGCTCTCGTCGTCGCTATCGCCCGTCGCTCTCGTCTTCCGCCTCTAGGTCGTCGCTCTGGTCGTCCGCTCTTCGTCGTCGCTCTCGTGTCGCTCTGGTCGTCGCTCTGGTCCTTCGATCTCGTCTCGCTCTAGTCGTCGCTCTGTCTCGCTTCTCGTCGTCGCTCTCTCGTCGCTCTGGTCGTCGCTCTCGTCGTAGCTCTAGTCTCGCTCTCGTCGTCGCTCTCGTATCGCTCTCGTCGTCGCTCTCGTCGTCGCTCTGGTCGTCGCTCTTGTCGTCGCTATCGTCGTCGTCTGGTCGTCGCTCTGGTAGTCGCTCTTCGTCGTCGCTCTGGTAGTCGCTCTGGTATTCGCCCTGTCGTGGCATCTGGTCGTCGCTCTCCGTCGTCTCTCTAGTCGTCGCTCTGGTCGTCGATCTGGTCGTTCTCTCTCGTCGTCGCTCTGGTCGTCGCTCTGGTTCTCGCTCTGGCGTCGCTCTCCGTGCGTCGCTCTGGTCGCTCTCTCTCGAGTCGCTCTCGTCGCGCTCTGGTCGTCGCTCTCGTCGTCCTCGTTCGTCTTCGCTCTCTGTCGTCGATCTCGTCTTCGCTCTCCGTCGTCGCTCTGGTCGTCGCTCTGGTAGTTCCTCTACGTCGTCCGCTCTCGTCGTCGCTCTGGTCGTCCGCTCTAGTCGTAGCTCTGGTGTCGTCGCTCTGGTCGTCCCCCCCCCCCGCTCTGTTCGTCGCTCTGGTCGTCCTCTCTGGTCTCGCTCTCGTCCCGCGCTCTCGTCGTCTCTCTCGTCGATCCTGCTCTCGTCGTGCGCTCCGGTCGTGCTCTGGTCGTCGCGCTCGTCGTACGCTCTGGTCGTCGCTCTAGTCCGTCGCTCTCGTCGTCGCTCTGGTCTCGGATCTCGTCGTGTCTATCGTCTCGCCTCTGGTCGTCCGCTATGGTAACGTCGCTCTTGTCGTGCCGCTCTGGTCGTCGCCCTTGGTCGTCGCTACTCGTCGTCGCTCTCGTCGTCGCTCGGGTCGTCTGCTCTCGTCGTCGCTCTCGTTTGGCGCTCTGGTCGTCGCTATGGTCGTGGCTCCTGGTCGTCGCTCTCGTCGTCCTCTCGTCGTCCGCTCGGTCGTCCTCTGGTCGTCGCTCCTCGTCGTCTCTATGGTCGTCGCTCTGGTCGTCGCTCTGGTCGTCGCTCTCGTCGTCGCTCTCGTCGTCGCTCTAGTCGTCGCTCTGTCTTCTCTCTCGTAGTCGCTCGGTCGTCGCTCTCGTCGTCGCTCTCGTCGTCGCTCTGGTCGTCGCTCTCGTCTTCGCTCTCGTCGTCGCTCTGGCTTCGCTATGGTCGTCTATCTGGTCGTCGATCTGGTACGTCGCTCTGGTCGTCGCATCTGGGTTCCGTCGCTATGGTCGTCGCTCTGTTCGTACGCTCTAGTAGTCGCTCTCGTATTCGCTCTGGGTTCGCTCCGGTCGTGTCGATCTGGTCGTCTCTCTCGTCGTCGCTTCGTCGTCCTCTGGTAGTCGCTCTGGTCGTCGCTCTGGTCGTCGCTCCGGTCGTACTCTCGTCGTCGCTCTGGTCGTCGCTCTCGTCGTCCGCTCCTCGTCTTCGCTCCTGTCGTCGCTCCTGTCGTCGCTATGGGTCTACGCCTCTGGTCGTCGCTCTCGTCTCGCTCATGGTCGTCGCTCTGGTCGTCTCTCTATTGTCTTCTCTCTCAGTCGTCGCTCTGGTCGTCCTCTCGTCCGTCGCTCTCTTGTCCCTCTGGTCGTCGCTTCTGGTGTCGCTCTGGTCGTCGCTCTCGTCGTCGCTCTGGTCGTCGCTCTGGTCGGCGTCGCTCTGGGTCGTCGCTCTCGTCCGTCGCATCTGGTAGTCGCTCTCGTCGTCGCTCTCTCCGTCGTCGCTCTGGTCGTCGCTCCTCGTAGTCCGCTCTGGGTCGTCGCTCTGGTCGTCGCTCTGGTCGTCGCTCTGGTAGTCCTTGGTCGTCTCTCTGGTCGTCGCTCTACGTCGTCGCTCTCTTCGTCCGCTCTGGTCGTCCTCTCGTCGTCGCTCTGGTTGTGCGCTCTGGTGTCTTCTCTATGTCGTGGTCGGGTCGTCGCTCTCGTCCGTCCTCTCGTCGTCTCCTCTGGTCGTTAGCTCTGGTCGTCGACCTCGCGTCGCTCTGGTCGTCGCTCTCGTCGTCCTCTGGTCGTCGCTCTGGTCTTCCTCTCTCGTCGCTCCATACGTCGTCGCTCTGGTCGTCGCTTCTCGTCGTTCGCTCTCTCGTCGCTCTGGTCGTCGCTCTGGTCCCTCGCTCTGGTCTGTCGCTCTCGTCAGTAGCCTCTCGTCGTGCTCTTGTAATCGCTCTCGGTCTCGCTCTCGTCCGTCGCTCTCGTCGTTCGCTCTCGTTCGTTCGCTCTCGTCGTCGCATCTGGCGTCGCTCTGGTCGTCGCTCTGGTCGTGCTCTGGTCTCGCTTCTGGTCGTCGCTCTCTTCGTTCGCCTCTGGTCCGTCGCTCCGGTCGTCGCTCTGGTCGTCTCTGGTAGTCCGCTCTGGGTCGTCGCTTGGTACGTCGCTCTCGTCGTCGCTCTCGTCGTGCGCTTCTCGTCTCGCTCTGGTCGTCGCTCGGTACGTCGCTCTCGTCCTCGCTTATCTTCTCTCTCTGTCCGTCGCTCTGGTCGTCGCTTATGGTCGTTCGCTCTCAGTCGTGTCAGCTCTCGTCGTCGCTATGGTCGTCGCTATCGTCGTCGACTCTCGTCGTCGCTCTCGTAGTCGCTCTGGTCGGCGCTCTGGTCGTCGCTCTGTGCTAGCTCTGGTCGTCGCTCTCGTCGTAGCTCTCTTACATCGTCTCATGGGTCGTTCCGCTTATGGTGTCGCTATGGTCGTCGCTTCTCGTAGGGTCAGCTTCGTCGTCGCCTCTGTCGTCTCTCTAGTCTCGCTCTGGTCTAGCTCTGGTCAGTCCGCTCTCGTCGTCGCTCTCGTCGTCGCCTCTGGTCGTCGCTCTGGTACGTCGCTCTGGTGCGTCGCTCTCGGCGTCGCTCTCGTCGTCGCTCCTCGTCTTCGCTCTCGTGTCGCTCTCGTCGTCGCCTATCGTCTTCGCCTCGTCGTCGCCTCTGGTCGTCGCTCTGGTCGTCCTCTGGTCCGTAGCTCATCGTCGTCGCTCTCGTCGTGCTCTCGTCGTCGCTCTGGTCGATCGCTCTGGTCGTCGCTCTGGTCTCGCTCTCGTCCGATCACTTGGTCACGTCTCCTCATCGTCTTCCGACTCGTCGTTGTCGCTCTGGTCGTCGCTACTGGTCGTGGCTCTGAGTCGTCGCTCTCTCGTCGTCGCTCTGGTCGTCGCTCTGGTCGTCCTCTGGTCGTCTCTGTCTCTCTGGTCGTCTCGGTTCCTGGCGTCGCTCTGGCGTCGCTCTGTCGTCGCTCTGCCGTGTCTGTCTCCTCTGTCGTGCTCTTGTCGCTCGTCGTCGCCTGCCCCTTTGGTCGTCTCTGGTCGTCGCTCTGGTTCGCTCTGGTCGTCGCTCTGGTCGCGCTCGGTCTCG
This sequence comes from Cepaea nemoralis, assembly GCA_014155875.1. NCBI lineage: Eukaryota > Metazoa > Mollusca > Gastropoda > Stylommatophora > Helicidae > Cepaea > Cepaea nemoralis. The sequence goes on from JACEFZ010015511.1 coordinate 636,545, forward strand.
CTCTGGCGCTCGGCTCTGGTCGTCGCTCTGGTCGTCGCTGGTTCGCTCTGTCGCGCTCGGTCGTCTCCGGTCGTCGCTCTGGTCGTCGCTGGTCTCCTGGCGTCGCTCTGGTCTCGCTCTGTCGTCCGGTAGTCGCTCTGGTCGTCGCTCTGGTCGTCGCTTGGTCGTCGCTCTGGTCGTCGCGTTCGCCCTCTGTCGTGCGCTCTCGTCGCTCTGGTGTCGCTCGGTCGGTCGTCTGCGTCGTCGCTGGTCGTCGCTCTGGTCGTCCTCTGGTCGTCGCTCTCGGTCGTCGCTCTGCTCTGTCGTCGCTCTGGTCTCGCTCTGGTCGTCCCCTGGTCGTCGCTCGGGTCGTCCTCTGGTCGTCGCTCTGGTCGTCGTCCGTCGGCCGTCGCTCTGGTCGTCGTCTGGTCGTCGCTCTGGTCGTCGCTCTGGTCGTCGCTCGTCTCGCTCCTCGTCGCTCTTCGTCGCCTGTGGTCGGTCGTCGCCTGGTCGTCTCTGGTCGTCGCTCTGGTGTCCCTCTGGTCGTCGCTCTGGTTCGTCTCCTGGTCGTCGCTCTGGTCGTCGCTCTGGTCGTCTGGTCGTCGCTCTGGTCGTCGCTCTGGTCGTCGCTCTGGTCGTCGCTCTGGTCGTCGCTCTGGTCGTCGCCCCTGGTCGTCGCTCTGGTCGTCGCTCTGGTCGTCGCTCTGTCGTCGCTCTGGTCGTCGCTCTGTCGTCGCTCTGGTCGTCGCTCTGGTCGTCTCTCTGGTCGTCGCTCTGGTCGTCGCTCTGGTCGTCGCTCGGTCGTCGCTCTGGTCGTCGCCCCTGGTCGTCGCTCTGGTCGTCGCTCCGGTCGTCGCTCTGGTCGTCGCTCGGTCGTCGCTCTGGTCGTCGCTCTGGTCGTCGCTCTGGTCGTCGCTCTGGTCGTCGCTCTGGTCGTCGCTCTGGTCGTCGCTCTGGTCGTCGCTCTGGTCGTCGCTCTGGTCGTCGCTCTGGTCGTCGCTCTGGTCGTCCTCTGGTCGTCGCTCTGGTCGTCGCTCCGGTCGTCGCTCTGTGTCGCTCCGGTCGTCTCTGGTCGTCGCTCTGGTCGTCGCTCCGGTCGTCGCTCTGGGTCGTCGCTCTGGTCGTCGCTCTGGTCTCGCTCTGGTCGTCGCTCTGGTCGTCGCTCTGGTCGTCTGGTCGTCGCTCTGGTCGTCGCCTCTGGTCGTCGCTCTGGTCGTCGCTCTGGTCGTCGCTCCTGGTCTCGTCTGGTCGTCGCTCTGGTCGTCGCTCTGTCGTCTGCGTCCCGGTCTCGCTCTGGTCGTCGCTCTGGTCTCGCTCTGGTCGTCGCTCATGGTCTCTCGCTCTGGTCGTCGCTCTGGTCGTCGCCCCGGTCGTCGCTCGGTCGTCGCTCCGGTCGTCCTCTGGTCGTCGCTCTGGTCGTCGCTCTGGGTCTCCTCCGGTCGTCGCTCTGGTCGTCGCTCGGTCGTCCTGTCGTCGCTCTGTCGTCGCTCTGTCGTCGCTCTGGTCGTCCTCTGGTCGTCGCTCTGGTGTCCGGTCTCGCTCTGGTCGTCGCTCGGTCGTCGCTCTGGTCGTCGCTCTGGTCGTCGCTCTGTCGTCGCTCCGCGCTCTGGTCGTCGCTCTGGTCGTCGCTCTGGCGTCGCTCTGGTCGTCGCTCTGGTCGTCGCTCTGGTCGTCGCTCTGGTCGTCGCTCTGGTCGTCGCTCTGTCGTCGCTCTGGTCGTCGCTCTGGTCGTCGCTCGGTCGTCGCTCTGGTCGTCGCTCTGGTCGTCGCTCTGGTCGTCGCTCTGGTCGTCGCTCTGGTCGTCGCTCTGGTCGTCGCTCTGGTCGTCGCTCTGGTCGTCGCTCTGGTCGTCGCTCTGGTCGTCGCTCTGGTCGTCGCTCTGGTCTTCGCTCTGGTCGTCGCTCTTGGTCGTCGCCCCGTCGTCCCCCGGTGTCCCTCTGGTCGTCGCCTGGTCGTCGCTCTGGTCGTCGCTCTGGTCGTCCTCTGGTCTTCGCTCGGTCTCGCTCTGGTCGTCGCTCTGGGTCCCCGGCCCCTGTCGTCGCTCCGGTCGTCGCTCTGGTCGTCGCTCCGGTCGTCGCTCTGGTCGTCGCTCTGGTCGTCGCTCTGGTCGTCGCTCGGTCGTCGCTCGGGTCTCCTCTGGTCGTCGCTCTGGTCGTCCTCGGGTCGTCGCTCGGTCGTCGCTCGGTCGTCGCTCTGGTCCCTTCGCTTGGTCGTGCTCGGTCGTCGCTCTGGTCGTGCTCTGGTCGTCGCTCTGGTCGTCGCTCGGTCGTCGCCCCGGTCTCGCTTGGTCGTCGCTCTGGTCCCCGCTCGGGTCTCGCTCTGGTCTCGCTCGGGTCGTCGCTCTGGTCGTCGCTCTGGTCGTCGCTCTGGTCGTCGCTCTGGTCGTCGCTCTGGTCGTCGCTCTGGTCGTCCGCTCTGGTCGTCGCTCTGGTCGTCGCTCGGTCGTCGCTCTGGTCTCGCTCTGGTCTCCTCTCTGTCGTCGCTCTGGTCTCGCTGGTCGTCGCTCTGGTCGTCGCTCCGGTCGTCCTCTGGTCGTCGCTTGGTCGTCGCTCTTTGGTCGTCCTCTGGTCGTCGCTCGGTCGTCGCTCTGGTCGTCGCTCTGGTCGTCGCTCTGGTCGTCGCCTCTGGTCGTCGCTCTGGTCGTCGCTCTGGCCCGTCGCTCTGGTCGTCCCCGCCCGCTCTGGTCGTCCTTGGTCGTCGCTCTGGTCGTCGCTCTGGTCGTCGCTCGGGTTTTCGTCGCTCCGGTCGTCGCTCTGTCGTCGCTCTGGTCGTCGCTCTGGTCGTCCTCTGCGTTACGTCGCTCTGGTCGTCGCTCGGGTCTGTCTTCCGGTCGTCCCGGTCGTCGCTCTGGTCGTCGCTTGGTCGTCGCTCGGTCGTCGCTCTGGCCCTCGCTCTGGTCGTCGCTCTGGTCGTCGCTCTGGTCGTCGCTCTGGTCGTCGCTCTGGTCGTCGCTCTGGTCGTCGCTCCGGTCGGTCGCTCTGGTCGTCGCTCTGGTCGTCGCTCTGGTCTCGCCCCGGTCGTCGCTCTGGTCGTCGCTCTGGTCGTCGCTCGGTCGTCGCCCCGGTCGTCGCTCTGGTCGTCGCTCTGGTCGTCGCCCCGGTCGTCGCTCTGGTCGTCGCTCGTCGCTCTGGTCGTCGCTCTGGTCGTCGCTCTGGTCGTCGCTCTGGTCTGCTCTGGCTCTGGCTCGGTCGTCTGGTCGTCGCTCTGGTGTCGCTCGGGTCGTCCTCTGGTCGTCGCTCCGGTCGTCGCTCTGGTCGTCGCTCTGGTCGTCGCTCTGGTCGTCGCTCTGGTCGTCGCTCTGTGTCGCTCTGGTCGTCGCTCTGGTCGTCGCTCTGGTCGTCGCTTGGTCGTCGCTCTGGTCGTCCTCTGGTCGTCGCTCTGGTCGTCCTCGTCTGCTCGTCTCGCTCTGGTCGTCGCTCTGGTCGTCGCTCTGGTCTCGCTCTGGTCGTCGCTCTGGTCGTCGCTCTGGTCGTCCTGTCGTCCCTGGTCGTCGCTCTGGTCGCGCTCTGGTCGTCGCTGGTCCGTCCTGGTCGTCTTCTGGTCGTCGCTCTGGTGTCGCTCTGGTCGTCGCTCTGGTCGTCGCTCTGGTCGTCGCTGGTCGTCCTGGTCGTCGCTCTGGTCGTCGCTCTGGTCGTCGCTCGGTCGTCGCTCTGGTCGTCGCTCTGGGTCGCTTGGTCGTCGCTCTGGTCGTCGCTCTGGTCGTCGTTTTCCTGAGGTCGTCGCTCTGGTTCGCTGGTCGTCGCTCTGGTCGTCGCTCGGTCGTCGCTCTGGTGTCGCTCTGGTCGTCGCTCTGGTCGTCGCTCTGGTCGTCGCTTGGTCGTCGCTCTGGTCGTCCTGGTCGTCGCTCGGTCGTCGCTCTGGTCGTCGCTCTGGTCGTCGCTCTGGTCGTCGCTCTGGTCGTCGCTCTGGTCGTCGCTCTGGTCGTCGCTCGGTCGTCGCTCTGGTCGTCGCTCTGGTCGTCGCTCTGGTCGTCGCTCTGGTCGTCGCTCTGGTCGTCGCTCTGGTCGTCGCTCTGGTCGTCGCTCTGGTCGTCGCTCTGGTCGTCGCTCTGGTCGTCGCTCTGGTCGTCGCTCTGGTCGTCGCTCTGGTCGTCGCTCTGGTCGTCGCTTGGTCTCCTCGGTCGCGCTCGGTCGTCGCTCTGGTCGTCCTTGGTCGCCTCTGGTGTCCTCGGGTGTCGCTCTGGTCGTCGTCGGTGTCCTCTGGTCTCCTCTGGTCGCCCCGGGCCCCCTCTGGTGTCGCTCTGGTGTCCTCTGGTCTCGCTCTGGTCGTCGTTTGGTCGTCGCTCTGGTCGTCGCTCGGTCGTCGCCTGTTCTCGCCTCTGGTCGTCGCTCGGTCTCGCTCGGTGTCGCTCTGGTCGTCCTTTTGTTCCCCCCCCCCTTTTCCGTCGCTCGGGTTCGCCCCTGGTGGTCGCCTTGGGGGTGTCGCTTGGCCCTTGCTCTGGTGTCTCTTGGTCGGTCGCCTCTGGTCGTCGCTTGTCGTCCTCTGGTCGTCGCTCTTGCCCTTTTCTCCCTGGTCTCGCTCTGGTCTCCTTGGTCTTCCTCCGGTCGTCCTCGGGTCGTCGCTTGGCGTCGCTCGGTCGTCCTCTGGTCGTCGCTCGGTCTCGTTTGGTCGTCCCCTTTTCCCGGTGGGTTCGGCCCCCCGGTCGCGCTCGGTCGTCGCTCGGTGTCCTCTGGT
>JACEFZ010015512.1:0-270294 GCA_014155875.1 Cepaea nemoralis
TTTATTAATTTAAAACCAAAGTTTTTTATAAAAAAAAAAGAATAATCATGCACAGAAAGATAAAAGGTATACTGAAGTCAAAATTTACACCTGACAAAAATCGACTGTTCTGCCAAGATATATTATCTACAGATTTGTCAAGCAGAAGATCCTTCATTAAAGTAGAATAAGCAACGAAAGACAACCATTTGATATTATTAGCAAGGGAACTAATCATGAATATCTCAGAATATGTCACTTAGTTAGACGGAACTTACAAACCCCATTCTACACAGGGAAAGAAATATTAACTGAAAGGTTTAAAAGTTTTTCATTATATTTTTTCTTACAATCGGGTTTCTATAAGCTTCTCTTACCGTCTGTTTCAAGGGATTCAGAATGTATCTGTATTAATCCACGAAACACGCCACAACCTTGTCTGTTGGAGTACATCGTAAAGTGCCCCGGATACATTAGTCCTAGTTTTTTAACAACGCAGGGTGATTCCCCCCCTAAACTCTTCTGTTTAAACTTCAGGAAATAAACAGATTCTTGCATGTGATGTTTAGTCTACCAATACCTGTTTTTTAATTTAGGGGCGTCCTCTAATTTAAAACATGGTGTTGGGGCTCTGTCTACGAGACTGGCGCATTTGTTTTGATTGGATGGTAAAACAACAAAGCGTTGTGCGTTGGCTGCCACACATAATATTGGTTTCTGGGAATGTGCTCTGCTTATTCTCCAGCAATAATTTGTTGTTAGGTGCCATATTGAAAATGTCACACTCACATACTTTCTTTACTTATTGCATTTCACCTATCTTCAGTGCTTCTTGCATCTCACATACCTCCATTAGTTACTGCATCTCATAAACATTCATTACTTCTTGCACCTCACATACTTCTATTACGTATTGCATCTCATAAAGCTTCATTACTTCTTGCACCTCACATACTTTCATTACTTATTGCACCCAACATACTTTCATTACTTATTGCACCTTACAAACCTTCATTACTTATTGCACCTTACAAACCTTCATTACTTATTGCAAATAATATACCTTCATTACTATTGCAAATCACATACCTCATTACTTATTACATCTCACATACTTTATTACTTACAGCTTTTACACAACAAGGTGTGGACTGCGCCTGCCCTTGCAGCCAGCAGGGTTGGGATCGGCTAGCCTCTCTCAGGAGGGGTGAACAGTAAACATTAGTAGCTTGCCGATGACTCGCAAACTACAAAAGCCAATCCCACCTCCCCGATGGAAACAATGACCGCGAGCTCATGGGCCAACGGGGTTCTGGATCGCCAGGAGTTCGGACTTGTCTTGATCATATTCTTTTCATTCTAAGCCTGCTACTGGCTAGCAAGCCGACAAGGAATTTTTTTTCCTACTCGAAGAAAACACAAGAAGCATACACGGACTGTTCCAAACGGTAACAAACCCGACAATGTTGAAGGAAAACGAGAAAGAACAGCGATTATAAAAATAGGCACACCGAATAGCTGCGGTTTTAATAATAAAAAAGAAGAACTGAAAGCAACAATGGAAAAGAGGAACATTGGACTGATGGGAATAGCGGAAACCAGAATAAAAGGGAGGGCATGCAGGAGATTCACGCAGTTATACATTCGTCTACTCCGAAGTGGAAACAACAAGAAAGGAAAGGGCAGGGTGTGGAATAGTCATTGAACCAGGGCTAGCAAGAACGTTAGATATGCAGATGATACAGTATTGATTGCAGACAATGAGCAGGATCTGCAACATTTAGTAGATGCGGTTGTTGCACACAGTGAACAACCATGGTTAGAATTAAATTGTAAGAAGACACATATTATGGTCGTCACTATGAAGAAGGAAATACCACAATGCAATATACAAGTAAATGGGAATATTCTTAAGCAAGTGAATCGGTACAATTATCTCGGAACAGACAAAAACATCTGAGGGAAATGTTTTGAAGAGTTTAAAAAAACAAATTCGCCATGGGGAAGTAGACTTTGCAATTTGGGAAAAAACATACTGACCAGACAAAATATGTCTATTTCAACGAGGAAAAGAGTGTTGAGGCATCACTCAATATGCATTAATATAAGGTGCATTTTTAATGACTGTGTGGTGTTTGAAAATATTGCCGGTCCAAGTTTTGTATTCACCCTCTGTAAAGTTAATGCAACAATAGGTAAATACAAAACTTGGACCGACAATATTTTCAAACAATGCACAGTAGTAAAAATACACCCTGTAAAAGAGAAGTTTAGAGAATTTAATGTAAACATATCCTCATATTTTGGGGATTATTCAAAGGCATTTGACTGTGTTCAGTTTAGTTAGTTTAGTTTAGTCGACGGATCAACATCATCGCACACTGGTGTAACCCATAAGTGCTCCGTTCTACTCCTAACTCAAGCCTGAGTTCGGAGAAACTCAGCTCAGTGCACGAGGGTCTGAAATACTTTGGGTAGATTTTTAACTCGAAGTTTTGCCCGGGCAGCGCCGTTAGACTACTCGTTTTCGATTTCCAACTTCCAAGGGAGTTTTTTTTTTTTTACGCACAAAACAACACAACGGGCGTCCTATCTCACTACCCAGTGACCAGGGGAAATTGTGTTACTAGAAGTCCACTTTAAAAAATCCCGGCACTCACCGGGGCTTGAACCCGGGACCTCCAGCACTCGAGGAGGACACCATACCTCGAGACCACTCAGCCCCCTATTTTGACTATTTGACTGTGTACAACATCAGAGTCGGGGAAATCATGAGGAAAATGGGATTTTCATAATATATAGTAAGAATTATATAAATGCTCTATTTAAACCAACAAGCAGCGGTTAGAATAGATGGCGAAACATCAGATTGGTTTGACATCAAGCAAGGAGTCCGTAAGGGCTGTGTGCCGTCCCCTTCTTTGTTTAACTAGTACGCCAAAAAATATAATGATACATGTTAGAGATAATATAAACAAGGAGCAATATGATGCCCTAAATATCGGTGGTCATGAAATAGCAGAGATTCGAAATGTTGATGATACAGTGTTACTATCGACATCACAGAATGTTATAGCAAAACTAATAACCTTAACCCAAAAGAATAGTGAAAATCACATCTTATATCTTAACATAGCAAAAACTATGATAATGCATACAGATAAAACTAATATGGAGAAATAAATATATGTTAATGAGGAGAAACTGTCAGCAGTCAGCATAAGATCACCATACAGATCGATTGGCTAAGGAAGGAGCAAAAGAAGAACAGCCTGATGTGCCCATTACATTCCACCAAAAGAAAAGAATGATCAAATCAGTCAGAAGGCCACCAAACCCTACTCAAGACGACTACCACGTTATGGACAGACCAAAACAGGTCATTATTCTGCGCCTCAGAACAGGACACAATAGATTACGCAATCACATGTATACAAAATTCAAGATTGGTGACTCAGCCATGTGCACATATGGTTTGGCGTCGCAGACAGCAGAGCACATACTCCAGGACTGCCCAAACTACAACATATCCAGGCGAACCTTCTGGCCTAGAGAGACAACAGTTGAAGATAAACTATATGGACCGCTGAGTGAACTAAAAAAGACTGTTAGATTCATACAAGAGACAACATTGCAGTTATAGACATATTTCAAGCGAACGAAAGAAGAAGAAGAAGGAAAAACTGGAGGTAGTGAAAAATGTCGAATATCATGGGTCATTAATTACCAACAATGGTGACACAATAGAGGAAATGAAAAGACGAATACCTATTGCTCTTCAGAAACTAAAGCAACTGAATAAATTGTGGAGGGGGACAGATAGTACTAAACAAATTAGATTTTTAAGACCGGTTTGTGGCACTTAGTTGCATGTCCTTAAGATGTTGTCGGAAAAGACTCGCTAGCTTAGTACTGGTCTCACCACCATAGTCATCATCATCATAAAGTGCCTTGCCGACTGGCATGGGTGATCATGATTCTCTTCAAATTGCGATCTACGATGGCATGGATGAATTCATGTGTTTCTCCCATTGTGTCTTGACACAAGACTGTCAAGAATGTTTTCTCGCTGTCTTCCTCTATCTCTCTTTCCACAAATCTTTCCAGTTGTCTCAAAATATTCAAATTTTTGTCATTTCATAATGTTGCAAAAATGTATGACTGCCTCTTTCTGATGTTTATGATCAGTTTCTATGCGACCTAGGTTCCCTCAAAATATCCAGATTGCTCATTTTGGCTTTCCAAGTAATTTTCAGCATTCTTCTATAAAACCACACATCCAAGGCTCTCTCTCTCTCTGTCTCTGTCTCTGTCTCTGTCTCTCTCTCTGTCTCTCTCTCTCTCTCTCTCTTCCCCCCCCCCCCCCCCCCCCCCCCCCCCCCCCCCCCCCCCACCCTGAGCTGTTTACTAATTGGCCAGTCTTCACATCCGTATGTTAAAACTGGTTTTATGTAACATACAGGAAATCTTTCTCTAACTTTCACCGCAATGACTTATTGCATAAAATTTTCTTCATTTGATAGAAAGAAGTTGAACAGCGCATACGTGCCTTTGAATATAAATGTTATAGACGGGTTCTAAGAATATCTTGGGTAAAGAAAAAGAACAAATGCATCCATACTTCAAGAGCTGAATATTGAAGAGGGTTTTCTATTAAAGACGATAAAACAAAGAGAATTGATATATTTTGGTCACTTGAAACTTCATGAAAGTTTGGAGAGAACAATAATGGAGGGGTATATGCCTGGGAAGAGAGGAAGAGGAAGGCCAAAGAGAAGATGGGTGCAGGATGTGGCGGATGATCTCCAAATGGGTGTATCGGACGCGGGACATCTTGCTTGTGATGGAGCAGTTTTCCGGACCGTTGTTATGGGAGCGAGGTTCTGCAAAGGTCATGCTACTGAATGAATGAATGAATTCTAGTCTTGATCTCTTGATGCATCTTCTATCTGATGTTATCCATATGCCTAGATATTTGAATTTCTGCCCTTGCCCCAGAATAATATCATTTGCTTTAATTGTAACTTTAGGCGCAGTGTAGTCCTATGATATGACTATGACTTCTGTCTTCCTATTATTCAAGCTAAGGCACATTTTTCACTTTCTACATAACACTGTGTCTATCTTTTCCCATAGTTCTGGCTTGTTGCTATCACCGCGGTGTCTTGAAGCATGAGTATCTTGTGAAAATACAGCGATGGTTTCCCATTGCCTTCCGCCGGTTTGTGTATGGTTGATTCCACTAGCCTTTGTCCAAAAAAGACAGATTCTGCCTGGCAGCAATGATGGAAGGGGGGAGGGGGGAAGAGGTTAATTATCGTGCCTCTTATCCGCCGATGTCCACGTCATAGAGTTTAGAGGTATTTTATAGAGATAGCGATCCCACCAACGAACTCGCCTCCTCTCAGTGACCACCGGATGGTCCATGGCGGCTTATCTAACATATTCGCAGTTAATCTCCAGACAAAATATCTAGAGGCCACCCCATCATCCGCCACCCGGTGTACACGTCTAGTAGGACAGACTCCTACCCCAGGGTTTCACCGACATATTGCATCTTTAACTGATGGTGGCGGAGATTCAACAAATCGACATGTTTAGCATCTAGCGAAGGAGCAGTGGTTGCTGTTTGGATTGGGAGTATGCTTCTAACAAGTATGTTTTTCAGGTTGTGATCCCACCTATAAATCATTCCAGGGTTTTCGATGAAGATCCGCTGGGTATCCTGATAAAAACGGATCATATTGAGGTAAACAGTTTGTTTACTTCCATAAGTGACAAGTCAATAAATACATAAACATAATACAGATCAAATTCGAATGCCATCTTCTATATGTTGAAGATGAAATAACAACGCGAGAGGAATATCGATTGGGACTACTTTAAAAAAAAAGGGATTGGTTATAATCCACGCTCACATGGCGAGGAAGGAGTAAAGGACAGACTGTCACCTCTCGTAAAAATGAGTTAGTCAATATAATTACTTTGCCAGTTCTCCGGTTGTCAATGTTCATAACAGGTCATGTTTCTCCAGGCCAATTTGGAGCATATTTTACAATATCGTCCACATTTTATATTTCAGGCTTGTTTTTCTTCGCATACTACACCCTGTTAGTGCTTGTGTGTGTGCCAGTATGCTATGTACAGATCAAGCTGGGCTCCATGTACAAGAGTGGGCTCCTCGGAATATTTTCCCATCTTGTGCCAATTATGAAAGGTAGTTACATTACTCTTCCAAAATTGTATTTATCGGATGGAACAGCAGTGTTTTTATGTGAATTAAATTAAACTGTTCCTAGTTCTAATATTTTAGAACATGATGGTATAATAAATATTAAAGTGAAAAATATAACAATAAAACAAGAACAAAATAATAAACGAAAAGAGGTACCAGGGAATATTTTGAACTAGTCGTTTAAAACACGTTATGTTTTTAAGAGCATTACAGTAGCATTTTTAATATCTATTGCAGGGATTGCAGTGGCCTTGCTGATAATGACATACTTCCGGTCAATCACCCATGCCCTTGAGGTCAGCTATGGGATGTATTACATGTTCGTCTCATGTCAGCAGCCATTCCCGTGGCAGGAAGAAACAGATGCCAACCTATCATCGCAGTATGTAACCATTAACTTGACTGGTCATGTGTATTCACTGTACCAGTGGTGGGTACAACATTGTAAGAGGCATTACACCAGTGGTAGGATAGCCAACAACTGTGTAAGAGGCATTGCACCAGTGGTAGGATAGCCAACAACATTGTAAGAGGCATTACACCAGTGGTAGGATAGCCAACAACTGTGTATGAGGCATTACCTCAGTGGTAGGATAGCCAACAACATTGTAAGAGGCATTACACCAGTGGTAGGATAGCCAACAACTGTGTATGAGGCATTACACCAGTGGTAGGATAGCCAACAACTGTGTATGAGGCATTACACCAGTGGTAGGATAGCCAACAACTGTGTATGAGGCATTACACCAGTGGTAGGATAGCCAACAACATTGTAAGAGGCATTACACCAGTGGTAGGATAGCCAACAACTGTGTATGAGGCATTACACCAATGGTAGGATAGCCAACAACTGTGTATGAGGCATTACACCAGTGGTAGGAGAGCCAACAACTGTGTATGAGGCATTACACCAGTGGTAGGATAGCCAACAACATTGTAAGAGGCATTACACCAGTGGTAGGATAGCCAACAACTGTGCATGAGGCATTACACCAGTGGTAGGATAGCCAACAACATTGTAAGAGGCATTACATCAGTGGTAGGATAGCCAACAACTGTGTATGAGGCATTACATCAGTGGTAGGATAGCCAACAACTGTGTATGAGGCATTACACCAGTGGTAGGATAGCCAACAACTGTGTATGAGGCATTACACCAGTGGTAGGATAGCCAACAACATTGTAAGAGGCATTACACCAGTGGTAGGATAGCCAACAACACTGTAAGAGGCATTACACCAGTGGTAGGATAGCCAACAACTGTGTAAGAGGCATTATACCAGAGGTAGGATAGCCAACAACTGTGTATGAGGCATTACACCAATGGTAGGATAGCCAACGACATTGTAAGAGGCATTACACCAGTGGTAGGATAGCCAACAAGATTGTAAGAGGCATTACACCAGTGGTAGGATAGCCAACAACTGTGTATGAGGCATTACACCAGTGGTAGGATAGCCAACAACTGTGTAAGAGGCATTACATCAGTGGTAGGATAGCCAACAACATTGTAAGAGGCATTACACCAGTGGTAGGATAGCCAACAACTGTGTAAGAGGCATTACATCAGTGGTAGGATAGCCAACAACTGTGTATGAGGCATTACACCAGTGGTAGGATAGCCAACAACATTGTAAGAGGCATTACATCAGTGGTAGCATCAGTGGTAGGATAGCCAACAACATTGTAAGAGGCATTACACCAGTGGTAGGATAGCCAACAACTGTGTATGAGGCATTACATCAGTGGTAGGATAGCCAACAACATTGTAAGAGGCATTACACCAGTGGTAGGATAGCCAACAACATGTGTAAGAGGCATTACACCAGTGGTAGGATAGCCAACAACTGTGTATGAGGCATAACATCAGTGGTAGGATAGACAACAACATTGTAAGAGGCATTACATCAGTGGTAGGATAGCCAACAACATTGTAAGAGGCATTACACCAGTGGTAGGATAGCCAACAACTGTGTATGAGGCATTACATCAGTGGTAGGATAGCCAACAACATTGTAAGAGGCATTACACCAGTGGTAGGATAGCCAACAACTGTGTAAGAGGCATTACACCAGTGGTAGGATAGCCAACAACTGTGTATGAGGCATAACATCAGTGGTAGGATAGCCAACAACATTGTAAGAGGCATTACATCAGTGGTAGGATAGCCAACAACATTGTAAGAGGCATTACACCAGTGGTAGGATAGCCAACAACTGTGTATGAGGCATTACACCAGTGGTAGGATAGCCAACAACTGTGTATGAGGCATTACACCAGTGGTAGGATAGCCAACAACTGTGTATGAGGCATTACACCAGTGGTAGGATAGCCAACAACATTGTAAGAGGCATTACACCAGTGGTAGGATAGCCAACAACTGTGTATGAGGCATTACACCAATGGTAGGATAGCCAACAACTGTGTATGAGGCATTACACCAGTGGTAGGAGAGCCAACAACTGTGTATGAGGCATTACACCAGTGGTAGGATAGCCAACAACATTGTAAGAGGCATTACACCAGTGGTAGGATAGCCAACAACTGTGCATGAGGCATTACACCAGTGGTAGGATAGCCAACAACATTGTAAGAGGCATTACATCAGTGGTAGGATAGCCAACAACTGTGTATGAGGCATTACATCAGTGGTAGGATAGCCAACAACTGTGTATGAGGCATTACACCAGTGGTAGGATAGCCAACAACTGTGTATGAGGCATTACACCAGTGGTAGGATAGCCAACAACATTGTAAGAGGCATTACACCAGTGGTAGGATAGCCAACAACACTGTAAGAGGCATTACACCAGTGGTAGGATAGCCAACAACTGTGTAAGAGGCATTATACCAGAGGTAGGATAGCCAACAACTGTGTATGAGGCATTACACCAATGGTAGGATAGCCAACGACATTGTAAGAGGCATTACACCAGTGGTAGGATAGCCAACAAGATTGTAAGAGGCATTACACCAGTGGTAGGATAGCCAACAACTGTGTATGAGGCATTACACCAGTGGTAGGATAGCCAACAACTGTGTAAGAGGCATTACATCAGTGGTAGGATAGCCAACAACATTGTAAGAGGCATTACACCAGTGGTAGGATAGCCAACAACTGTGTAAGAGGCATTACTGCCTCGAAGTGCCTACACCGGCAACCGTCGAGGTATCGACTCAACTCGTAATAATGCAAAACAGCAACGAAGGACGAGGAATTAATTTGCGTCCTTACCTTGAATACAATGATAATCAACGGCACAAGTCAAGATCTCAAAGCGCTACCAGAAGTTTATTCCGTGGCAGACATGTGAACATTAAACTCACGTAGACCTGTAGGTTGACCCCTATAGACAGGGTCGGCGCCTACTTTACTAATCCACCGATGAGTGTTCAGTCTACTGCGCTCTGCTTGACGCCCTGATCCACTGATTCCATTTAAGCTGTAATTCCACTCTAGGTTTTTCCGCCCGGTTACTTCACTACAGTATTATCATCAACAGATCCCTCTCCTGACTCATAGCTGTCTCACGCTCATATCATCGCGTCCAGAGGTCACCTCACACAGATCCTTAGAAAAAAAACACGTCCTTGTTCTACAGCACAATCACAGCTTCTCCCGTTGCTGTCTACTGACGTTGTCCACATTCTCCTTGGATTCATTTGTTTACGTCCACTTTCGTGTCCGAGTGGGAAATTCCCATTTCCCAATTTATACTTTTCGTGGTGGGTCGTGCCGCCGTATGGCATAATGCCCCCTCCCAGATAAAAAAATGTGTAACATTTTTTTTCTTTTAACTATATGTGTATAAATATATTGTATAATCATAACTAACTATAACCATAATAACAACAGACTAGTACTTGGTTGTCCCCGTTTATCTACCCTAAAAAAAAATAAAGTTATACGACGGGCACGCCCACCTGTCCAAACCCAACGTTGGACGTCGTGTGGCTGATCATGGGGATCAGACCAACTAATAAACATATTAGTCCCTACCTTGTCTCAATAGATAAGTGTGTCCTAGCTCTAGGTACTACCATGAGTTTCGGACGAGGGTAATCATGGGGTTTCCAAGTAGATCATCCTCATTGTTGATTATCGTTGCTGTTATTATTGTATACTCCATATATTTTCCTTCTTACAATTTTTCCATCTGTGGGTAGGGTGACATGTGCTCCACGAGAATCCTCAGAAATATTTTCACTTTTGTGGATATGTTGAGAGCGATGACTGATTATTATGGATCTTCATGTAATAATGACACGTAATATAATTAATTCAACTAGAGATTCATTCTAATGACTTAACCTTATAATCAAATACTTTCCCGAACAATGATTAATTAACCCAAAACCATACTATAATATTTCAATTAATCAATACTCAATTAACTAACATTTGTTATTTAACCACAGAATTACAACATGTAAATTAAAATGTTCACTGTCCATAAGTTCACTTCACAGTTACAATACTTGTATGCTCGAATCCGTGTCCGAATAACCAATGTTTGAACAACCGAGCGATCACACATTGAGTAGATACTTCCGATGGCGTAGTTATTCATTCATACACTCTGTCAATATGGAAAAATTGCTACCATGTGTATCTATATCTACTAAATCACATCTTATATTACATTATATATTTTGTCAATTAATGTAACATTGTTATTTAATAAGGTGCGTTTAGAATTTATGTTTATTAAATTTTATAACACTCATAAAAGAACAGAACATTAAAATATCATTAAAGAACCTATAACATAGATCTGTTCCTCTATTAATTATAATCGACTGAGAATGTCTCTGATTGACTGATTAAAATCTTGCAGACATAGAGTTGTGAAGAATCATACCTATTAAAGATTCAAGACATCTAAAAAAAAATTAAATCAGGAATATAATATTCAACAAGAATAAATATTGAAATCAAATAATATTCATATAAATTTAGTAATGTTCTCTATTATAGACATAATTATCAAAGAATAAAGAATCGAATTATTTCTAAGTTGAATTATAGAATTATTAGCTAGTGTGAACAATTCTGACAAGTGATACCTTGCATAACTAAGTAATAAGACCTAAGATTCTAATGTGTCTGTAGTGTATTATGTGTTGATTTGACCCTAACCTTTCATCCCATTTTATTTTCCTTTATTTATTTCTTCCATTCAATTTTTTTCTTTCTTTCTTTCTTTGTTTCAAACCTGTAAAATCTCTCTTCTGCACTCATGCCAATATTTGTACATTGTATTGATTGAAACAATGTTATTGTCTTCAGTCTTGTGTATCTTCTGTAATGCATACGCTGTAACGACGTATGTTTGTACTGAGTGCGTGTAACTTTCATTCTGTTTTTGGGATTTTTAACAAAAATGTCATTGAGAAACATGTAATCATGTTTGATTTGTTTTGTAACAACAGTTATTTCTTCATGTTTGGGTTCGTTGACTTTTGTACAATTCGCAATTATTTACCGTTGTGTTATCACGTATGTCTACAGTTGATGTACCCTGTTCTGTTTGCGTGTTTTCTTCTTTAATTTCTTCTTCTTCTTCTTGTGTTGTTTCAAGTTGGGCATTTGTACTTGTAAGTGTTTCGTTAGACTTGTGTTCTATAGTTCCTTTCTGAACGAAATCTCTGGCGTTTGGTTCTTTCACTACTGTAGCACATACTTTACTTGTGTGATTACTTTCTTTCATTTGTCTTATACGCTCCTTCCACATTGCTTCCTTTGCAATATTCTCATTTTCAAGTGTGAGTCGTTTTTTGCATGATTTCTGTCTCTACGGTTAATTGTCTTGCCTTTAACTCTTTTTCCTTAGCCACCATTCGTTCGCGTTCCAAAGCCATTTCTTTTTCTCTGGACTCTATTCGTTCGCGTTGCAGGGCTATTCGTTCTTGTCGTTCACGCGTAGCTTGAAGTTGCTCTGTTGCCAGTTTCTCCTGTCGTTCCATCCTCTCACGTGCAGCTTGAGCTCTAAATTCCTGTATGACCCAATTCCTAAGTTCTGCACCGGTCAAACCAGACCTTTCACCCATGTCCATGAAGTCTTGAAGTGTTGACATGTTGTCTTAATGATCTGTAAATTATACCGCTACAATAGTAGATATGTGAAACACAGCCGATAGAATGCGTAGGTAGACAATGACAAGCGTATTCAATTATATATATGCAAGTTGAATGAGAAGTCAACTCGAAATCAATAATATAGAAGAGTATAACACGCGAGAAGAATAGCAACTCGGCGCAAGATAGATAACGTCCTAACCGTTACAAAACGTAATCACTAGAAATTAGTAGTAAAAATATATATTCAATATAAAGTACAGCGACACAATACTAACATTGACAAAAGACGATTGACGCAAGACGACAATACATATTTTCATTCACAACAGACAAAATTATTGCTCCTAAAAAATTTAAGTAACAACACAATAAACACTTTATATACTACTTACAATTACGATACTCTTATACTGAATGAAATATATGTAAACCATATAAATAATGTGAGAATATAAAATATATATATATGACACTAGATAATCAATAGTTACAGTAGACGATTAACGAGAGACGAAAATACCAATCAATGTTTCAACACGACAACAAATACTTTCAGACTTAGATTCAACATAACATACTACTGACTTATCATACAAAACAAACGGTTGTTAATTTATAATAAATTTTGACATAATTGAAAATACGACACCTTATTAAACTTTAAAAACAAAATCAATGTCACACCAATTGACAATTACAACAGGTACTGGCCTTAAGAAAATTGCGGTGTCGGTGTCCTCTACGAATTTCCAAATGTTCATTCCATGCTCGACTGTTCCAAATGCTCGAATATATTCGTTTTCTGCAGTCGACAATTAATGGAGGTTCTCCTCAAAACACAATATCAGGTAAATTGACACGATGGTGTAATGCACTTACACCAGCACCTAGACCACGCGGTCTGTGGCCGACTGACAAAACCTAGTCGGTTATGGTGCACCCGTCGAACTTTGAGTTAAATTTGGGTATATGATTGTAACGATACCCACAGTAGACTGGTGTGTGCTGTCTTATCCGTCCTTCTATTCCTCTATGATGACGTGTGTAGTGTCTCCGTAATGTCCCATATGTAGTGTTGGCGATAAAGAATGCGATATTATGTGCAGAAACTTCGTGTCCGTTGATCCTATGCCAGTGAGGTGTCAGATTAATATAATGAACTGGCACCGTGAGACAACCGAAATGCTGCTTCGCCAACTGTAAATAGTCAGCAACAATGTGTCCGTGACGACTGAAATGTCGCTAGTAAATCCTTGCTCACTTGGTATGGCGGCGCAATGTGAGTCTAGTATCCGATAACGGCATCATAATATGAAGTTGAAATAGTGAAGGTTGCGTGCGGGAATATTGTGGGGCAGTGTCAGTGAGGAAAAATGTCCTGAAAGGGTTATGTGGAGGGACAAGGTTTGGGAGTAGTGTCGTTCATTACAAAGTAGTATGTTCGTTTTCCACAGATTATAAAAGTGCACCTCCGAAATTTACCGGTGACCCACGCTCCTCAACGTTGTCATGTTCAGTATACGATATATATATCTCTGACTGCAGTGTAACTTGCTCTGCTCTGTCCCCAAATTCTGATAGGATAATTCGTATATAATGTCTTCTGTTTCGGAGTTCCTCGATAATGTGGGGTATGTAACAATTCAACCCACAAATCGTTATTATTGTATTACTTCAGCAATGGAGTTGCGAGAATAAACAATTAATAACTTCTGAGCAGTTTCTAACGATCAGTTACTGTGAAATGTCAATCTATTAATAGCTTAATGTGACAGCGCAGTGTTTCTCAGGCTCTCAATGCCTACTATGATGGTTATAAGTATATTCTATATCGACCATGGTGTCAAACGTTTTGTATGGCTTGTGTCTATTGTTTATCTTCTTTTCCAAGGTAACATCAAAGCTATAAGTGTCACACATTCGTTCTAAATATAATGTTCTTAAATATCTTATAATCTCTTTTAATGTTCGTTGTTCAGAACTCTTTGATAGCACTGTGCTGTGTTTAATATAGTGCAGTTTTGCGCGTACGGTGCATTCTGTCTGTGTAATTATTATACTGTTATTGCAACTCTTATACGCAACGGTGTTATTACACTACTACTTTCTCCTTGTCTTGACATGTTAATTCTCATTGCACTGTTCTTGTGAAATATAACCTTCCAACTTACTGTTGTAACCTGCAAACTGAATGATCGTCCAGTTTACCCATTCCTGCTCTTCTCCATTTTGTGACGTCGAACTTGTGTGTGATTTGTGTAGTGCGGTGCAACTCAAGATGTTGGCGTGCAAATGTTTCTACGCTCAGCTGACTGAATCTGGCAGGAATTTCGTGTTGACAATTTATGCAGCGAGTCCAGTGACGACCCCCATATGCCTCGAAGTGCCTACACCGGCAACCGTCGAGGTATCGACTCAACTCGTAATAATGCAAAACAGCAACGAAGGACGAGGAATTAATTTGCGTCCTTACCTTGAATACAATGATAATCAACGGCACAAGTCAAGATCTCAAAGCGCTACCAGAAGTTTATTCCGTGGCAGACATGTGAACATTAAACTCACGTAGACCTGTAGGTTGACCCCTATAGACAGGGTCGGCGCCCTACTTTACTAATCCACCGATGAGTGTTCAGTCTACTGCGCTCTGCTTGACGCCCTGATCCACTGATTCCATTTAAGCTGTAATTCCACTCTAGGTTTTTCCGCCCGGTTACTTCACTACAGTATTATCATCAACAGATCCCTCTCCTGACTCATAGCTGTCTCACGCTCATATCATCGCGTCCAGAGGTCACCTCACACAGATCCTTAGAAAAAAAACACGTCCTTGTTCTACAGCACAATCACAGCGTCTCCCGTTGCTGTCTACTGACGTTGTCCACATTCTCCTTGGATTCATTTGTTTACGTCCACTTTCGTGTCCGAGTGGGAAATTCCCATTTCCCAATTTATACTTTTCGTGGTGGGTCGTGCCGCCGTATGGCAATTACATCAGTGGTAGGATAGCCAACAACTGTGTATGAGGCATTACACCAGTGGTAGGATAGCCAACAACATTGTAAGAGGCATTACATCAGTGGTAGCATCAGTGGTAGGATAGCCAACAACATTGTAAGAGGCATTACACCAGTGGTAGGATAGCCAACAACTGTGTATGAGGCATTACATCAGTGGTAGGATAGCCAACAACATTGTAAGAGGCATTACACCAGTGGTAGGATAGCCAACAACTGTGTAAGAGGCATTACACCAGTGGTAGGATAGCCAACAACTGTGTATGAGGCATAACATCAGTGGTAGGATAGACAACAACATTGTAAGAGGCATTACATCAGTGGTAGGATAGCCAACAACATTGTAAGAGGCATTACACCAGTGGTAGGATAGCCAACAACTGTGTATGAGGCATTACATCAGTGGTAGGATAGCCAACAACATTGTAAGAGGCATTACACCAGTGGTAGGATAGCCAACAACTGTGTAAGAGGCATTACACCAGTGGTAGGATAGCCAACAACTGTGTATGAGGCATAACATCAGTGGTAGGATAGCCAACAACATTGTAAGAGGCATTACATCAGTGGTAGGATAGCCAACAACATTGTAAGAGGCATTACACCAGTGGTAGGATAGCCAACAACTGTGTATGAGGCATTACATCAGTGGTATGATAGCCAACAACATTGTAAGAGGCATTACACCAGTGGTAGGATAGCCAACAACTGTGTAAGAGGCATTACACCAGTGGTAGGATAGCCAACAACTGTGTATGAGGCATAACATCAGTGGTAGGATAGCCAACAACATTGTAAGAGGCATTACATCAGTGGTAGGATAGCCAACAACATTGTAAGAGGCATTACACCAGTGGTAGGATAGCCAACAACTGTGTATGAGGCATTACATCAGTGGTAGGATAGCCAACAACATTGTAAGAGGCATTACACCAGTGGTAGGATAGCCAACAACTGTGTAAGAGGCATTACACCAGTGGTAGGATAGCCAACAACTGTGTATGAGGCATTACACCAGTGGTAGGATAGCCAACAACATTGTAAGAGGCATTACATCAGTGGTAGGATAGCCAACAACATTGTAAGAGGCATTGCACTAGTGGTAGGATAGCCAACAACATTGTATGAGGCATTACACCAGTGGTAGGATAGCCAACAACATTGTAAGAGGCATTACACCAGTGGTAGGATAGCCAACAACATTGTAAGAGGCATTACACCAGTGGTAGGATAGCCAACAACTGTGTATGAGGCATTACATCAGTGGTAGGATAGCCAACAACATTGTAAGAGGCATTACACCAGTGGTAGGATAGCCAACAACTGTGTATGAGGCATTACATCAGTGGTAGGATAGCCAACAACATTGTAAGAGGCATTACATCAGTGGTAGGATAGCCAACAACATTGTAAGAGGCATTACACCAGTGGTAGGATAGCCAACAACTGTGTATGAGGCATTACATCAGTGGTAGGATAGCCAACAACATTCTAAGAGGCATTACACCAGTGGTAGGATAGCCAACAACTGTGTAAGAGGCATTACATCAGTGGTAGGATAGCCAACAACTGTGTATGAGGCATTACACCAGTGGTAGGATAGCCAACAACTGTGTATGAGGCATTACACCAGTGGTAGGATAGCCAACAACTGTGTAAGAGGCATAACACCAGTGGTAGGATAGCCAACAACATTGTAAGAGGCATTACACCAGTGGTAGGATAGCCAACAACATTGTAAGAGGCATTACACCAGTGGTAGGATAGCCAACAACTGTGTATGAGGCATTACATCAGTGGTAGGATAGCCAACAACATTGTAAGAGGCATTACACCAGTGGTAGGATAGCCAACAACTGTGTAAGAGGCATTCATTGCTCCAGCAGTCAGGCACATAACAGCAGTCTAACCAGTATGACACCAGTGCCAGGTACATAACAGTCTAACCAGTATGACACCAGTGCCAGGTACATAACAACAGTCTAACCAGTATGACACCAGTGCCAGGTACATAACAACAATCTAACCAGTATGACACCAGTGCCAGGTACATAACAACAGTCTAACCAGTATGACACCAGTGCCAGGTACATAACAGTCTAACCAGTATGACACCAGTGACAGGTACATAACAGTCTAACCAGTATGACACCATTGCCAGGTACATAACAACAGTCTAACCAGTATGACACCAGTGCCAGGTACATAACAGCAGTTTAACCAGTATGACACCAGTGCCAGGTACATAACAGTCTAACCAGTATGACACCAGTGCCAGGTACATAACAGCAGTTTAACCAGTATGACACCAGTGCCAGGTACATAACAGCAGTCTAACCAGTATGATACCAGTGCCAGGTACATAACAGTCTAACCAGTATGACACCAGTGTCAGGTACATAACAACAGTCTAACCAGTATGACACCAGTGCCAGGTACATAACAACAGTCTAACCAGTATGACACCAGTGTCAGGTACATAACAACAGTCTAACCAGTATGACACCAGTGCCAGGTACATAACAGTCTAATCAGTATGACACCAGTGCCAGGTACATAACAGCAGTCTAACCAGTATGACACCAGTGCCAGGTACATAACAGTCTAACCAGTATGACACCAGTGCCAGGTACATAACAACAGTCTAACCAGTATGACACCAGTG
This sequence comes from Cepaea nemoralis, assembly GCA_014155875.1. Lineage (NCBI taxonomy): Eukaryota > Metazoa > Mollusca > Gastropoda > Stylommatophora > Helicidae > Cepaea > Cepaea nemoralis. The sequence continues at coordinate 17,979 of JACEFZ010015512.1, forward strand.
CCAGGTACATAACAGCAGTTTAACCAGTATGACACCAGTGCCAGGTACATAACAGTCTAACCAGTATGACACCAGTGCCAGGTACATAACAGCAGTTTAACCAGTATGACACCAGTGCCAGGTACATAACAGCAGTCTAACCAGTATGATACCAGTGCCAGGTACATAACAGTCTAACCAGTATGACACCAGTGCCAGGTACATAACAACAGTCTAACCAGTATGACACCAGTGCCAGGTACATAACAACAGTCTAACCAGTATGACACCAGTGTCAGGTACATAACAACAGTCTAACCAGTATGACACCAGTGCCAGGTACATAACAGTCTAATCAGTATGACACCAGTGCCAGGTACATAACAGCAGTCTAACCAGTATGACACCAGTGCCAGGTACATAACAGTCTAACCAGTATGACACCAGTGCCAGGTACATAACAACAGTCTAACCAGTATGACACCAGTGCCAGGTACATAACAACAATCTAACCAGTATGACACCAGTGCCAGGTACATAACAACAGTCTAACCAGTATGACACCAGTGCCAGGTACATAACAGTCTAACCAGTATGACACCAGTGACAGGTACATAACAGTCTAACCAGTATGACACCAGTGCCAGGTACATAACAACAGTCTAACCAGTATGACACCAGTGCCAGGTACATAACAGCAGTTTAACCAGTATGACACCAGTGCCAGGTACATAACAGTCTAACCAGTATGACACCAGTGCAGGTACATAACAGCAGTTTAACCAGTATGACACCAGTGCCAGGTACATAACAGCAGTCTAACCAGTATGATACCAGTGCCAGGTACATAACAGTCTAACCAGTATGACACCAGTGCCAGGTACATAACAACAGTCTAACCAGTATGACACCAGTGCCAGGTACATAACAACAGTCTAACCAGTATGACACCAGTGTCAGGTACATAACAACAGTCTAACCAGTATGACACCAGTGCCAGGTACATAACAGTCTAATCAGTATGACACCAGTGCCAGGTACATAACAGCAGTCTAACCAGTATGACACCAGTGCCAGGTACATAACAGTCTAACCAGTATGACACCAGTGCCAGGTACATAACAGCAGTTTAACCAGTATGACACCAGTGCCAGGTACATAACAACAGTCTAACCAGTATGACACCAGTGCAGGTACATAACACAGTCTAACCAGTATGACACCAGTGCCAGGCTACATAACAACAGTCTAACCAGTATGACACCAGTGCAGGTACATAACAGCAGTCTAACCCAGTATGACACCAGTGTCCAGGTACATAACAGTCTAACCAGTATGACACCAGTGCCAGGTACATAACAACAGTCTAACCAGTATGACACCAGTGTCAGGTACATAACAACAGTCTAACCAGTATGACACCAGTGCCAGGTACATAACAGCAGTCTAACCAGTATGGACACCAGTGCAGGTACATAACAACGTCTAACCAGTATGACACCAGTGCCAGGTACATAACACAGTCTCAACAGTATGACACCAGTTGCCAGGTACATAACAACAGTCTAACCAGTATGACACCAGCGTCAGGCACATAACAACAGTCTAACCAGTATGACACCAGTGCCAGGTACATAACAGCAGTTTAACTAGTATGACACCAGTGCCAGGTACATAACAGCAGTCTAACCAGTATGACACCAGCGTCAGGTACATAATAGCAGTCTAACCAGTATGACACCAGTGGCAGGTACATAACAGAGTCTAACCCAAGTATGACACCAGTGCCAGGTACATAACACAGTCTAACCAGTATGACACCAGTGCCAGGTACATAACAGTCTAACCAGTATGACACCAGTGCCAGGTACATAACAACAGTCTAACCAGTATGACACCAGTGCCAGGTACATAACAGCAGTCTAACCAGTATGACACCAGTGCCAGGTACATAACAGTCTAACCAGTATGACACCAGTGCCAGGTACATAACAGCAGTTTAACAGTATGACACCAGTGCCAGGTACATAACAGCAGTCTAACCAGTATGACACCAGTGTCCAGGTACATAACAGTTCTAACCAGTATGACACCAGTGCCAGGTACATAACAACAGTCTAACCAGTATGACACCAAGTGTCAGGTACATAACAGCCAGTTTAACCAGTACTGACACCAGTGCCAGGTACATAACAACAGTCTAACCAGTATGACACCAGTGCCAGGTACATAACAACAGTCTAACCAGTATGACACCAGTGCAAGGTACATAACAGTCTAACCAGTATGACACCAGTGCCAGGTACATAGCAGCAAGTTTAAACCAGTATGACACCAGTGCCAGGTACATAACAGCAGTTTAACCAGTATGACACCAGTGCCAGGTACATAACAGCAGTCTAACCAGTATGACACCAGTGCCAGGTACATAACAGTCAACCAGTATGACACCAGTGCCAGGTACATAACAACAGTCTAACCAGTATGACACCAGTGCCAGGTACAACAGCAGTTACAGTATACACCAGCCAGGTACAACAGTCTAACCATATGAACCAGTGCCAGTATAACAACAGTCTAACCATATGACACCAGTCCAGGTACATACACAGTCAACCAGTATGACACCAGTGCCAGGTACATAACACAACCAGTATACACCCGTGCCAGTACAACACATAACCAGTATGACACCAGTGCCAGGTAAAACCAGTACCAGTATGACACCTCCAGGTACAAACAACAGTCTAACCATAACCCAGTCCAGGTACATAACAGTCTAACCAGTTGACACCACCAGGTACAAAACAGTCAACCAGTATGACACCAGCAGTATAACATAGACCAGCTAGACAAACGCTAACAAGCTACCCAGTATAACAGCTACATAAAGCAGCCAGAATGAACCAGTGCCAGGTAAAACAGCAGTTAACCAGTATGACACCAGTCAGGACCACCATATACAACAGTCCTACCAGTATGACACCAGTGCACAAACAGGTAAATAACACCAGTACCATGACAATGCCAGGTACAATAACAGCCACAGTACATACAACAGTACAACACAGTCCAGTAATAACAACACTACCAGTATGACACACCAGTACAACACGGTAACATAACAGTCTAACCAGTGACACCAGTCTACAGTAACAACAGTCAAAATACACAGCTAACAATGACCCAGTGCCAGGACATAACCAGTTAACAGTATGACACCAGTGCCGGACATAACAACGTAACCAGTATGACACCAGTGCCAGGTACATAACAGACAGTCTCAAGTATGACACCAGTGGTACATAACACCAGTCTAACCAGTATGACACCAGTCCAAAATGACACCAGTGCAGGTACATAACAACAGTCTAACCAGTATGACACCAGTGCCAGGTAATAACACCAGTCTAACCAGTATGACACCAGTGCCAGGTACATAACACAGTCTAACAGTATGACACCAGTCGCAGGTACATAAAACAGTCTAACCAGTAATGACACCAGTGTCAGGTACATAACATCAGTCTAACCAGTATGACACCAGTGCCAGGTACATAACGACATAACCAGTTAACCACCAGGTACAAACCAGTCTAACCAGTATACACCAGTGCCAGTAAACAACAGTCTAACCAGTATGACACCAGTGCCAGGTACATAAAACTAACCAGTATACACCAGTGCCAGGTACATAACAAGTCTAACCAGTATGACACCAGTGCCAGGGTACATAAACAACAGTCTAACCAGTATGGACACCAGTGCCAGGTACATAACAGCAGTCTAACCAGTATGACACCAGTGCCAGGTACATAACAACAGTCTAACCAGTATGACACCAGTGCAGGTACATAACAACAGTCTTAACCAGTATGACCACCAGTGCCCGGTAAAAAACAGTCTAACCAGTATGACACCAGGCCGGGACATAAACCCGTCTAACCAGATGACACCAGTGCCGGACATAAAAAAGTCTAACCAGTATGACACCAGTGCCCGGACATAACAACAGTCTAACCAGTAGACACCAGTGCCAGGTACATAAACAGTCTAACCAGTATGACACCAGTGCCAGGTACATAAAACAGTCTAACCAGTATGACACCAGGGCCCTAAAACAACAGTCCCCGTAGCACCACCCGGGCTAAAACCCGTTAACCAGTTTCAATCCCGGGCTAACAGTTAACCAGTAGACACCCGTCCATAAAACAACATCTAACCCGTTAACCGGCAGGGCATAAAACAGTCAACCCGTATGACACCCCAGGTAAAACAACAGTATAACCAGGAGGACAAAACCCGTTTTAACCCCCCCCAGGGAAAAACACATCCAGTATACACCCGTCAGTAAAAACAACAGTTCCAGTATACACCCGTCCAGGTACAAACCAGTCTAACAGTATACAATGCCAGGTCAAACATTAACCCGTTAACCAGGCAAACCCTCAAAGTCTAACATATAACCAGTGCCCCATCAGTCTAACCCGTTAACCAGGCAACCCCCAGTCTAACCCTTAACCAGTGCAAAAACCCGTTAACCATATAACCAGTGCAGGGCAAACATTTTAACAGTATAACCCGTGCCGGGCAAAACATTAAAAAAGTTAACCAGTGCCCCATCAGATTTTAAACCCGTTAACCAGTGCAACTAAAACATTTAACCCGTATAACCAGTGCCAGGTCAAACAAACAAAGTTAACCCCAAGGGATAAAAATTTCCAGTATACACCCGTTCGGGAAAACAACTCTAACCCGTTAACCAGTGCCCGGAAAAAATTTTAACCCGTATAACCAGTGCCAGGGAAAAATAAAAAATTAACCAGTGCCCCCAAAAACCCGTCTAACCCGTTAACCAGTAGGAAAAACCCGTTAACCCGTATAACCAGTAGGACAAAAGTTCCCGTATACACCCGTCCAGGGAATAAAAACAGTTCCCGTTACAAACCCCCGGGCTAACCAGTTAACCAGTAGACAACCAGGGTTAACAGTTAACCAGTAGAACCCCAGGTCTAACCAAAATATAACCAGTAGACACCCGTCCAGGGAAAACAACAGTCTAACCAGTTAACCATGCCAGGTCAAACATTTAACCCGTTAACCAGTGCCAGGTCAAACAAAAAAACCCAAAACACAGGCCAAAACCCCCCAAAAAAAGTTAAAAAACCCCCTACAAAAGAAAAAAAACCCCCCAAAAAAAAACCTTTAAAAAACCACCCGGACATAACAACAGTCTAACCAGTATGACACCAGTGCCCGGTTAAAAAAAAGTCTAACCAGTATGACACCCCAGGTACATAACACGCCCCGTTAACCAGTGCCAGGGCATAAAACAGTTAACCAGTATGACACCAGTGCCAGGTACATAACAACAGTCTAACCAGTATGACACCAGGCAGGACATAAAAAAGTTAACAGTATGACACCAGGCAGGACAAAAACAGTTAACCAGTATGACACCAGTCCAGGTACATAACAACAGTCTAACCAGTATGACACCCGTGCCCGGTACAAACAGTTAACCAGTATGACACCAGTGCAGGTACATAACAACAGTCTAACCCGTATGACACCAGTGCCCGGTACATAACAACAGTCTAACCAGTATACACCGTGCCCGGTACATAAAAAAGTCTAACCGTATGACACCAGTGCCGGACATAACAACAGTTAACCTAACCACCCGGTAAAAACAGTTAAACCCGTATGACACCAGTGCCAGGTACATAACAACAGTCTAACCGGGCACCAGTGCCAGGTACATAACAACAGTCTAACCAGTATGAAACCAAAAAAAAAAAAAAAAAAAAAAAAAAAAAAAAAAAAAAAAAAAAAAAAAAAAAAAAAAAAAAAAAAAAAAAAAAAAAAAAAAAAAAAAAAAAAAAAAAAAAAAAAAAAAAAAAAAAAAAAAAAAAAAAAAAAAAAAAAAAAAAAAAAAAAAAAAAAAAAAAAAAAAAAAAAAAAAAAAAAAAAAAAAAAAAAAAAAAAAAAAAAAAAAAAAAAAAAAAAAAAAAAAAAAAAAAAAAAAAAAAAAAAAAAAAAAAAAAAAAAAAAAAAAAAAAAAAAAAAAAAAAAAAAAAAAAAAAAAAAAAAAAAAAAAAAAAAAAAAAAAAAAAAAAAAAAAAAAAAAAAAAAAAAAAAAAAAAAAAAAAAAAAAAAAAAAAAAAAAAAAAAAAAAAAAAAAAAAAAAAAAAAAAAAAAAAAAAAAAAAAAAAAAAAAAAAAAAAAAAAAAAAAAAAAAAAAAAAAAAAAAAAAAAAAAAAAAAAAAAAAAAAAAAAAAAAAAAAAAAAAAAAAAAAAAAAAAAAAAAAAAAAAAAAAAAAAAAAAAAAAAAAAAAAAAAAAAAAAAAAAAAAAAAAAAAAAAAAAAAAAAAAAAAAAAAAAAAAAAAAAAAAAAAAAAAAAAAAAAAAAAAAAAAAAAAAAAAAAAAAAAAAAAAAAAAAAAAAAAAAAAAAAAAAAAAAAAAAAAAAAAAAAAAAAAAAAAAAAAAAAAAAAAAAAAAAAAAAAAAAAAAAAAAAAAAAAAAAACCCCCCCCCCCCCCCCCCCCCCCCCCCCCCCCCCCCCCCCCCCCCCCCCCCCCCCCCCCCCCCCCCCCCCCCCCCCCCCCCCCCCCCCCCCCCCCCCCCCCCCCCCCCCCCCCCCCCCCCCCCCCCCCCCCCCCCCCCCCCCCCCCCCCCCCCCCCCCCCCCCCCCCCCCCCCCCCCCCCCCCCCCCCCCCCCCCCCCCCCCCCCCCCCCCCCCCCCCCCCCCCCCCCCCCCCCCCCCCCCCCCCCCCCCCCCCCCCCCCCCCCCCCCCCCCCCCCCCCCCCCCCCCCCCCCCCCCCCCCCCCCCCCCCCCCCCCCCCCCCCCCCCCCCCCCCCCCCCCCCCCCCCCCCCCCCCCCCCCCCCCCCCCCCCCCCCCCCCCCCCCCCCCCCCCCCCCCCCCCCCCCCCCCCCCCCCCCCCCCCCCCCCCCCCCCCCCCCCCCCCCCCCCCCCCCCCCCCCCCCCCCCCCCCCCCCCCCCCCCCCCCCCCCCCCCCCCCCCCCCCCCCCCCCCCCCCCCCCCCCCCCCGTGCCAGGGACATAAAAACTCTAACCAGTATGACACCAAGTGGCCAGGTGACATACACAGTATAACCAGTATGACACCAGTGTCCAGGTACCAATAACACAGTCTAACCAGTATGACAACCAAGTGCCAGTGTACATAACAGCAGTCTATAACCAGTATGACACCAGTGCCAGGTACATAACAGCGTATAACCAGTATGACACCAGTGTCAGGTACTAACAACAGTCCTAACCAGTAATGAACAACCAGTGCCAGTAACAATAAACAACAGTCTAACCATATGACACCAGTGCCAGGTACATAACAACAGTCTAACCAGTATGACACCAGTGCCAGGTACATAACAAGCAGTCTATACCAGTATGATCACCCAGTGCCAGGTACATAACAACAGTCTAACCAGTATGACCCAGTGCCTAGGTACATAAACAACAGTCTAACCAGTATGACACCAGTGCCAAGTACATAACAACAGTCTAACCAGTATGACACCAGTGCCAGGTACATAACAACAGTCTAAACCAGTATGACACCAGTGCCAGGTACATAACAACAGTCTAACCAGTATGACACCAGTGCCAGGTACATAACAACAGTCTAACCAGTATGACACCAGTGCCAGGTACATAACAACAGTCTAACCAGTATGGACACCAGTTGCCAGGTACATAACAACAGTCTAACCAGTATGACACCAGTGCCAGGTACATAACAACAGTCTAACCAGTATGACACCAGTGCCAGGTACATAACAACAGTCTAACCAGTATGACACCAGTGCCAGGTACTATAACAGCATCTAACCAGTATGACACCAGTGCCAGGTACATAAACAGTCTAACCAGTATGACACCAGTGCCAGGTACATAACAAACAGTCCTAACGCAGTAGTGACACCAGTGCCAGGGTAAACGTAACAACATGGTCCTAACCAGTAAAATGACACCAGTGCCAGGTACATAACAACAGTCTAACCAGTATGGACAACCAGTTGACAGGTACATAACAACAGTCTACCCAGTAGACACCCATGCCAGGTAACAATCAACAACAGTCTAACCAGTATGACACCAGTGTCAGGGTATAAACAACAGTCTAGACCAGTAATGACACCAGTGCCAGGTACTATAACAGTTAACCAGTATTGACACACCAGTGCCAGGTACATAACAACAGTCTAACCAGTATGACACCAGTGTCAGGTACATAACAACAGTCTAACCAGTATGACACAGTGCAGGTACATAACAACAGTCTAAACCAGTATGACACCAGTGCCAGGTACATAACAGTCTAACCAGTATGACACCAGCGTCAGGCACATAACAACAGTCTAACCATTATGACACCAGTGCCAGGTACATAACAGTCTAACCAGTATGACACCATTGCCAGGTACATAACAGTCTAACCATTATGACACCAGTGCCAGGTACATAACAGTCTAACCATTATGACACCAGTGCCAGGTACATAACAGTCTAACCAGTATCACACCAGTGCCAGGTACATAACAGCAGTATAACCAGTATGACACCAGTGCCAGGTACATAACAGCAGTATAACCAGTATGACACCAGTGCCAGGTACATAACAACAGTCTAACCAGTATGACACCAGTGCCAGGTACATAACAACAGTCTAACCAGTATGACACCAGCGTCAGGTACATAACAGTATAGCCAGTATGACACCAGTGTCAGGTACATAACAACAGTCTAACCAGTATGACACCAGTGCCAGGTACATAACAGTATAACCAGTATGACACCAGTGCCAGGTACATAACAGTCTAACCATTATGACACCAGTGCCAGGTACATAACAGTCTAACCAGTATCACACCAGTGCCAGGTACATAACAGCAGTATAACCAGTATGACACCAGTGCCAGGTACATAACAGCAGTATAACCAGTATGACACCAGTGCCAGGTACATAACAACAGTCTAACCAGTATGACACCAGTGCCAGGTACATAACAACAGTCTAACCAGTATGACACCAGCGTCAGGTACATAACAGTATAACCAGTATGACACCAGTGTCAGGTACATAACAGAAGTATAACCAGTATGACACCAGTGCCAGGTACATAACAACAGTCTAACCAGTATGACACCAGTGCCAGGTACATAACAGTCTAACCAGTATGACACCAGTGCCAGGTACATAACAGTATAACCAGTATGACACCAGTGTCAGGTACATAACAACAGTCTAACCAGTATGACACCAGTGCCAGGTACATAACAGTATAACCAGTATGACACCAGTGCCAGGTACATAACAGTATAACCAGTATGACACCAGTGTCAGGTACATAACAACAGTCTAACCAGTATGACACCAGCGTCAGGCACATAACAACAGTCTAACCAGTATGACACCAGTGTCAGGTACATAACAACAGTCTAACCAGTATGACACCAGTGCCAGGTACATAACAGCAGTCTAACCAGTATGACACCAGTGCCAGGTACATAACACAGTCTAACCAGTATGACACCAGTGCCAGGTACATAACAACAGTCTAACCAGTATGACACCAGTGTCAGGTACATAACAGTCTAACCAGTATGACACCAGTGCCAGGTACATAACAGCAGTCTAACCAGTATGACACCAGTGCCAGGTACATAACAGCAGTTTAACCAGTATGACACCAGTGCCAGGTACATAACAACAGTCTAACCAGTATGACACCAGTGCCAGGTACATAACACAGTACTAACCAGTATGACACCAGTGTCAGGTACATAACAACAGTCTAACCAGTATGACACCAGTGCCAGGTACATAACAACAGTATAACCAGTATGACACCAGTGTCAGGTACATAACAACAGTCTAACCAGTATGACACCAGTGTCAGGTACATAACAACAGTCTAACCAGTATGACACCAGTGCCAGGTACATAACAGTCTAACCAGTATGACACCAGTGTCCAGGTACATAACAACAGTCTAACCAGTATGACACCAGTGCCAGGTACATAACAGCAGTCTAACCAGTATGACACCAGTGCCAGGTACATAACAACAGTCTAACCAGTATGACACCAGTGCCAGGTACATAACAACAGTCTAACCAGTATGACACCAGTGCCAGGTACATAACAGCAGTCTACCAGTATGACACCAGTGCCAGGTACATAACAACAGTCTAACCAGTATGACACCAGTGCCAGGTACATAACAACAGTCTAACCAGTATGACACCAGTGCCAGGTACATAACAACAGTCTAACCAGTATGACACCAGTGCCAGGTACATAACAACAGTCTAACCAGTATGACACCAGTGTCAGGTACATAACAACAGTCTAACCAGTATGACACCAGTGCCAGGTACATAACCACAGTCTAACCAGTATGACACCAGTGCCAGGTACATAACACAGTCTAACCAGTATGACACCAGTGCCAGGTACATAACAACAGTCTAACCAGTATGACACCAGTGCCAGGTACATAACAACAGTCTAACCAGTATGACACCAGTGCCAGGTACATAACAACAGGTCTAACCAGTATGACACCAGTGCCAGGTACATAACAACAGTCTAACCAGTATGACACCAGTGCCAGGTACATAACAACAGTCTAACCAGTATGACACCAGTGCCAGGTACATAACAACAGTCTAACCAGTATGACACCAGTGCAGGTACATAACAACAGTCTAACCAGTATGACACCAGTGCCAGGTACATAACAACAGGTCTAACCAGTATGACACCAGTGCCAGGTAAATAACACAGTCTAACCAGTATGACACCAGTGTCAGGTACATAACACAGTCTAACCAGTATGACACCAGTGCCAGGTACATAACAGTCTAACCAGTATGACACCAGTGCCAGGTACATAACAGTCTAACCAGTATGACACCAGTGCCAGGTACATAACATCAGTCTAACCAGTATGACACCAGTGCCAGGTACATAACAGCAGTTATAACCAGTATGACACCAGTGCCAGGTACATAACACAGTCTAACCAGTATGACACCAGTGCCAGGTACATAACAACAGTCTAACCAGTATGACACCAGTGCCAGGTACATAACAACAGTCTAACCAGTATGACACCAGTGCCAGGTACATAACAACAGTCTAACCAGTATGACACCAGTGCCAGGTACATAACAACAGTCTAACCAGTATGACACCAGTGCCAGGTACATAACACAGTCTAACCAGTATGACACCAGTGCCAGGTACATAACAACAGTCTAACCAGTATGACACCAGTGCCAGGTACATAACACAGTCTAACCAGTATGACACCAGTGCCAGGTACATAACAACAGTCTAACCAGTATGACACCAGTGCCAGGTACATAACAGCAGTATAACCAGTATGACACCAGTGCCAGGTACATAACAACAGTCTAACCAGTATGACACCAGTGCCAGGTACATAACAACAGTCTAACCAGTATGACACCAGTGCCAGGTACATAACAGTCTAACCAGTATGACACCAGTGTCAGGTACATAACAACAGTCTAACCAGTATGACACCAGTGCCAGGTACATAACAACAGTCTAACCAGTATGACACCAGTGCCAGGTACATAACAGTCTAACCAGTATGACACCAGTGCCAGGTACATAACACAGTCTAACCAGTATGACACCAGTGCCAGGTACATAACAACAGTCTAACCAGTATGACACCAGTGCCAGGTACATAACAGTCTAACCAGTATGACACCAGTGTCAGGTACATAACAGTCTAACCAGTATGACACCAGTGTCAGGTACATAACAACAGTCTAACCAGTATGACACCAGTGTCAGGTACATAACAACAGTCTAACCAGTATGACACCAGTGTCAGGTACATAACAACAGTCTAACCAGTATGACACCAGTGCCAGGTACATAACAACAGTCTAACCAGTATGACACCAGTGCCAGGTACATAACACAGTCTAACCAGTATGACACCAGTGCCAGGTACATAACAACAGTCTAACCAGTATGACACCAGTGCCAGGTACATAACAGCAGTCTAACCAGTATGACACCAGTGTCAGGTACATAACAGCAGTTTAACCAGTATGACACCAGTGCCAGGTACATAACAGTCTAACCAGTATACACCAGTGCAGGTACATAACAACAGTTAAACCCGTATGACACCAGTGCCAGGTACATAACAACGTTAACCAGTATGACACCAGTGCCAGGTACATAACAGTCTAACCAGTATGACACCAGGCAGGACATAACAAAAGTCTAACCATTTTGACACCAGGCCCGGTACATAAAGTTACCATTTTGACACCAGTGCCCGGTACAAAAAAGTCTAACCAGTATGACACCAGTGCCAGGTACATAACATTTTTAAAAAGTGCCAGGTACATAAAAGCTTAAAACCCTATGACACCAGTGCCAGGTACATAAAACCCGTTTAAACCCGTATACACCAGTGCCAGGTACATAACAACAGTTAACCAGTATGACACCAGTGCCAGGTACATAACAACAGTTAACCAGTATGACACCAGGCCCGGTAATAAAAAGTTAACCAGTATGACACCAGTGCAGGTACATAACAACAGTCTAACCAGTATGACACCAGTGCCAGGTACATAAACAGTCTAACCAGTATGACACCAGTGTCAGGCACATAACAACAGTCTAACCAGTATGACACCAGTGCCAGGTACATAACAACAGTCTAACCAGTATGACACCAGTGCCAGGTACATAACAACAGTCTAACCAGTATGACACCAGTGCCAGGTACATAACAACAGTTCTAACCAGTATGACACCAGTGTCAGGTACAGTAACAACAGTCTAACCAGTATGACACCAGTGCCAGGTACATAACAGTCTAACCAGTATGACACCAGTGCCAGGTACATAACAACAGTCTAACCAGTATGACACCAGTGCCAGGTACATAACAGTCTAACCAGTATGACACCAGTGCCAGGTACATAACAACAGTCTAACCAGTATGACACCAGTGCCAGGTACATACACAGTCTAAACCAGTATGACACCCAGTGCCAGGTACATACACAGTCTAACCAGTATGACACCAGTGCCAGGTACATAACAACAGTCCTAACCAGTATGACACCAGTGCCAGGTACATAACAGTTAACCAGTATGACACCAGGCCCGGTACATAACAGTATAAAATTAAACCCTGTCAGGTACATAACAACAGTTAACCAGTATGACACGGCCCGGACATAACAACAGTCTAACCAGATGACACCCGTGCAGGTACTAACAACAGTCTAACCAGTATGACACCAGTGCCCGGTACATAAAACCCGTTAACCAGTATGAACCCCAGTACATAACAGTTAACCAGTATGACACCAGTGCCCGGTACATAACAACATCTAACCAGTATGACACCAGGCAGGTACATAACAGTTAACCCGTATGACCCAATGCCCGGTACATAACAGCAGTTAACCAGTATGCACAGTCCAGGTACATACAACAGTTAAACCCGTATGACACCCGTGCCAGGTACATAACAACAGTCTAACCAGTATGACACCAGTGCCAGGGACAAACAACAGTCTAACCAGTATGACACCGGAGGTACATAACAACGTCTAACCAGTATGACACCAGTGCCAGGTACATAACAGTCTAACCAGTATGACACCAGTGCCAGGTACATAACAACAGTCTAACCAGTATGACACCAGTGTCAGGTACATAACAACAGTCTAACCAGTATGACACCAGTGCCAGGTACATAACAGCAGTCTAACCAGTATGACACCAGTGCCAGGTACATAACAACAGTCTAACCAGTATGACACCAGTGCCAGGTACATAACAACAGTCTAACCAGTATGACACCAGTGCCAGGTACATAACAACAGTCTAACCAGTATGACACCAGTGCCAGGTACATAACAACAGTCTAACCAGTATGACACCAGTGCCAGGTACATAAACAGTCTAACCAGTATGACACCAGTGCCAGGTACATAACAACAGTCTAACCAGTATGACACCAGTGCCAGGTACATAACAACAGTCTAACCAGTATGACACCAGTGCCAGGTACATAACAACAGTCTAACCAGTATGACACCAGTGCCAGGTACATAACAACAGTCTAACCAGTATGACACCAGTGCCAGGTACATAACAACAGTCTAACCAGTATGACACCAGTGCCAGGTACATAACAACAGTCTAACCAGTATGACACCAGTGCCAGGTACATAACAGTCTAACCAGTATGACACCAGTGCCAGGTACATAACAACAGTCTAACCAGTATGACACCAGTGCCAGGTACATAACAACAGTCTAACCAGTATGACACCAGTGCCAGGTACATAACAACAGTCTAACCAGTATGACACCAGTGCCAGGTACATAACAACAGTCTAACCAGTATGACACCAGTGCCAGGTACATAACAAAGTCTAACCAGTATGACACCAGTGCCAGGTACATACACAGTCTAACCAGTATGACACCAGTGCCAGGTACATAACACAGGTCTAACCAGTATGACACCAGTGCCAGGTACATAACAACAGTCTAACCAGTATGACACCAGTGCCAGGTACATAACAACAGTCTAACAGTATGACACCAGTGCCAGGTACATAACAGTCTAAAAAGATGACACCAGTGCCAGGTACAAACAACAGTCAACCAGTATGACACCAGGCCAGGTACATAACAGTCTAACCAGTTTACACCAGGTCAGGTACATAACAACAGTCTAACCAGTATGACACCAGTGCCAGGTACATAACATCAGTCTAACCAGTATGACACCAGTGCCAGGTACATAACAACAGTCTAACCAGTATGACACCAGCGTCAGGAAACATAAAAAACAGTCTAACCAGAAATGACACCAGTGCCAGGTACAAAACAGTCTAACCAGCATGACACCAGTGCCAGGTACAAAACAACAGTCAAACCAGTATGACCCAGTGCCAGGTACATCAACAGTCTAACCAGTATGACACCAGTCCCAGGTACATAATAATCTAACCAGTATAAAAACCAGTGCCAGGTACAAAACAACAGTCTAACCAAAATGACCCAGTGCCAGGTACATAACAGTTTTAACCCCAGTATGACACCAGTGTCAGGTACATAACAACAGTCTAACCAGTATGACACCAGTGTCAGGTACATAACAACAGTCTAACCAGTATGACACCAGTGCCAGGTACATAACAACAGTCTAACCAGTATGACACCAGTGCCAGGTACATAACAGCAGTCTAACCAGTATGACACCAGTGCCAGGTACATAACAGCAGTATAACCAGTATGACACCAGTGCCAGGTACATAACAACAGTCTAACCAGTATGACACCAGTGCCAGGTACATAACAACAGTCTAACCAGTATGACACCAGTGCCAGGTACATAACAACAGTCTAACCAGTATGACACCAGTGCCAGGTACATAACAACAGTCTAACCAGTATGACACCAGTGTCAGGTACATAACAACAGTCTAACCAGTATGACACCAGTGCCAGGTACATAACAACAGTCTAACCAGTATGACACCAGTGCCAGGTACATAACAACAGTCTAACCAGTATGACACCAGTGTCAGGTACATAACAACAGTCTAACCAGTATGACACCAGTGCCAGGTACATAACAACAGTCTAACCAGTATGACACCAGTGCCAGGTACATAACAGCAGTCTAACCAGTATGAAATGAACGAGTTGATAAACTGGCAGGCCCTGCACCCCCCGCAGATGGCCAGCCCATGGATCGTGCCGATGTTATTAACGTCCTTAAAGATATGTCGAGAGCAGAGGACTTTGACGTCAGTGAATCCACATCATTGTCCGGGATGAAAGACTTGGGTGTAATAATTGGCACGGCCAGACAAGAGAGGTAAATCGGAAAAACGCGGTGCCTCGTCAACCAACACAGAACTGGCACTATTAGCCACCGAACTCTGATCCATATTCTGGGGGGAGGATCTGAGCACCTATGGACCTGTCCGGAGTGCAATGAAGATACCCCAATTGATAACTGATAACTGATTGTAAGGAGTATTGCACCTGTGTCAGGTACATAACAACAGTGCAAGAAGTATTGTATCAGTGTCAGGTACATAACAACATTGTAAGAAGTAATGCACAGTTGTTTTAAGGAAACTCTGGGCATTACATTTAGTCGCTATAATGATCAGGGTCACCGTGGCTAAGGATTTGCGGACATGATTCGTGAGCCCTCTTACCTGCGTTCGAAACACAGCTGAGACCGATTTGGCAGCAAACCGTATCGCGCTGGGTTTTAACGTGTTGGTATGGAAGCCGATCGTTCAGAAAGCAATGGCAAACTACTGAACGTAGACTTTCCAAGACATCAACAACAGCAGTAGAATTCTGGTGTTGACAGCGATGTTCTGTAAATAGGATATGCAAAAAAAAAAAAAAAGGATAACACACACAAATACCGCCTCTGTTTATTTCAATTGACATTGTCACACAGATTCTCTTATTGTGAGTGAAAATACTAAAATGTATGTCTCTCATCTCATCATCTCATCTCAACATGTTCCTCTTGTACCTTGCGGTGTCGAGGTGAAGTATAAGCATCGTGAGAGTGCCCGATTATGAGCTTCATATATCGATATTCCCATGAACCCTGCTATACTCTCCGTGCGTTTACGTGGTCGGCCTCTTCCTCTGTTTCCATCTGGTCTGTATATCATTGATTGTTGTGGTATGCTATTGACTGTTAACCTACTTGCATGGCCAAACCATTTGACTTGCTGCTTTCTAATAAAATCTAGTGCTGCTTTAACCCCCACTTTATTCCTGATTTCTTCATTTCTGATCTTATCTCTTCTTGATACATTGAGTATTCTTCTCAGAAACCTAATTTATGTTGTTGTGATTTTTCTTTTCTCTTTTTCTGTCATTGTCCAGGTTTGGCATCGGTAGCATAGAGTTGGTAGGAAGATTGTGTTGTAAAGTGATTTCTCAGTAGTTATTGATACATGTTTGTTCTTTAGTATTGGTGCCAATTGTCCATTGCGTTGATTTGACTTATTGCACCTATTTTCGATCTCGTCTTCTGATCTGCCATTTGATGATATTATACTTCCTAGGTACTTGAAACTCTTTACTTGTTTCAAGGGATGTTCGTTTGGGTGAAATGTTGTTTGTTCTTCTTTAGTTATAGTTATTACCTCCGTTTTGCTTGTGCTAATTTTCATGTTATGTTCCCTACACATTTAGTTTAGACTATTCATGCGGTCTTGTAATTCAGCTTCTGATTTTGCTATTAGTGCTTGGTAGACCGCAAACAAGAGTTCTCTAATGTTAGATTTGCAGATGGTTCTTCTTCCGTGTTCTCGTCATGCGGAGTTCTGGCTGTGTCTGTTTGGCTGGTTTCTTTACATATGTTGTCTATATATGTTATGAACAAGAGAGGGGACATGACACAACCTTGTCGTACTCCAGATCTTATTGTGAAGGGTTCTGAGTGTCCTCCAGTTGCTCTCGCTATGCATTCACTGTTGTTGTATAAACTTCTACATATGTATGTCTTCTTTTTCTTCTTCAGCACTCCGAGCCATTGAAGTTCTTTGCTACAATCCGTCTCCATTCGTCTCTCTGGTTGACCTTCTCTTGCCAGTCGTTGATTCCAAGTGCTTGTAGGTCTGTATATATATTATCTCTCCACCGTCTTCTTGGTCTACCTCGGGGTCTACGGTCATGTATTTCCTGAGTGTAAGCGAGTTTTGTTTCCCTATTATCTTCCATTCTTTCTATATGCCCCAGCCATTGTAGTATATTGGCCTTCATGATACCAGTGATTAGCGGGGACTTAAACAGATCATAAATGTCTTTGTTACTTCTTCTTTTTCACTCTCCACTTTGTGTATCTGTCAGCGTGTTGTGGGAATAGGGACAGGGCATAGAGAGGACAAGGGACAGAATAGAGTCTAGGACTACAGAGATAACGATAGACAGGACATGGGTAAGGGCACAGAGATGTCATAAGACAGGACATCTACAGGACGGTAGAGAGATTAGAGACAGGACATCGGTGGGGACACAGAGATGTCAGAGACAGGACACAGACATGACAGGACGTAGTAATATGAGGGGACATAAGTTCACGGGACGTTGTCCTGAACTGACCAGACGGCATTACACTGAACGACCCATCACAACACGGGCGGACTAACGCACTACGTGACAGGTGAGACAGCCCGGGTTGTCACGAGAGACACGTGGTCCAGTACCACGAGACGAACCGACCAGTTTGAAAACCTCAGACGGGACTCAGACAGTTTGGAGGGAGGACGTGTTGTGTTCCGGAGCGAGTGTATAGCTTTTGCGAGAGTGCTAGTTGAAGATAGCGAGTAATTCTATGTAGGGCTTGTGTAATTGGCCGAGTGCTATAAGTGTTTGTAAGGCGGCACTTTGTATATAATCATTTCACCGCCTTGTGTGTACATTGTGGCAATGATCAGGTTCTCCTGAATAAAAACGTGTATACCATACGTACGACGGATGTACTTCTTGAGTGCGTATGAAGGATTTTGAATACCTGCATGCATGTAAGACGTTGATTGATTGATTGATTGATTGATCTAGGAACCGACATCACAGCATTCGGGACATTCCCATAAGCGCACCGTCTCCATCCTCAGCAACCAGCGAAGAGTTCCAACACTAATGTAAGACGTTGACAGTATCCCTAATGGGTCCAAAGATGCGTCTTAAAACTTTGTTCTCAAAGGTTTGTAGCAAGGCTTCTTCTCCTTTCGTTGTACTCCAGGTTTCAGAGCCATACAGCACAACTGGTCTGATCAGTAATTTGTATATTGTGATCTTGGTGTTACGAGATAGCGCCTTTGATTTTTAGTATATCTTATTTCCAGAATTGATTCTAGTTTGTATTTCTTCCCTTATGATGTTGGAGTAGTTGAAGATTGTACCCAGGTATTTGTATGGTTCCGTTCTTTTAATAGTCATATTATCTATTTGTACGTGGCCAGGGTTTTTAGCCATTCCTTCTCTTGAAATTACCATATATTCTGTCTTATCTTGGTTGATAACCAGCACCATCTGTTGGGCTTTTTCCTTTAAGTGAGTCAATATTTCCAATGTCTTTTGTTCATTTTCCCCTATAATATATATATCATCTGTATAACCAAGCAGCTTGGATGTTCCTCCAATATCACATTCCTCCTTTACCCCCCTTACAACTTTCTCTAGCATCACCCTGTTTCAAGCCAGATGTTATTTGAAAAGAGTCTGATTTCCTGCCTTTATATGTTACTATATTATAAGTATCGTCCATGCATAGTCTGGTCATGTTGATTAACCTTCCTTGGTATTCCAAATTCCCGCATAGCATTCCATAGACTATTCATATGGACACTATCATAAGCCTTTTTAAAATCCACAAAAATGTTATGGAGATCTCTTTTATATTCCCAATTTTTCTCGGCTATTTGTCGTAAGATAAATATCTGATCTATTGTTGATCTGTTTTGTCTAAAACCGCCTGGTAGTCACCTAATATGTATTATGAATATGGTTTTAGTCTATTTAGTAGTACTGCGGATAGTATCTTATAGCTTATGGACAGTAGTGATATTCCTCTATAATTTTTACACTGGAACTTGTCTCCTTTCTTAAAGATAGGTATCAATAATGACTCTTTCCAGTCATAGGGTAATTCTTCAGTCCTCCAGATTTTTATTATTAGTTCGTATAGCTTTAGATGTAATGCATGGCCACCCGCCTTTATAAATTCAGCAGCAATTCCATCAGCCCCAGGTTGCCTTATTGTTTTTAAGTGGTGTGATTACATATAGGATTTCTTCAAATGCAGGTTCTTCAATTTGTGGTTCACACGTTAGAACCTCTTCCTGTGGGAAAGTGTTACTTGGAGCTTCACAATTTAGTAATTCAACAAAGTATCCATGTTTCCATGTGTTGCACATTTCCTCATTGGTATTTATCATATTCCCATTTTTGTCTTTTAAACCATATGTGTTGTGTTTCATTGACTTCAGTTCTTTAAAAAACTTTCAGGATTCGTTTTTCTGGTGATTGGTTTCCATATCTTTGATTATATTACTCATATATTCTCCCTTCTGCTGTCTGACTATTTTTGTAACCTCTTTACATTCATTTCTATATTGACCTTCCTTTTGGATGTTGTTGATGTCACAAAACATATGTATGCCTATTGTTAATAATTAATATCGCGTCTAGAATACGCAAGGGCATACATTATTCACAACTCTGTCTCGTTAGGTCTGTATCTCTGCGCCTGTCTCTGGGTCTGTCTCTCTCTATGTGTCTGTCTCTCTGTATGTGTCTGTCTCTCTGTCTATCTCTTTTTCTGTCTGCATGTCTGTCTGTCTGTCTAACCAGATTTCCTGAAGTTGTATATTTGGATGTCTACGTTTTCAGTTTATAAATAACACATTTTGCTTTTGCTAAACACAAAGAAACACTCCACCACAATCATGTAGTGTATTGTACTGTTTCTGGTTTTGCATTGGCAACTTTTTAGCTGTCCTGTTTAACGTGATTACCTGTGGCTGCTAACATCTTCTTCTTCAGGTGTCAGATCTGGAGCAGACATTAGCGATCTTGATCTACCAATATTCTCTGTCCTTTGATTGTTGACGAAGTTGACGTTTCTTGTATTATTTTCTGCGCGGACGTTTAATCTTCTCATCTTTCTCTACCCTTCTCTGCCTCACATGCCTAGTATTTCTCTATAAACTGCTAATTTGGCTATTCACCTCTTCTAATTATATGTTCCATAAAATTAACGGGTATGCTCTTGATGGCTTAGTTACCATGCAACACCCGTAGTTCTCAGAACCTCGGTGTGTTTTCTTCTTTATCCATGGTATCCTCACAACTGCCATCCGTAACGAAAACCCCACTTCCCCCAGTCACTTCATCATTTCGTGAGACTGAATCAATGTTAATTTTTTTCGCATCCATACAGAATAACAAGCCATATTCAAATGTACAGTAACTTTTTGTTTTGTACTCGTCAAATATTTCCATTTTTATGACGTTGCTCATTCTTGCAAGAGAATCTCAGCTACATTACTTATATGCATTTGTACACACCGTGTGGCGTTGGTGATCAACCATTCATCATGTGTCATGCCGATAAGCGTGGGCAGTCATATTTCGCAATCTCACTCGATCATCAGACCCGTGGATCAGTTCAGTGTTCTTGTCTCGACCGTACCACGTGACTAAGCTATCCAGGTATTTACTTCTCTGTCTTCCCTTTGTTCTCTTCCCCTCGAACTTGCCAGTTGTTACCAAGTTCTAGAATTTATTTCTTTTCATAACGTACCCGAAAACTTTGACTGCCTACGACTAATTTCTCTAATCAGATTACGATTTTCTTTTGTTTCTTGTAGGACTTGGTCATTAGCTTTTCTGTCTGTCCATGGTATTCTTTGCAATTTCCTCAGAAACCACATTTCCACAGCTATCAGATGTTTTTCAGCGTGCCTGCTCATTGTCCATGCTTCACATCCATACAAAAGTACACGTTCTATATAGCACCTCAACAATCTTGTTCTCATTGCAAATGACATCTTTTTATTGGTCGGTATGTTTTTTTTATCTTGCAAAAGGCTACCTTCGCCATGGCGATTCTTGTTCTAATCTCTTCAAGGCATCTCCCATCAGATGTTATGACTGTTCCTAGACAATTGTACCGATTCACTTGTTTAAGAATATTCCCATTATCTTGTATATTTCGTTCTTTCTAGTGACGACCATAATCTGTGTCTTCTTACAGTTTAATTTTAACCCAAGTTGTTCACTGTGTGCAGCAATAGCATCTACTCAATGTTGCAGATCCTGCTCATTGACTGCAATCAATACTGTATCACCCGCATATCTGATGTTATTTATGTTATATCCCCCAATGATGATTCCTTTCATATCGTTAACAATTCTGAAAAAAACTTTCACTGTACAGGGAAAAAATATCTGGAGACATTACACATCCCTGCCTCACACCAATCTTAATAGGCTGATATTTATCTATTTTATTATCAATCTTTATGGCAGTTTGTTGTTTCCAATATATGTTTTTACAAGATAAAAGTCTTACCCATCAATGTGCAGATTTACAAGCATCTCCATCATATTGTCATGTCTTACTTTATCAAAAGCCTGAGTGTCAGCGTCTCGGAGTATTAGAAAGACAGGGTTCAAGACAGGTAGATAGTACGAGTATAGATGAGACGTAAACACATAAGTCAATAAGATATAATTTATTACTTTAGGATATAAACATACAATAATGTCTCATCCGTCAATACAACTTTGTTCTCGTACTAGAAACAAGACTAAATAATAATATGCAATAGAATACGTTATGATCCACGCTCTTGTAGCACAGCCATACACACAAGCAAAAGTCAAACTGCTCAGCTATTCAATGGCCTGAAGCTCTTAAGTGTAATCTATCCTGTCACACTCTCAGACATCCATCCTCTCTCAATCGTGTCCAAAGCCCGTCTGACTTCTCCTCGACTGCCCGGTGGTCACAAGGTGTTTGCCCCTCGTGCAACCCATGGGAAGTCATGTGTCTCGCATACGCCTGGTTGAGGCTAGGCGTAATGCGTAGTTCTAATTACGTTAACCTGTCCTTCACGGGTACAGTCCGGTCTTTCAGCATCTAGACTCTTCTTATTCTCCCCATATCTCTATCTCTAACATCTGTCCTTTCTTATGTCCCCTACAGGACCTTGACACTGAGTGTAGTCAATAAAACAAAGATATAAGTCTTTGTTTACTTCTATAGAACGTTCCATTAATGTTCTCAGAATATACACAGCATTTACTGTAACCGTGCCGTCTACAAACCCAAATTGTTTTTCTCCTATGTCCGGTTGTATTTTCTTCCTAACTCTTTGTATGATAATGCTTAGCAAAACTTTCGTGATGTGGCTCATTATATTAATTGTTCGATGTTGATCACGTTCCAAGGCTCGTGATTATTTTAGGATTGCAACAAAATAGAATGACATAGTTCAAGAGTATCATATATTGTGTTCAGCAGTATGATGACTTTGTTTATTCTCTATTCTTCTTAGGCACTGATGATTATATTGTGATGTCTGAACCGGGGGTCTTGCCAATTTGGATTGGTTAAGAGCATTCTGAACTTCCTTCTTCGACATTTTTTATTACTGATCTTCCCGCATGTCATAAATTCAAATTGACAAATATCTTCTCTCTTGGTCTCCTCTCGTCCCTCTTTCACTCCAATTTTCCCTTTGTTACGACACACTCCTTCCCCTTCTCTTATACGTACACAAAGAATGTCGATGGTCTATTCTCTGTTGGGAGTGACCAGTTTTCATTGCGAGTTAACTTTTTTTTCACGATGCGTTCATTACGTTTTTTATGTCTTTAGTGTTCTCATAATTCTTCTAAACACAACATCTCTGCGGCCTCCTTATAATTCCTCACTAATCTGCTGATTGTCCTTTAGCATAAGGGTTTTGTAAATTTGTTGGCATGTCTTGTCAAATAAATTGTATACCATGGATGTAACTACAAGGATCATCTTTCATTATACCTTAAACACGCATATATTAATCTAGCTTCCGCATGGAGTAATCACTTCGTGTTCTCAGAAACGTGTGTTCTTATGTTGTTACTTTGCAGTGAAGCCAAGATTACAATATTTGACAACATGAAGACTTCTTTGGAAGACCGCTACTTTGTGTAAGTATTGCTCATTTAGCCGTGTACACCATTTGCTTCTTCATCATAATCATTACTATCATTATGCTTGAATTACATGAGTTAATGAACCATGATTATAGAAATCCAGCTTCAAGACACAGAATATTCCACATTCAGAGCTTATGTATGCTACCTGACATAGAATATTCAACTTTCAGAGCTGATGTATGTTACAATACTCAGGGTATTCAACTCTCAGAGTTGATGTATTCTAGAAGACACAGAATATTCCTCATTTAGAGCTGATGTGTGCTACCAGACACAGGATATTTCACAATCAGAGTTGATGTATTCACCAGACACAGAATATTCCACATTAAGAGCTGACTAAGTAGTGTAGAAGGCGCCAAAGTCGCTCTTTATGTGGGGGTGGAGAGTATTATATTATTACTATTTATCGATTGTCCTCCAGAAAGGTGGATAACTCCTCGATTACCGTTATCGATTTGTTTTTGATAAATTGGTCGTGGTCAAGTGGTCGTGGTGAGATGGTGGCCGTGGTGCGCTGGTGGGTGTCTTGGTAGTGGTGAGGAGTGTAGGCGAGGGTACGAATAGTGAAGTGGTGGTGAGTAAAGTTGGGGATGACGTAATTGGTGGGCAAGTTACCACTCGGTGTGTACAACATAAAACATTGAAATACCAAACAATTCAAAGAAGGTATATAATTTTATTAAAGGGAAATCGGTGTGCTGGGGAATGAACAAGCGGACATATTGGCTGGCTCGGCAAAACTTGGTGGAGTATCGATGCATGACAAGACAGACGTGGTTGCGGCCTTGTGGGAGCACGTGTACACCTCGGAGGAGCACATAGATCACCATAGTCTGGTAAGAATGAGACAGCGAGGTGTGACGAGGGGATCTGGCCGACGATCGACGCTCAGAGGAAACGCGAGACGGTCATATAATCAGATTGCTACTGGAACTATTACTGTTGGAACTCTTCGCTGGCTGTTGAGGATGGGGACGGAGCGCAGAATCAAGGGAAATCATATATAGAATACATTGAACATATTTAAATGAGGTGGTGGCGTTGTCAATTTGGATCTGTCGCTTTATTTAGAGGTGTGACAATGATGCACGATGTTGTTGATATGTGTATATACTTGTCCCGTGGATCTTAAAGCCCATATTCGTTCCCCCACGCGCCTGGTGGGTTGTGAGAACATTCAAAAAATTGTCTTTACCTAAGACGTTGTGGTTCTTAGACAGGCATTTGGTACTTACCTTTTGTAGGAACCAAATCAATGATAAGTTTCACTACACAGTGACACCATGCCCTCCCCTTCGTAATCTACTTTGAAAAGACCAGGGATTCTCTTTTCGTAAGCTTTAATGTGCTGCCAGTCCTGTCAGGTAGTTGTATTAGGGGTAGCTCTGTGAGCGGGGCAGACGTCAGACGGCAACCATTGATTGTAGACTATTAAACTCTTCTCGTAGATTTGGTCTAACAACCTCAGAGAGTGAATCGGCACTAAGAGCCAAGTAGAGTGAATCAGTGTCCAATTCGGTGAGATGGTAGTGGTCTTTAGAGATACATTTGTCCAGAAAGTCATAGTAGAAAGCTAGCATACGCAACTTGGCATACTGGTAGACAAAGAAACCAATCTGTAGAGGCAGATACGACACCGTTTTCTTCTTTACCAGTTCAACTTCGAAGAGATCATCTATCTGTAACAGGAGTCATGTTTTTAAACCTTGGGTTATTGATTAGTTTTGTACTGTCTTGTCCCTGGCAGTAGGAGACATCTGCATGTTTGGCCTCATTTGATAGTGTTTTGCCGTAAGCGGCGTTACCTAACTGTTTCATGGTGTCGGCTGTAAAAGCCTCAGCTGGGTTTCTGTCCCCTTGACGGCGGGCGTTAGACATTGTATCTCCAAATTGTTTAAAACCACTAACAGGTCGATATTCGATTGTCTGGTAGATGTGTAATTACAAAGCCATAGGATAGATATCACTGTAAGAGTGGGGTGGTTAATAACATTTTCTTCTCGAAATAACTACTGATCAAATTCCGCCGTGGAGTAGTCAGTAGTTTATATTTTATGACGTCGTCTTTTATAGTATCGCCAATGTAGTCTCTCGACACCTCCGTGTTCTTGAATATTGGAGGTATTTTAGCAAAGTACTCTTTCAGGTCATCTGGAACATGAATATCACAGTCAATTAAACCAAAAATATCTCTTTATCTATAGCCTCGAGAATCTGTTGTTCAGTTAAGGAACCCCAAGGAAGTTCTGACCTTGGAAATGTTTTCCGCA
Organism: Cepaea nemoralis; assembly: GCA_014155875.1. Taxonomy (NCBI): domain Eukaryota; kingdom Metazoa; phylum Mollusca; class Gastropoda; order Stylommatophora; family Helicidae; genus Cepaea; species Cepaea nemoralis. The sequence continues at coordinate 44,045 of JACEFZ010015512.1, forward strand.
GCAAACGTTTGATTGTTGGATTTGATCTTTTTAGTTTCTCCCACTCGCACTCCAAAATAACGTTAACTGTCACAACGACAACATTCTCTAGATAGTTGTGAATAGTCGCAAGTTTTCTGGTACAACTCTACCAGTGGTTTGTTGTTAACAGGGTTAATCTCTTTCCCGTTAGTAAGAAGACATGTGGGGTGTTTGTGGAATAAACAACCATGGAACTGATAAGCTGTCTTAGTGTTTCTATCCCACCCATGTACTCGAATATTCCGTTCGCCAAGCTGCATCTCACTACTGTTAAATTGGTTTTCAAATGTATGTTATTACAATGCGACACCCAAATACACGTTCTCTTTTGCTGATGATTCCCGTATATCCATGGCAGTAAGAGCTGAAATTTGATGTGAAATCTCACCAACCACATGTCTTTCTCATACAGTTGGTGAATTCCAAATTATATACCTTCTTTGAATTGTTTGTTAATTTCAACATTTTATGTTTTTGTTGTACACCCCGATAGGTCACTTGACCAACACTTATGCCATCGCCCACTTTACCCACCACCACATCACTAGTCTTACCCTCACCTACACCCCTCACCACCACCAAGACACCCATCAGCCCACCGCAGCCACCACATTGCTACGACCACTTGACCACGCCCACTTAAAAAAAATCGATAAATAGTAATAATATAAAAGCCTCCACCTTCACAAAACTAGCTGCTTTGGCGCCTATTACACTACTGACATATGCTGCCAGACACATGATATTCCACAATCAGAGCTGATGTATGCTACCAGACACAGAATATTTCACATTCAGAGCTGATGTATGCTGCCAGACACAGAATATTCCACATTCAGAGCTGATGTGTACTGTCAAACACAGAATATTCCACATTCAGAGCTGTTGTGTACTGTCAGACACAGAATATTCCACATTCAGTGATGATGCATGCTGCCAGACACAGAATATTCCACATTCAGAGCTAATTTATGCTGCCAGACACAGAATATTCCACATTCAGAGCTTATATATGCTACCAGATGCATAATATTCCACATTCAGAGAAGAATTGTGCTAACCAGACACATTATATTCCACATTCAAAGCTGATGTATGCTGCCAGACACATAATATTCTACATTCAGAGCTGATGTATGCTACCATGAAGCGAGAAGGAGTTTCGTGAGCAATGTACCTTGGTGGTTCAGTAATGGAACACGTCATTGTTGACTACTGGAGTAGTAACCAACCATCTCTGTATAGAATCCATTTATAAATCCATTGTGAATACAATACATGATTGGAATAGGAGTTTCTTAATTTTTGCATTCTAGAAGATCATGGTGTGTATTATTGTGCTTCTGACATTCAGCCGAATGCGTTCTTGAATAGCAAAATACTTTTATAGATTTAAATATTGAGCACAACCCACTACTGGCAACGCCGATCGCATTCCGGCACAAACCTAAGGCCTATCCACGTCATGGAAGCACTATACTCGAGTTTCGCCCTCGTTTGAGCTCGTCAGTAGTGCATATCCCTGACCGGATCCGGAAACAAGCCCCGGATCACGCGTGTGAAGCGGGTGTGTAACCACGCGGCACACACTGGACACGCCAAATAAGCATAGCCTACGATGGGTAGCGTTGTGGTATTCCGGTGTGATAATTTGGCGTGTCCAGTGTGTGCCGCGTGGTTACACACCCGCTTCACACGCGTGATCCGGGGCTTGTTTCCGGATCCGGTCAGGGATATGCACTACTGACGAGCTCAAACGAGGGCGAAACTCGAGTATAGTGCTTCCATGACGTGGATAGGCCTTAGGTTTGTGCCGGAATGCGATCGGCGTTGCCAGTAGTGGGTTGTGCTCAATATTTAAATTTCAAATCCCGAAACAACCAAATAATCACTTTTATAGATGTTCTAAGTTGTAGTTTCAGGAATATGTTTATTGCAATGAGTGATAAGACCATATGTTGCCTGACATTTTCATGTAGGAGCATTCAACAATGTTGAACACATTAGAAGCACATCATCATCACGTCCAATGCTGGTATCAGTTGGCAATCATTAATACGAATCTTAAACAACTACAACAAGTTTTCTACGAGGCCTATATTACTTTTCCTGCTGTGAGTATTTATAACAACAGATGGAAGATATATAATAGAGATTAAGAGCAGAATAGGACAAGCAAAAGCCGCATTTCATAAATGAAGAGCATCTTATGCAACAAGTCACTATAACTGAATGTAAGAAAGAGAGTGCTGAAATGCTATATAGAACCAGTTTTTCTGTATGACAGCGAGCCTTGGAATGTAAGTAAACAAATTACGAAGAAATTGGAAGCAACATAGATGTGGTTCCTGAGACGAATGTTGCGAATTCCTTGGACTGCCAGAGTAACTAACAACTACTGCCTGAAACAGGCTAATAAAACTAGAACATTGTATACAACAATAAGAAAGAGATAAACAGCTTTCTTCGGTCATGTGATGAGAAGAGCGGCACTGGAGAATATCGTGACAACTGAAAAGATCGAGGGGGAGAGAAGCAGAGGCAGGCAAAGAGAAATGATGCTGGATGGATTGAGACGGTGGCATGGAGGAATATTATCAGCAGAGTTGATCCAGAACACCAAAGACCGAGATCTGTGAAGATCCATGAACGCCTACGCCAGCTGGTAGTGCACTTGATGATGGTGCTGATGTTACGCTTTAGATCAAGCCTTCCAAACATGTATCCCTTTGTATCCCATATTGTCACTATCTTCACATGTTTTCCAATTGTTACTACACAGTTTTCACGTTTTATATCACACCTTGTTCAAACACTCTGGACTGTCGACACCTAATTTCTCTAATCTAATTGAAACCGTACATTTCTCACATGTTGTCTCCGTTTATTTGTACATTGCCATGCCGTAATTTTTGTTCCCCCCTCAGAGATGGCCTAGTTTTCAACATTTGAAAAATGAGTAGTCTATTGTTTATTCTTCTTCTTTACCCTTTATACCTTGTTGGGACATAGGTCCTCAACCAACTCACTGCCATGCAGCTCTATCCTTCCCTGCCTACATTATTCATGTCTGTTTCTACTTCTCTTATCCGTGTGTTAGATCTTCTCTATTTCGTTCACACTATCGGTTCTAGACAAAGGAGTTTCTACGCATACTGTTCTCCGGTTTTCTCAGTGTATCTTCGACCTACTTATACTGTTCTCTGGTTTTCTCAGTGTATCTTCGACCTACTTATACTGTTCTCTGGTTTTCTCAGTGTATTTTCGACCTACTTATACTGTTCTCCGGTTTTCTCAGTGTATCTTCGACCTACTTATACTGTTCTCTGGTTTTCTCAGTGTATTTTCGACCTACTTATACTGTTCTCCGGTTTTCTCAGTGTATCTTCGACCTACTTATACTGTTCTCTACAGTGTATCTTCGACCTACTTATACTGTTCTCTGTTTTTCTCAGTGTATCTTCGATCTACTTATACTGTTCTTTGGTTTTCTCAGTGTATCTTCGACCTACTTATACTGCTCTCCATTATTTTCAGTTTATTTTCGATTCAGTAGCAGCGTTCTTTCTTTTTCACATTTATTTGTTCAGTTCAATCCATGCGCTCCACATTGGGCGAGTGTCATTTTAGTCCTTCCTTTCTGAACATGCACTATATATTGAATGGTATTCGTACAGCGTATTAATACTGGTATTGGTCGTTCGCCATGCGTGTGATCCTCACAGCAGTATTGATCTAACGTCAAGAAACCATGTTTGCTGCCAACTCTCATTACTTTTGACTCCCATAAATGTCCTAAATATATAACCGCTGTATATGTTTTATTCATTTGCTGCAGTAATTACAATATCATCGGCATATATATGCTATATTATATTGTTGGTGTTATGTCCTCAAAAGACAATTGGCTCGTGTATTGAAAGTTTCTCAACTTTGCATTGTACAGACTAGAAAGAAATTGGGTCATTAAACATCGCTGTTGTACATCTCTATGGTTTCTTGATAATCATCTACGCTATTATCAAGTTTTAGGAAAAATACTGCTTCAAATAGGTTGTATTTACAATTTTAAGTTCTTTGCTATCGATTTGGAGATCTGCTAGCATTTGTATTATGCCTTCATTCCATTACCGTGGCAAAGATGTAGGTCTTTGTTTATTTCTATAGAGCTTTCTATTAATGTTCTCAGTAAATACACGGCATTTGTGACACTGTTGTCTTTTATGTTTGATGTGACTCATTAGGCTAATTGTACAGCGTAGTCCTGGTTTTAGCTGTGTTGCAATCAACGCGGATGTGATGCAATCTGACCGTATGAATCCAGTGTCATTGATTGTGCTCAATAGCCTGCGCACCTGTCCTGTTACATTTTATTCTAAGACATCGATCATTTCTGTTGAGATGTTGTCTGGAAAAAAAGTTTTGTCCGATTTCACGTGGCTAAGAACATTATGAATTTCTGCTTTCAAAATGGATGCCCACGTTCTCAGTCTGCACTGTCTGCCCTCAAGCGAGTCCTTCTGGCTTGTTCGGGATTGGTGGGATTCTGTAGCTACGTTGCCTACAAGATGAGGCAATCAGTCTCTCTCCAACCGTCCTGAATTGCCACCTATGACATGCTTGGCTATATGGGCCCGGATAACATATGAGTGATTCCGTCACGTTCTAATCTTTGATTTAACCCTCTTTTCTTCACTACAAGCCTATACATATACGCTTAAAGCGCGCTTAAAAGTCGACAGGGTCGACTTCATTGCACCGGGTTTTATCGCATATGGGTCAGTCTCCCTCCAGCATGGAAAGAGTCGCTCAAAGCACGAACTCCGTAGCTTCAGCGACGACCCTTAGGAGTCTCTGAAGAAATACACTCGTGAACCGAAGGACGCGGCCCGGAATCGAACCCACAACCTTCAGAGCCTGAATCAGACGGTTTGACTGGCTTGACACATACGCACATACACACACGCGAACACAAGCACGCGAACACATGCACGCACACGCATAATGTACACACACATTTATATTCATGTAAGCACATATACACATACACGCGCACACTCGCGCACACATACATGCAGAAACAACGCACAGACTTGCATGTATGCACATATACGCACATATATAATTACAAACATACATATACACGAAACACACACACACACACACACACACATACACACACACACACATACAAGAATTCACATGCATCCATTCAAGTAGATACATACACACATACAAGAACATACAACACCCATTCAAGCACATACACCACCAACACACATACACCCAGATACACACACCAACACAATACACCTATACAAGCAAACACATACGCCCATAAGAGCATACACATACACTCACACATATATACCCATACAAGCATACACATACACCAACACACACACACACCCATGCAAATACACCTATACACATACACCTATACACATACACCCATACAAGCACACACATACACCCACACATGTGCACCCAGTCAAGCATACCCATAACCAACACACATGTATATACAAACATACATCTACACACATGCACCAACACACATACACCCACAAACATTCACCCAGTCATATACACTAACACACATACACCCGTACAAGTGCACACATACACCCATACAAGTACAGACATACATTCATACAAGCATACATATACCACTAAAAGCAAACACATGCACCCACACACATACACCTACACACATAAACTCATATAAACCACCCACATATAACCACAATCACACACCTATGATTGCACACACATACACCCACACACATACACCAATACAAGCACACACATACACTCTCACACATACACATACATTAAAGAGCGTATATATATGCACACACAAGTGCACACATAAACTCGCACAAATATATGAGTACAGGTGCACACAAATAATTTATGCACATACACACAAGCACCCACATACACGTAGGCACACACGCACTCACATAATAGTAGGCATACACACACGCACGCACATACACACAGACACACACATATGCGAGCACACATAGCACGCACACAGCACGCACACACAGGAGTTCACACACATATGCATACACACGTACACACATGCACGCGCAACACACATGTACTAACAGACTACACACATATACGCACAAATACACATTCTCTCAAACATATACGTACACGGACACACATATACCACCACAAGCATAGATATAAATATTTACATACAAAGAAACATATACATACACTCCCACATATATACGTATTCGCGGAAATACATAAAACAAATATATACGCACTGTCGGATGTATGGTTGATGGCTCAACCCCAAAGAGAGAAAGGATGCTAAGTCCCTCTTTCCCAATGTAATCTTTCCCGTTTAATTATGTTAACCTTTAATGGCTCAGTTGGTTGAGTCCATAAACAGAGTCTCTGAAAACCAAGGAATACCTATAGGAAAACATTTACAAGTTTTTTCCCTTAATACCCAAAATATCCTTTCGGTGGTTCCTTGCCACTCCTCTCTCAGTTAACCTATTTTATCTAGGGTTGTTTTGATTAAACTAATTGACTATGACAAGAAAAAAATACACTCAAGAGAGGAAATGACCTCCTTTTCCCCATCATTTATTAACTATACAGTTAGTAATGAACAGTAATGTGTTTGAAACAATCAATTCAAATACATCAAATACATGCATGAAAAAACAAGTTCATTTACATCAAGATCTTTACACTTAATTATAATGTCAGCAGTGACTTCCTTCCTCACACAGGATTAAGACCACAGGTAATTTCGCAGGTAATTTTCCTGCAGATCCTCTGTGTTAGTAAATCTGAAACAGAAAAATTGGTCAGCCCTTCCTTGTCTTGACTTGTGGGTTATGGATTCCTGCTCCAAGCAGTCATTGTGATATCCGTATTTTAAGCTTCAGTGTGTTGCTCTTTCCAGGTTTGTAGAATCATTTAGCTGGCTCTAGATTTTTCCATTTTGGCAGATAAATTATGCTAAATAAATTTTAACTCTCCTATAAGGAAAATGGAACTTTTGCAGGTGGACAGGTTTCTGCCACACTCTCTTACAGAGCATTTAGCAAAGTTGCTTCTATCACCATAGTCAGGTCTGAATCTATTGTTATAGTCACTACCTGAAATTTCAGCATCAATCTTAAATCTAGTGATATCATCAACATGAACTTCAGAAATGAAATGTTGTAAACTCCTAAGAACACAACAAGTGAAATCAATAAAATGAATCTTGTTCCTAGAGAAAAATAAACATAGGAGAAAGGTAGTCTTGGTGTTCTCAATTAGTTATCACCAACATAATTGTATGCTCTCCATCCAATCTTCCATTGTAAGGTGTTCAAGGTTTAGACTAGCAGATGTGCAGTTTCATCTTCACCTATTGCCTGTCATCAGGGTCTCCAGGTTGAGTACTGCCTTGATTTATTTGGAATTTGACAACTCTGTTCATCCATCCTCTTCTAGTACCTAGTTATTTTCTCTACATCTTCTTCCATTAAAGAAAAAGGTCTCATACATTAAGGTCATACATTATACAGTCATAACATCCGATAGGAGATGCCTTGAAGAGATTATAACAAGAATTGCCTATTGCAAAGGTAGCCTTTTGCAAGATAAAAGCATACTGACCAATAAAAAGATATCAATTGAAACGAGAAAAAGAGTGTTGCAGTGCTACATAGAACCTATACTTTTGTATGGATGTGAAGCGTGGACAATAAGCAGTCAAGCTGAACAACATCTGATGGCTGTGGATATGTGGTTTCTGAAGAAAATGCAAAGAATACCATGGACAGACAGAAAAACCAACAAACAAGTCCTTCAAGAAAAAATGAAGATCGTAAACTGATTAGTGTCATTAGACGTAGACAGTCAAAATTTTTGGGCATGTTATGAGAAAAAAACGACTTGGAGAACTTGGTGACAACTGGCAAGATCGAAGGGAAGAGACCAAGGGGAAGACCGAGAAGTAAATACCTGGATGGCTTGGCCACGTGGCATGGTCGAGACAGGAACACGGAGCTGATCCACGACTCTGGTGATCGAGTGAGATGGCAGATCATGACCGCCCACGCTTACTGGCATGGCACATGATGGATGGATGGATGGACATTAAGGGGTTTTAAAATCATTCCCCGTTGCAATGAGTAGTTGCTTATAAACAATACAAGTACATCATGGTATCAATTCGTGTATAGTATTCAGGTAAATTCTTTTCTAATCAAAAGTTTCAAGGCGAGTATATTCCCGTCCTCTTCACCGTGTCTGTAATATGCTTGTACTTCATTTATCATCATCATCATCATCATCATTCTCATTATCATATCATCATTCTCATTATCATCATCATCATTGTTATTACAATCATCATCATCATTCTCATCATTATCATTATATCATTACCATTATCATCATTACCATTACAATCATCATCTTCATTACAATCATCATCATCATCCATTATTGTTATTACAATCATCATCATCATTATTGTTATTACAATCATCATCTCATTATCATTACACTCATCAGGACACTAGTCCATATGTTGTAACATGAGTGATCTATAATACAAAGTGGGGTCTTGCTTAAGACACAAAACTAGATGATTGTAGTATGTGTGATATGTAATATGGGCTGTGTCGTGCTTAGGGCACAAAACCAGATGATGGTACCATAAGTGATATTTAATACAAAGTGGTGTAATGCGTCGGAGTGCACTAAATTATCACGTAGTGTATGGGCTATGCCGAACATATTCTCTGCTGATAGACAGGACATTATACATCAAAGTTGCCTTCTATCATGAGATTGATTGCCAGCTTATACTCCTTCTCGGCATGTTACTTCATCTCACTCATTCTCCTCATTCATCAGACATAATATTCATATGTGCATGGATGATCATTTCACTCATCCATCAGAAATCATTCTCATACTTGCATGCAAGATAAGTTATTATACTTATGTGATTTCCTAATTATAACTTTAAATGTTAAAACCATTGACATCACAATGGAATCTCATTTATACCCCAATCATTCATCAGACACAATCATATCTGTATGGATGACAATTAAGCATATGTATGTGCTCTACACATGATAAATTCACAGATTCAACAACAATGACATTACAGTGGAATCTCTATCATTCCCCCATCATTCATCAGACACAATCATATCTGTATGGATGACAATTAGTCATACTGATGTGTTTTACAAATGATATATTCCCACCTGTTTAACAATAATGAAATCACACACGACTCACCACTGGCATGCTCTCTTCAATGACATAGACTTATGTGATCATTTGGCATACTTATGAGATTCACAAAGGATGATTCCTCCTGTTTAGCAACAATGAAATTACACATGGATTCCCACATTCTCTCATCCAATACACACATTTATGGGACATACCCAGTCCATATTCATTAATCATGCATCATAGCCACACTTGCATGGCGGTTGATTAGGTATTATTATGTGTCTCACAAATGATAAATCCGCATGTTTAACAACAATTAAAATACATTTGACTCACCACCTGGGTGCTTTCACCCACCACACAAAATTATGATAATATAGAAATCTGTTTGGCTCCCATGTGCTCATGGAAAAAAAAAAAACTACTTGCTTTCTCATGTGCTCATGTAAAATAAAATCTTCTTGACTATTACACATTACACTAATTTGTCTTACCAGTGTTTTCACCTTAAAAATAGTTTCTTCTTAGTGAAATAAGTATTCTTAGCTTCCTAAATCTTAAGTTACTCATCAACTTCTAAATCACTGCTGATTGAGTTTAACTACTTAAGAAATTAATGTACAACTTAGGTCTAATGCTTACATATTAAATAAGTTGTTTGACTGGGAGAAACAGAAACTCACTGTAGTTTATCCTAATGTACAGTTTATCCATGACTATGATAACTGAATATAATATTTAGTTTCTACTAAATTAAATTCTTAAGGACTAATCACGTGGTTTACAACACATTGACTTACCAACTCTTCTTGGAAAACAGGCCCACAGACTAAACTATTCTAAAACATTATTGTTTTTACCTTCATTCTTTTCGAATGGCTCCAATCACCACATGTCAACACCATGATGTTAGGTCCTAGATTTGGTTGGATATCCAAATACACTGGCTGCTGGTTTGTTGGTCCTTTTCTCTCTAGACCTTATTGTCGTATTGGCGTTTGTCGAGATTTGAAGCCACCAATTCCTGCATTCGCAAGTCGGCCTTCTTCTAGTTAGTGTTGGTGGTAGTAGAATGAGCCCATGAACCGGTCGTTGCTGGTTTTAATCCTGGCTTTTCCCCTCCATGATTTTCGTTGAATCGTCGAAAATGAATGTTGTAAATTTATGATTTTAGAAGAGGGGAACAAACCAGCACGGTTGCGGTGTCAATCTCGAATTGTCTTACGGCGAATATTCACAGCGACGTTGACGATTTCCGAAAAAAATATCACACGCACATACAAACATACAGACATCTTCACAAAAACAAAACACATACACATACATAAATAGACATACTTACACTCACACACTTACACGCGCATATACACAGGTATATACACATAAAGACAAGCACACACATACACCTGTAATTGACAGCAAAGTACAGATACATCAACATACGTACATACATCTTCACATCTACACAAACAAAAGTACGTACATATGCATGCGCAATACACGCATAATACACACACACACACACGCACGCATGCATGCATGCATACAGACAGACAGGCATGCATGCACGCACGCACGCACACATGCACGCACACACGCACAGACAGACAGACAGACAGACACCCAACCACCCACATACACACCCACACCACACACACACACACACACCACACACACACACACACACACACACACGTTCGTACGTGTGCACACGCCAGTATTTATACGTACATACACTGTGTGCGTGCGTGCGTGCGTGCGTGCGTTCTGACAGACAGGCAGACAGACCTCCTCACGCACGCTCAGACATAGAATATACTTAGATACACTCAAGTACATACAGACATATAAGGTAATACATACGCCCAGACATGTACGTGAAACCTGAAGCTCACATATAAAACCTCACTAATACACGCACAGGAACACACATACACTTTCAAACAAATAGCATACACAAGTATGCGCACACATGCACGCACACATAAACGCTGGTTTACATATATGCGAACATATGCACGCACACATACAAGCAGACACATTAAAGCACCCACATATGCAAGAATACACGTAAGCACGCAGATACAGGTACATATATGCCAATAAACACACACACACACACGCACACACACACACGCAAACACATAAACACAAGCGTGTCCATGACCTCTTGTCCTGCAATGACTGTGTTTCTGCCAGTATTTCTAGTAATTAACTAGAGAACTTGATGACAACTGGCAAGATTGAGGGGGGGGGGGGGAATGGGGAGACAGAAACTTAAATAGAGAAGTAAATATTTGGATGGCTTGACCACATGGCATGATCCGGACAAGAACACAGAGACTTTGGTGATCGTGTAAGATGGCGAAACATGACCGACCGCCCAGGCTTACCGGCATGGCATATAATGAATGAATTATACTGTGTTTTAAAACCAGAATCACGAACCCGCTGTACCAGACATTCCTAAATAAAAGCAGAATGTACACGCGCCATTCACAAGATGAACTGACCCAATGAGCATTGCCACTTGAAGATCTTATTCTAGGAAATAATACAGAGTCTTGGCAGAGAGAAAAATAATCTAGTGTTCTCAACAGAAATGATCAATAATACAAGCCTAGGGGGGAAACAGGGGAGAACTTATGTGGCAGAAATAGCTGCTTACGTCTTGCTCACCGTCACATAATAATAATCAGCATAAGCATCGCGTTTCTTTGATTACCGAAAGTTGCAACAGTCACACAACAGTTCATACAGCGATACTGTAACCACATGTCCTACAGTTGCTGCAGCTAACAAGAATGAATGGCGTCAACAATTCATAACGCATCCCTTATCTGATACGATCTGCGTTCTGTTGTGGCTAGTGCACACAGCTACCTGTTAGTGGTCCTAGGTTCGTCTCCCAATAGTGACAGTTTTTTAGTTGTTTCTGACCAGAATGGCTCAGAGGTGACCCAGTCTAAACAATGGACACCAGAGAATGCCCTTACAGCTAATCATACGAGGGCAAGTCAATAAGTAAGTCACACAGTTCTGTGGGATGGCAGGTAAATGTAGTTGGTGTTTTCTACAGGTGTAATTAGGTGACAGTAACATCGAACTTTACATTCCCGTTCGTCAGGTGGCGCTAGGTGTCTCATGCGCATGCGCAGTGCATAAACAAAATGGCGACTGTACTTACGGAGTGTACAACCAAGAGCAACATGCTGTTGTGCGTTATTTGTGGGCAAATATTGTGAGCAAAGAAAACTTGTGCCTGCAAATGACATTCATAAGGAAAATCTTCCTGTTTATGCTGACAAATGTTTGTCCCGTAAAGCGGTGCATAGCTGTGTAGAAACAAGGACGCTCTAAAATTGTTGATGAAATCCGATCTGGTCGTCCTGTTGAAATTGCAACAGAAGTATCCGTGCAGCGAGTGGAGGAGATGATTATAGGTGACAGGCAAGTAACGATAGTCTCTGTAGCATCTGCAGTAGGGTGCTCACATGGTTCAGCATACAGCATAATGCATGATCGATTGAAATTTAAGGTGCTCAAGGCTGGTACCCAGACAATTGAAGGAGGAACACAAAATGAACCGATTTGGCCTGTCCGTGCATCATCTCTGTCGATTAGAAGATGAAGGAGAAGACATGCTAAACACGATTGTTACTGGGGATGAATCATAAGTGCATCACTACCAGTCCGAATCGAAGCGTGCTTCAATGCAATGGAAACATCCTTCTCCGCCTTGTGCCTGAAAATTCAAGGTTACGCCATCAGCAGGGACGATTATGCTGACAGTGTTCTGGGATCGTCAAGGAGTGCTTTTAACCAATTTCAAGAAGAAAGGTGACAATGTGAATTCTGAATCGTACTGGGAATTTCTATCGATGATTCATGGTGCAATTAGAAGAAAACGTCCAGGACTGCTGACTGGAGGAGTATTGCTTCTTCGTGACAATGCCAGACCACATACGGCTCGATTAACTCAGGAGAAAATTAACCAACTAAGGTGGGAAGTTCTGGAACATCCACCTTACAGCCACGACTTAGCCCCTAGCGATTTCCACCTTTTTGGCCCACTGAAAACCCACCTTGGCGAGAGACATTTCGCGAATGACGCCGAAGTTGAATGTGAAGTGAAAACGTGGTTTAGAACACAGAGCACGCAGTTCTATGCAGCCGGTTTGGAGGACTGATAAAACGATGGGATAAGTGCATCAATGTTGGTGGAAATTATGATAAGCAATAAAGGGATAATCTATGCATAAAATTAAACTGGTTTCAAGTTGTTATCGTATTTAGTTATTTTTCTACAGCCATTTATGACTTACTTATTGACTTCCCCTCGTATTAAGGACATCTTAGTTGACTCTGGGTCTAAGTAAGTGGTGTTACTTCAGCTAGGAGCTGTAGTCATTTGGAGGCGGTAGGTTCAAATCCCGGTGTGACTAAAACTTTCAATGTATGTATTGTCCAGTGTGTCTTATAATCGTCTTCAGTGCCCGACACACACGTGCATATTTTTTCTCATCTCGTTACATTTTGTGTCCATACGAAGACGGTAATAAAATGGCTTTCCCTTTACCATTGCAACGTTTTGAGATAGGAGATTGTCGTATTTTACATAAGTGTCGTCCCTGGGGTGAGGGGAATCAACACCGACATCCTTTTAACCCCAAATCCTTATCATGAGGATCTCCCAGCTTTCTGTCCACAACACCCCGTCAGTCCCTGGATCACGCTCTCTCTCTCTCTCTCTCTCTCTCTCTCTCTCTCTCTCTCTCCTCTCTCTCTCTCTCTCTCTCTCTCTCTCTCTCTCTCTCTCTCTCTCTCTCTCTCTCTCTCTCTCTCTCTCTCTCTCTCTCTCTCTCTCTCTCTTACCAATGGACCATGCCCCCTCTCATTCTTTTCCAAAACATACTCACACAACACTAGCTTTAACAAACTGAAAGAAAAACAATTTAATAAAGAAAAATGTCAGGTGTGTGCAAAGTGTATGTGTAGAATGTCTGTCGTATAATCTAATGTGTATGTAGAGTCAGACCGAATAGCTCAGGAGCTAAGTCAGTTTCATCACGGTACTGGCCACACAACAGCACCATATATGATGGACAGAAAACCTCACCCAAATGATGTGTCTCTCAGGCCAAGTGTCGACTTCCTCCGATAGCTCTTGAACAGTCCGGATGCTTGGTCATCAATAATGGAAACAGTCCAATACAGTGTAAATACTCTTTCATAAAAGTTCTGGGATCAAAGAATCCTAAAATTAATGGTAATGTCAATTTTGAAAAAAAAACCCAATGTTAGTATTTTACTGTTCATAGGAATTCCCAAAATGTAATACACACACAGTTAATCGGTAATCTTTAGAATTCACCAATTGTAACACATACTGTTAAGTTTCCAGGAATCTAGATCTACTAATGTTATTGTCAGTGTCTTGATTTTAATGTGATGTAACCTATCACCTAGGAAACACTCTTATATTATCATCGTTTCCTGCTCAGCAGAGGCCAGGTTCCTGCAGATCCTCTGGGTTATGGGCCCAGTGCAAACGCCTCTCAGTAAACTCAGTCTTCAATACTCGATCAATGACTCTTCTTCCAGCTGGTGGTAACTATGGTGGAACCTGTTGAAGAGAGATCACACCCGGTGAGAGCAACCCGATTCCAACCTTTATTAGGTGAGTGTAGGCCACCGGCCGCACTCAGAAATATAACAGAGAACCAAACTCTGTCTTAAGGCCGAGGAGCTCATCACATCGGTCTGAGTCATGGTAAGACCAGGAAAGACTAAAGGAAAAGGGCAGAAACCCAGCAGATGCCCTACTGGAAGATCCTACCATTTGACATTTCCTTCGTCCCCCCCCCCCCTCCCAACCATCCTCAATCTCCCTAAATATCATCCCACTACATTGCCCTTAACTCACTGAGTTAAATGATATCTCACACCAGCTAGTTTAAGCTACGCGATAGGCTACTGTTGCCGACGCTCTTATAATACTTCCTATCAACATTACTGCACTCGATTCCTAAGAATAATCTAATGTAGGTTTATTTACTTAATTACCATATATGTATTCCGGTTTTAAATTGAGACTATTGAATAACACAATGGTTAAATGTCCGCCGATGCAAATCAACATTAGACACTATAGTCTCTCTCTAGAAACAAACTAAGAATATTGCACACGTCCGTAGCGCTTCACATCTTTTGGTCGACTAACCCCAAAGTTGTTTACCTCAACTGGTTTAATACTGGGTCTGAGTGACGTCACAAAACTGTCCAGACACTAGACAGTCTAGAATCTGTTTTTCTCTCTCCTGTTTAGACTGGGTGGAAACAACCCGCCGTCTATTCCGCTTTCACCTGGGGACCTGTCCCGGCACTTCAAAAAGTCTTGCCGGCCTGTGATCTAGAGAATTCTTGTTCCCACAACAAAAGATCCTGCCGACTTTTACCCAGACAATCCGTCTACAACTTCAAAGGATGGCTGCCGCCAGCCGACGTATGACGCGGACAGTTTTTCCTCGATCAACAACACATTAAAGAATTGCCGGCTTTGTGGTAGACATTTGGCGCGACATTTTGTCATCGATCGACATTCCAAGATTTTATGTGACAGAGATAAATAAATGCCAGACAAGTATGGGCAAGAGAATTCTGTGTGAAAGCTTCCTTGACAATCCCGGAAGTAAACGCTTCTGTCCAGTCGGCACATTATCATATCGTATATAAACCGAAACCTCTTTAGTGGATAAAGACATTCGTTACATTCCGTGCAATGCCGGCGTATATAAGATATTCTTTGCATTCTCCTCAGAAACCACATTTCCACAGCCATCAGAAGTTTTTCAGCTTGACTGCTCATTGTCGAAGCTGGACATCCATACAAAAGTACAGGCTCTATGTAGCACCTCAACACCCTTTTTCTCGTTTCAGTTGACATTTAGATTATGTATTAAGGCTACATATTATGTCCACGAGAACTGTCGTAGCATGAAAATAATGTAATAATGTATCATTTCACCTGTGCGTTACAAGGGCCCACAAGAGAAGCAAAGAATAGTATCACTTCGCTCTATCAGGCATGTCGTCAGAGACGACTAAGGAAGGGTTGTGCTTAGGGAGGGCTATGCCTTCACGTAGAAACATTTAGTCACAACATCCAACCAGTCAAGAACAATTCACACAAAGAAAAGAGAATTACTCAATCAACCTAGAATAAATATGACGCATTGCGGAAAAAGCCACAGGGAGTCCGGTGCGATGATTATATTTCTTTCACCTAGGAAAATCTTCAGTATTGGCACCTGGAATATTAAAGCTATGTGTGAATTAGGAAAGACAACACAGGTGGTAAGATCAATGAATCATTATAAGATTAGCATTTGGGGATTGTGCAAAACAAGGTTTTACTGGAATACCATTCTGGACCAGCAGCTTTCTCATCTTTCATAAGTTTGATAGCTTTTCATATTTCTTCTTTAGAGGGTTTCTCGCAGTTGTTATCCAGCCCCACTCCTGCCGACTCGATATCAAGGGAGTCATTTGGGACTGGTCTGTTAACTACTAATTTCCTTGTTCTCACTTTTAAAAAGTTTGATAGCTTTTCATATTTCTTCTTTAGAGGGTTTCTCACAGTTGATATCCGGCCTCACTCCTGCCGACTCGATATTAAGAGAGTCATTTTAGACTGGTCAATTAACTACTAATGTCCTTGTGGTGCTACAAAGGTATCTTAGATTTTATTTTGCTAATGCATCCTTTACTCTCTTGCTAAGGCATGTAAATATTGTCTGTTATTAGCCCTGATACGCTTCCTAACTACGCTGTTAGCTTCCGAGCATTGTTGTTGGGCTCTGATCGTCTATTGTGACGTGCATATCCTGCTACATACGTTACTTTTCTTTGCTCCCCTATTGATATTTTCATTTAAATAAATGTTTTTATTTCAGCGACTCACATTCGTGTCGTATAATTCAAAATGTTATTCAAAACAATTACATCCAAAAGCAACAGTACGGTGCAATCAACCCCAGAATTATTTGGCTGTTTGTGATTTACTAGGCAATCATTAATACCAAAATAGAATAATTTATAACATAGGTTGTGGAGTGATCGCGGGGGAAATACAGATTGGGATAATGATTTTCAGTAGATTGCCATTGCTTTCTGGACGGCAGACGTCTTATACAGTTTTAACCAACGCAAAGGGGCCTGCTTCCAGTTCGCATGCGGCTGGTTTCGAACCCTTGATTCGGCGTGTACGGGAATTGCCAAAAGCAGTTTCAACATTTCCTACCCCACAGCGCTAGTTATATCCGGAAAGCAATGGCAAATTAATGAAGGTACAGTTGCCTAGATAATCTTACTTGCATGTTTTGTACATATTAATTCACGTGGATTGTTAAATCCTTACAAATACTGCACATATTTCAGAAGCGACTTTTTACAGAGATCCAATCATATTGGTAGTTGGAGTCCTGTGTTGTGGTACCTGGTGCTATGTGCGCTGTTGGTCTGGACCCTGGTGTATCTCATTATATTGAGAGGATCTGTTGGATTCATCAAAGTAAGTGCATGGTGTTGTTGGAATTGTTCTTGCATGCAAGCCACATTTGCACATACCAATTTAATGTGTCGTTGTAGAGTGATACTGCTAGTGACAGGAACAAGCTAAATGGCGCCTTTCCGTGCCACTTGAGACAGTGGCAAGCGATATGGTCCTAGAACCATGTCTTCCATGCCAGGAAGCAGTCGATGAATGATGGAGTCAGTATTATGCTTGTTATGTTTTCACAGTTAATATCCCGCTCCGTGTGTGCAGGCTGGATATCTGCTGGTGAGGGAGGGCCCTATGGGACTGGTCTATTCAGAAGTTCATCAGAGTATTCAGCCCACCTGTTCATTCAGTCTTTAATATTGGTGAGAACTTGGCCATTACTATGAAGATCAATCCACTTGGATGATTATTTTGTTCTAGTATTAGTAATACGTTCTCCGACGTTTTCTTTCTAAGCCGTTACTTCTGCCTCTTTTGCTAAGGCAGAAAGTGTGTTGTTTTTTTTTTTTTACATGCCGTGAGACATATTGCGCATCTGTTGCTGGCCGCATGTTTCTTAGACCTGACCTACCGGTCCCCGAGAGGCGATGTCGTTAATGCTACGTTGGTCACCTTTACTTCACAATACATTTCCTGCTACCCATTTTAAGCTGGGTCGATCTGGCAGCTCCGGTCAATTGTAATAATCCACCTTGAAGCGAATTCTATCCCATGACCACCGAATCTGCAGGATAGCGTTCTAGCCACAGTTTTCTTCTCTCTTGCTGGACCTTCTAAATATTGTCTCTTATCCGCCTTTATCCGTTTCCTAATTTCTTTATTTGGCCTGTGTATTTGTTCATGGGCTCTGATGTTCTTATTTTCTTCTATTTGTAATGGTTTCCAGCGTTATTCGTGCTTTATATTTTCTTTACTTCTTGCCAAGGACTTCCTTATTTGATTCTTTCCAAATGCGATTGACCTGCTGCCAGCAGTCTTCCGTACTCTGCTCGTCTACTGTTGCAGGACCTGGTTCCTATTTGAGACTGGTGATAATACATTACTCATTAGCTGCATGATTTATGTAATGTCCTATACTGTATTGATGTCCGAGCTTACAAGATGCTAAATATCTCTCGAGTTTCAACACAATTTACGTAGCAATAAATGGAGATCTGCATTAACATGGTGTCACTTGTGATCGTGTTGTAGTCCAGCTGACCGATTCTACTTCTTGTGTTTATTGATTCACTCAGCACATGTAAAAACTGTGATGTCATGTAGAGACGGTATAGAGAATACCACCGGCGGAAGAAATAGTCATCAGAAATTCTTACAAGGAATAAATGCAGATAGTAAATTGATTACATAAACTAGACCTAGGCAGTCAAGATATGAGGGCACGTTATGGGGAGAAATAAACTTGAAATCTGAGTGACAACCGGCAAACTTGATGCCAAATGAACAAAGGAAAGGCAAAGAGATAAATGTCTGGATGACTAGGCTACGTGGCATAATCGGGACAAGAACATAGACGTGATCCAAGACTGTTGTGGTCATGTGAGATGGCAAAGCATGACCGCCCACACTTATCGGCATAGAGCATGATGATGATGAGAGCTTATATATATTTCTTATTAATAACAGTTTCATTTTCTGCATTGTAGTGCAGTGAAACCAACGTCGCTTTATGTGTTTTATTATGTGGAGGAAAAAACAACACTTTTGCCCATAACATATGTAATCACTGCGTAAAAGTTGATGAATAATTATCCACTTCCGTTCATTATCCCAATCTGTATTTCCCCCGCGATCACTCCACAACCTATGTTATAAATTATTCTATTTTGGTATTCATGTCAACCATCGAACCTTTGCTACTGCAATTTATTTCATTATCTATAGCGTTTTGAAGCTGCATGTAGAATTCCTCCTTCAATAATCCATCCGTATCTTTCGTTGGTGTGTAACACTGGATGAATGTTGTGCCTACTTTTTTTTTGGGTGGAGGTTCTAAATGTTGCTGTTATTAGCCCAGAGCTCACTGCAGCCGACTGTTCTAGTACTTCCTCTGCTCCTAGATTTAATTAGGGCCACTCTCTCGTGCGTTGAGCATTTTCCATTGTATTGCCTGAAAAGAGCAGCATTTCAGTGTGTTTAGAAGAGTTTTGCCTGCTCCTTTCCATCTTGCTTCGCAGAATCCCAAAATTCGAATCTGCTAATATATGCTGTCTTTCACTATTTATTCATAGTTCTAACACTTCAGGTTCCTAGGTGAAAGGGAATTAGTCGGTGATCCAGACTTCTTCCAATTGTCTCTGCATCAGGCCTTACTTTCCTAGAACAGGCTCCTTTAAACTTGTTTGGATAAGTTATTCTTTTGTGTTTTCTTATCTTTGGACTTGTTCACGGCTGTTTGGATTTTGCGACTAAAGTTTTCAAGCTTTCCTGACGGAAGGCCTGCATCATAGTGGGTGAGGATAGTATCTTGCAAGACTGGTGATCGTGAGAGATGACGAACCATAACAGTCCGCCTTATCAACATGGCACATGATGATGATGATGGTAGGGGTATCTATTATCGATAAGTGATCACTATTTCCTAGCTTTTGTAACCTGATTTCAGTAACTAATGCCAATATTTCATAGCTTTTGTAACATGAGGTCAGTATCTAATGCCAATATGTCTTAGCTTTCGAGACCTGAGGTCAGTATCTGCTGCCAATATGATATAAGTTTAGTTGCCCAAGGTCAGCATCTAATGCCAATAATTTCTAACTTTCGTGGCCTGAAGTCAGTATCTAATGCAAATATGTCCTATCTTTCGTGACCTGATGTTTCTTATTTAATCCCAATATTTTCAAACTTTCGTGACCTGATGTTAGTATTTAATCCCAATATTTCCAAACTTTCGTGAGTTGAGGTCAGTATCTAATGCCTGTATTTCATAACTTTCGTGACCTGAGGTCAGTATCTAATGCCTGTATTTCATAGCTTTCGTGGTCTGCGATTAGTATCTAATGCCAATATTACCTAGCTTTCGTGACATGTGAATATTGATAAGGGCTTATTTGGACGACAGTATTTCCTATCTTTTATGGTTAAAACAAAAACGAGCATTATTACACTGAAAATACTTATTTATGCTTCGTAGATTAACGCTATAGTTATTTACCAATAAAACCCTTACAGGATTAAAATAACAGAATATGCCGTAAAAACATAAAAACTAATGATCGAATGCGCTTTTTTAATGCATTTGGTCAATGAACTGTTCTTCAACGGGCAGAAATCAAGGCTGACGACATCACTCATCAGTGCCTGCCTGTCATGTCTTTTTTTTTTCCTTTTTGTGCTGCCTCCTGCTAGAATCGATACGGCTGCTTTTTCGCCAAATACTGAAATAAGCTTTCCCTTTATCTCTCACAAATCATGGACATTTCCAAGTGCAGGCTAGTTCGCTTGCAAACGAGGGACAATTCTAGTGCTCACGCGGTGATCAGCCGGTCGCACAAAGCAATCAAACATGTCCAGCAGGCTCCAGTGCTTCTTCCCACCCTCTCCTCTCCCCCTCCAGTGCCATTTACTAATTTAACCCGCGCAGAGCCACACTGGATGAGTCATGGCTGTGTGGTCTTCGAAATGCCTGTTGTAATGATTTTTTGACAAGCTTTGAAATCTTACAATGTCACGAACCCCAGACCAAGGTTGTTCTTGGGGGATGGAGTATTTTAACTAGTGATTCCGGCGCTCTGAGAATGGTTGAGAATGCAAAAGATATGTTGTTAGTAGTATAGTAATGTGGAAAGATGTAGTATTTGTGGTGGTAGTGGGTGGTGGGGGGGGGGGGGGGGGGGGGTTGGACTATATAAATCAACCATTTATCGATTTTCAACCACAATCTGCAATCTATTTTATTTAGCTCTTATCGATCGTGATCCACCATCATCATCATCTTCCACTTATGCCGTCAAGCGTCGTGGGGAGGAATAATCTGCGTTCCACCACACGGTGGGCGGCACTGAATAGTGTCATTTCGTGTGGTTGTACAATGTCTTTGATGTCGTCAATCCATTTTCTTCTTGGACGTCCTCGTGGTCTCGTCGCAGATGATCTTTGATGTAAGGCCAGTGATGGTAGTTGCTGGTGTTGCATTCTAACGACATGGCCAAACCTCTTGATCTTCTGTCTTTCAATAAATGTGGCACAAGGTGTTGATCCCACTGTCTGTCTGATAATAGCATTTCTTACTCGGTCTCAGATTGTTAAGTTGGCAGCTCTCCTCAGGTATCTCATTTCGCAGGTGTTGATTTTGCGAAGGTGTAATTTGGATAAAATCCGGGTCTGAAATTGGTAGCAAAGGGTTGGTGTGAATATGCTGTTTATTATCTGTCGTTTTGCGGGCATGGGTATATTTGGATGTTTCAGTAAGGGTGATAGTTGATATGTAAGTGCACTAGCTTTTTGACATCTGATTTCAATTTCTCTGTCTAATCTGCCATCTTCTGTGATCATACTTCCAAGATATTTGAATTCTTTAACTTGTTTCAGAGTTGTGCTATTTATCTGTATACTTAGTGGGCCCGGCGATCTGCTAACTCGCATTACTTCGGTTTTGGCTGTATTTATGCTCATATTGTATCTCCTGCATGTTGAACTCAGATTATTAATATGATTTTGCAGTCTGCCCTCGTCGCTATAAAACAGGCACTGATCGTCTGCAAATAGAAGTTCATTTATTTCCTGTGGATCAGTTGTTTCATCTGGAGTAAAGAGTTCTAAATTTTCTGAATCTGTTCTGTCGAGACTTGCTTCTTTGGAAATTCTGTCCATGTAGATATTAAATAGCAGGGGAGAGAGCACACATCCCTGTCTCACTCCTGTATTGACTGTGAACATATCTGATATACCTTCTTGTGTTCTTACTGCACTTCGGCTCGAGTGGTACATGGCTATGATGTTTTCTAGCAGTTGCCCGTGTATCCCATAGTCTTCAAGGATGGTTCATAATTTGTATCTGTCTACTCTATCGAAAGCCTTTTCCTGATCTACAAACACAATATTCTGCTCGTCACTATATTTGATAGTTTTTTCACATATTTGTCTAAGTGTAAATAGTGCATCAGTGCAACTTTTACCTTTCCGAAAACCGAATTGTACTTTGCTTAACTGCTGTTCAACTATGGGTCAAGCTCTTTCTTCCAATAGTTTTACATGCATTTTCCCTTTATAGTTCAGGAGTGATATACCGCTGTATGTTTCGCACTCTCTCATATTGCCTTTCTTTTTCCCTATTGGTACTATTATTGCCTGTTGCCTATCATCTGGGACTTGTCTTTCTTCCCATGCCACATTAAAAAGTCTTGTTAACTATTTAACTCCCGTTTCCCCGCCCGCAGGCCTGAATAGCTTCTGTGGTTATTCCATCTGGACCTGGTGATTTGTTTTTAAGACTTTTCTGTACAACTGCTTTGACATCTGCAGGTATGAAATTTGGTTCTTGCTGTTCCTGGCTTTTAGGCACAAAAGTGAGGTTTTCTATGTTATGTGTGGGGTTAAGTAGTTCTTGAAAGTATTCTGCCAACCTTGCTAGTCTTTGTTGTGAATTAAATATCGGTATGCCTCTTTTGCTGTTTATGATGATGGTTGGGTTGTAGCATGCATCTCTGTTTCTCATTGTGTTGATAGATTGATTGATTGATTGATTGATTGATTGATTTAGGAACCGACATCACAACATTCGGGACATTCCCATAAGCGCCCCGTCCCCATCCTCAGCAGCCAGCGAAGAGTTCCAACAGTAATAGTTCCAGTAGAAATCTGATTATATGTCCGTCTCGCCTTTCCTCTGAGCGACGATCGTCGGCCAGATCCCCTCGTCACACCTCGCTGCTTCATTCTTACCAGACTATGGTGATCCATTTGCTCCTTCGAGGTGTACACGTGCTCTCACAAGGCCGCAACCACGTCTGTCTTGTCATGCATGAATACTCCACCAAATTTTGCCGAGCCAGCCAATCTGTCCGCCTCTTCATTCCCCAGCACACCGGCATGCCCCGGAGAAAAGATCAAGGTGATGCTTGCTACCCGTGACCTCCGAAGCGAAGCAAGCCACTCTGCACGAAGCTTGCCTGTTCTCACCCTCCTCAGCATGCTTTTTGAGTCAGTCACAATCACAATGTGTGTATGTATCGTGTTCTATATCCAGCGGAAAGCTGCATTGACCGCCTCCACACACATACACGCACACACACCCACTACGCATGCACACACCTCCGTGGTGTATTGTGCTCTGTGGCATGCGGGCGTTCTTTCGCTTACATTGACCGCCTCCACACACATACACGCACACACAGCCACTACGCATGCACACACCTCCGTGGTGTATTGTGCTCTGTGGCATGCGGGCGTTCTTTCGCTTATCCCAGCGTTGTTTATATGTTTGACAGATTTCAGGCATGCATGGGTTGGGTACAGTTGCTACGAACATTCATGATCATATGCTTCTTGAGGGCCTTGTACCAAGCTACGTGGAGGGTCCCAAATAGCCCGTCACAATGTTTCCATACTATTCTATAGCCCTGGCTGGGATAGGTCTTTGCTGCCAACCCTCCTCCGTTCCCCGGACTCACTGTCACTCTCTCTTTCGACCTCGGGGTCTATTTCCTGCAGTGTATTTCTGGCTGACACAAACATAACCTGACGATCGTCTCAGTCATTATAATTAGAATTTAATACCGTAATAAAGGACAACACAGAAAAACATCAAGACAGATGAACCTATAAAAGTCTTTTTTAAACAAAACTGAGGAGACAACTCTAGTCCAGACATGAAGCAAGAAAACTCTGAACATCATAGACCACAGATCTCAATATTGTCTTGTTAGTTCACATCCACCTCACCAGACAAAGTTTCCTGTCTCTCCTTCCAGCGTAGGTTGTTCGAACAACAGCTTTCAGGTTTCCGTGGCCAACACGATATAGTCACTCATCTGGTCTGGGAAAGTGCCCTGGGATCACTTGGCACAATTTTGGTTGGGAAATAATGTCCTGAGACCAGATTGTGTATAGGGAATGAGTCAGAGTCTTTCGCTGTCCCAGACAAGGATGGGAATTAGGCGTAGGTCCAACCAGAATCATCAGCAAACACTCGACCCTAAGTCGATGAGAAGACTTGAGTTGCGGTATTGTCACTCGTTTAATTTTAGTCCTGATTCTCCCTCATAATTAGAAACATTCTACCTGGTATGGACACTGACTTTCCCTGGCTTCATCAGTTGCATATAGCTTTAGGCATAGAAGCCCTGTCGAGTCTTTCAACTCACTTTACGGTCAAAAGAAGGACCCTGTAGATGACAAAGATTAGTGAGCGACCGGGTTGACTCATGCACCACAATCCTGAGGTCCAATTGGGCCTCAGTTAATAAATTGGTTATGCATTTTGGCTTACCTAATCAACTAGATAAGTGGCCTGCTTGAATGGGTCTGACATGTCAGGTAGCCCCTGGATTGGCTACGTCCTGGCTTGAGTAGACCTCCATCTTATAGACGTCCTGTCGGCTACCCTATGCACCCTTTTTCATACAAGACTCACTCTCCACACTCATACCCTGCCTTTATTATTATTGGGCACATTCGTTTCCCGGCTTCTCTCTCCCTTGCAAACCATGCCTTTCTCACGACAAAGCTCCTGTGGTGTGTTGTGTTTAAGGATAGGTGTTTCTCCCCCTTAACTAATATTATAGTAGTGAGGATGTATGGCACTCAGGGTAGTTCCCCATCCCCAGCAAGAATAGAAAAGAAGATACTACTCCCTCGGGCTGCTGCTCTTGTCTGAGCTGTCGCCGCAATGTACCGGCCGTGCCTCAACTTACCCGTAGAACTCGATGATCGTATCGACCAGTGACTATTCAGTTCACCTGGCCACACTATCCGCCAAAAGATGAACAAGATAACCCAGTGGATATCCTCTTCCGGCTCAAGAAGATAGATCATAGATTGGTGGACCTCATCCCCACGGAGCAATTCCCTCCTTCCGGCATACTGTAGCTATCCAATGATTATATTCAAATGAAAGATGACACTAAGTAGAGGTAAAGCCGTAGGAAGAAAGATAGCACTCGTCTATCGGCTGCCAAGAACAAGCGATATCATTTGGGAAATATTTATTGTTCAGATTTGTTCCCTTGCCATGCCAAGATCAAGACGCTTAGCCAGATTGGCTAACGGTCACCCCCTCCCAATATGGCAAAACTGCCGTTTCGCCAATTCATCTCAGTAGTCGAGACAATAGAGATTTATAAGTGCAGGACTAATTACAACCTAAGATTACCTTTCATACACCAGCAGTATGCTGCACTTAAAATGTCCCAATCTTCAACTTGACATCTTGACATTATGCAGTGGGTAACGGTGGGTCTAGAAACGGACATGAATTCTCCCTCCGAAGTTGAACCCGTGTGTATTTGGTGCAAGGCGCCCTAGCGGGTTTTCCGCAAAGAAAAGACATATATCTAATTATTCTATTACCAAGATCGTGTTGTTAAAGTATCCCAGAGAACTATCTTCCATAGTGATTGAGCGAATAAGAGAACTGAGGGTTCCCGAAAGCTGTTTCCCCCTGTTTACCCAAACCCAAAGAAGGCCTGAGGACATGGGCCACTGACGTTTTGTCACAGGCCTCCAACCTAACTCTAGCTACTGTAATCACAATGTTATCTGAAATTGTCAACAACAGTAGTATAGTAATGTGGAAAGACGTAGTAATTGATACAGACCTGCCTAACGATGTCGTCTTGTTCAGTGTGCTTAACTGGTTGAGAGTCTCGGCTTGTTCTTTCCTTCAGAGTTACGATGGCGTCATTCCAATCATGTGTACTTATACTAGATTTTTCCATTACATTTATATTTTCTATTTTTTTTTTTCACAAATGGGTGCCATATCTGTTGCATTCACCCCACGTTGAATAGGGAAAGACCTTGTTTTGTGATTACCAATGCGTGTTTTTGTCTGCTACAATAGCCTCACTGGTAACTTGCACAACTAAAGTGTAGCACACTCTGATTGAGCGTGTACAACGCTCTCCTCTCTCAGGTTATGAGTGTCCTGGCGCCGGTCACTGCCGTGATGATGTTGATACTGATCTTGTACGGTTACACCGCCATCCCACACTCTGGCCGCTCGCTACACCTGTTTCTAACACACGCCAGTGATCTTGTGACCCAAAGAGATGACTTTTATGGTAGTTCGTTCCAACATTTTCTGAGTCGCCCCAAGGTAAGTTAGCAAAGCTGCAATAAAACAAATAGAGTTTTGTTTAAATGTACAAGAGAAAGTCATTAAGTAACAGGTATTGTATTATAAAGTGCACCGAAGAGTATGAACAACGGACAATATCATTTTACGACGCAAACTGGCTCTCAACCAACATCCCACGTGAGGAAAGGCCTGCCGGTCTATAAGACTTGCACTGTGGGCGAACAAGCGGCGTAATTTTTTTCATTTTTTATTTTGTCAGAGGGTGTGAAACTTTGAGAAACCTATAGAAGAATTATGGCTCAATATGGATACAGTCGGGAGAGAGTTTATGCATGGGTAGAAAGATTTCAAAATGGAAGACGAAACGTCATTTTTAATCGCACAGTGGGAGACCTGCAAGTGCACAGTAGACCACTTGCCAGGAGCATTTGGACCATCATGCTTGAGACGGAGATGCTTTTCTCCATCAAATTGTGACAGGAGACGAGTCCTGGTTGCATCATTACTAACTAGACTTATGAGGCAGTCGATGCAGTGGAAGCACGTGTTTGTCTCTGGTTAAGAAAACATTGAATTCGCAGGAATCCTCTGGGAAAGTCGTGTTGACCATCTTTTGGAATATTCGGTGCATTTACATGAAAGGGGTGAAACTGTGACTAATGTTAGATACAGCGCCATGCTAGTGAATAAACTGAAGCCCGCGATATGACTGGAATATCGGGGGTTTATCTCAAAAGAAGCCTTGTTGCCTTATGACAACGCCCCAAATGGCAGCGCAATAAATGGATACACTCTGTGCTCTGAAATGTGAGGTCTTGAACCATCCAACATACAGTTCAGACTTGGCGCCATCGGACTTTCACTTGTTTGGACCCTTGAAATAATATTTGCGGAGTCAGAGGTTTGCAGGTGACAGCAAGGTATTGGAGGTGGTGCAACATTGGTTTAAGGCATTGCCTAAAATCTTGTTCATAGAAGGCATCATCAACAAGTTAATTGACAGGTGGACCAAGTGTGCTGCCAGACGGAGTGATTATGTTGAGAACTAACACAAAAAATTTCTGGTTCGTACTATTTTTAAAAGGTTATTAGTAAAATTCCTGTTACTTAATTACTTTCCATAAAAAGAAATTTAAAAAAAAGAACTGTCATTTACTGCCGATATAGTACCTTGCTGTCTATGGTAGGTGGGTCTTGAGCCTGAAGAATTAAGGCATAATAAATGTTTAAAAATTATCAGTTACAGGATAATTGCATAGGGTTCATTTTATTTGCTTGCTTTGTAGTGCTTAAATTATGTTGTTGCAGTTTTTTTCTGTTTTTGTTTTAACATGTATTTACAATGGTGTCAATGAAATAGGTGCAGTTTAATATATGGTGACAACGAAATGTGTGCAGTTTAATCTATACCCTTAATGTGATTGCTACGTTTCCTTATCTATCCATGACCTGTTAGAATCTAGAGTGTTCCTATCTTTCCACGCCCTGTAGATACAATGTTGGAATCTATAGAATCTACAATGTATCTTATCTTTCTACGCACTGCTGGAATCTTCACTGTCTCTTATTTTTCAACGCTCCGATGGAATCTACATTGTATCTTATCTTTCCACGCTCTTATTGAATCTACATTGTATCTTATCTTTCCACACTCTTCTGGAATCTACATTGTATCTCTTATTTCCACGCTCTGCTGGAATCAACATTGTATCTTATCTTTCCACGTTCTGTTAGAATTTATATTGTATCTTATCTTTCCACGCTCTGCTGAAATCTATATTGAGTCTTATCTTTCCACACTCTGTTGGAATCTATATTGTATCTTATCTGTCTACGCTCTGTTGGAATTTAGATTGTTTCTCATATTTTCACAACCGTTGGAATCTAGATTGCTACTTATCTGAGATCGTATTTCTTCGATAGATAACCACTAGTTACAATCGCAACCTCCACTACGTCTGCCGCATCTGATGCCAGGATACCTCTCCTTCAATTGTAGCAAAAGTTAACTAGTGCTGTCTCCGCGTGTGTGTCTATTCTTCCATGAATCTTTACTTTGACATAATCTCTCACGTGTTTCATTAATTAAAATACAGAGCTATTGTTTTCTTTAAAAAAAAAAAATATGGCCTTGTGTCAAAGACAGAAGTTGTATAATATCACCAGAGTTAAGTTTCAATGTTTAGTTATGAAGAGAATGTAATATTGAATCATCGAGTACATTGCACTTATTTGTTGACAAGAGAAGTATAAATATACATTGAAAACTTGTGAAAGAGAAAGCCCAGTAAAAATGAAAAATATATATATATATAAAAGAGAATGTTTGTGTCTTTGTTTGTATGTCCTTTATGCGTTCCTGAACGGTCCATCCGATTGAGATGAAATTTTCTACAGATGTTCTTCTCACTCCCGCCGATCCAACTGGCATAGGTTGTTAGTTTAAAAACAGTTATTTACGTATTAAATCAATATTAACAGGAAAGACGTCTAATTAAGGGGACTTAACAACAAAAGTTATATCACGGGACTTTACTTCTAGTAACATTGCTGTAATTTAAATAATTGTTGTATTTTTCTTTAAGTTTTATAAAATGTTTAAAGAAGTTATCTACAGGCATATGCGTTATAAAAAAGGTGATAAATACTTTAATGCTCCTTCAAAGTTTTCGTAAAAATAATGGATCTATACGTGAATGTTACGTGAAAATTTTCGAACCCATTTTCCCCGCAATATATTATATATATAACCTATAATCAAATAGATCACATTTTAATTAACAACAGAAATGCATCAAACATACAACAAGTTAGAAGTTATAGAGGAGCTGAGTGCCACAGTGACTACTTCCTCGTTGGAGCAAAATTTAAAATAAAACTTAAGAGAGCTTTCTATACTAAATTACAAAGATTACACCCAACATATAACAGTGAAAAACTACAAGAAATTACAGTCAAAGAGAAATTTCCAGATGAAATAAAATGTAAACTTGAATCTCTGCAAAACCCTTTGGAGGAAAGCGTTGACCAAACTTGGTTGAACATCAAGAATACAATTCAATCTACCGCAGAAGAATGTCTCTGTGTGTTAACCACGCATAGAAAGAACAGATGGTTCAATCGAAAATGTGAAGAAGCAGTCATTAGGAAAAAGAATGCCAGACATTTATGGTTAAATGACATCAACAACATCCAAAAGGAAGAGCATTATAGAAATGAATGTAAAGAGGCTACAAAAATAGTCCGACAGCAGAAGCGAGAATATATGAGTAATATAATCAAAGATATGGAAATTAATCATCAGAAAAATGAATTCAGAAAGTTTTTTTAAAGAACTGAAGTCAATGAAACGAGGGCACCAACAAAACACATATGGTTTAAAAGACAAACATGGGAATATGATAAATACCAATGAGGAAATGTGCAACACATAGATACATACATACATACATACATACATACATACATACATACATACATACATACATACATACATACATACATACATACATACATACATACATACATACATACATACATACATACATACATACATACATACATACATACATACATACATACATACATACATACATACATACATACATACATACATACATACATACATACATACATACCTACCTACCTACCTACATACATACATACATACATACATACATACTACATACATACATACATACATACATACATACATACATACATACATACATACATACATACATACATACATACATACATACATACATACACACACACACACGCAACAATCTATATATAAAGTTATAGGAATGTTATTAAAAGTTATGACCCTTGAAATAACTTTTCTTATGATATGTCTCCTATCTATATTGAAATGATAATGTAAATTTAATTATTAAATATTTAAAGTAAATAATATTTTAGTTAGTAAAAACATATGACATTCGGATGCACAGGAATGAAAAGAAGACGTGTACAAAATTTCATCTCAATCGGATGGACCGTTATCGAACGCAGCCAATACATCTCCACATACCCACCCACAAACATATATATATATATATATATATATATATATATATATATATATATATATATATATATATATATATATATATATATATATATATATATATATATAAACAAAACATGATAAACAGGAATTTAAAACAAAACAAGTGATAACATAATTATAACAATTTTAGCAAACCTAAGATCAACAATTCATTATAGTTTATTTGATTATTTTAATAAAATGGTGTAATGTGAATATTGGTCTAGCACTGTATCTCCAACATACAAATGATGGCATGTGCATGTGCTCTTTATATTAACCATGACCTGTTTAAATAATATTAAAGAACGCATCATTGTAAAAGCATTGAAAGTGTTTTTCATGCGGATCCTTGAGACGTGACCAACCACACAGAATGACTTGTTGCACCTGGAGCACTTAATGATCAATTATAGTTATTAACATCAATACTAATTATTTTTTTCGCATATCCTTTACAGGACATCGCTGTAAACACCAGCATTGTACCACTGTTGTTGATTTCTTAGAAAGATTACTCTCAGTAGTTTGCCATTGCTTTCTGAGCGACCAGCTGACTTATCCAGTAAGTTACAAACGCAAAAGAGAACCACTTCCAATTCTTGCGCGCTGCAGTACCCTACGTGGATAAACGGGATTACGGAGAAAGTCGTTTAACTTATAGGCCAGGGAGACGGCCAATACTAATTAAGATTGCAAAATGTGATTATAGAGATGGACAATGAAGAAACACATTTGATTTTCCGAACCTGATCATCAGTCAGTCCATTCATGTTTGGATTATTCGTGCTGTGTTAGGGTGTCATTATTTCAAAGCACACAGCAAGTGCCTCCTGATGTTGTAGATTTGTTTCCCAGAACTTGATCACAGACTCTAGTGATGGTGTGCAACGGCGAACCATAACCGCCAACGCTTATCGACAAGGCACACGATGATGTTGATGTGGACGAACATAAAAACAACACTGTGATCTCAGAACAGAGAGGTCATACAGATGTTATTTTTTTCAGATTTGGTTGGATTCTCTGGATCTTCATGTGTACGGATTAGGACTATGGGCGGGAACTCTGCCATTTCTCGGCACACATGTCGCTTGCAAAAAGAAAGCTATAAATAGGTGAATATGTGCATGAGCACTGTCATTTTACATAAGATGTCGATGTGTCTCCTTTGTTAATGTCAAATAATTCTCCGATCTCTACTGGTCATCCACATAAGAGTTAGTTCTGTAGAATGTTCAGTCGTTTTAATTAATCTACCCTGTGTGTATGAAATTGTGTGTTCATTGTCGTAATAAGTGTCGTCCCTGGGGTGAAGGGAATCAACACCCACATTCTTTTAACCCCATATCATTATCTTGAGGATCTTGTGGATTTCTGTCCAAAACACCACATCAGTCCTTGGATCTCTCTCTCTCTCTCTCTCTCTCTCTCTCTCTCTCTCTCTCTCTCTCTCTCTCTCTCTCTCTCTCTCTCTCTCTCTCTCTCTTTCTCTCTTACCACTGGACCATGCCCCCTCTCATTCTTTTCCAAAACATACTACACAACTCTAGCTTCTAACAGAATGACAAATTAATTTAATAAAGAAAAGTGTCAGGTATGTGCAAAGTGTGTGTGTAGAATGTATGTCGTATAATCTAGTGTGTAGGCAGAAGCAGACCGAACAGCTCAGGATCAAGTATGCTTTCATCACAGTATCGGCCACACAACAGCACCATAGATCAAGTACAGAAGGACCTCACGAAATGATTCGTCTCTACGGCCAGGTGTCGACTTCCTCCAGTGGCTCTTGGATAGTCCGGATGCCTGGTCACCATTGGTGGGTGTATTCCAATACTGACCATGAATCCTACACACACAGTGTAACTAATATGTCACTAAAAGTTCTGTGATCTGATAACCCTTGTACAGTAAAATAATGTTTACTGTCACTTTGAAACGAAATGTTAGTAGTTAATTTCTCACAGGAATTCACCAATTGGAAAAACGCAATGTTAATTTTCAATTTCTCTACATAAATACTATTGTTCCTGTTACTGGTGGTATTGTAAGCATCTTCACTCTACTATGATGAGAACTACCACTGAGGAATCACTCTTAGATGATCATCGGTTTATGCTCAGCAGAGGCCAGGTTCTTGCAGACCCTCTGGGCTATGGGCCTAGTGCAAAAGCCGCTGAATAAAAACTGCCTTCAATGATCGAGCCATAATCTTCTTCTATGACTTTTCTGCTAGCTTTTTGGAAAACATAGTGGAACCTGTTGAAGAGAGAACACCCCTGGTGAGAGCAACCCGATTCCGACCTTTTTTAGGTGAGTGTAGGCCGACGGCTGCACTAAGATATTTAACAGAGAACTAAACTCTGTCATAAGGCAGAGGAGCTCATCACATCGGTCTGAGTCATGGTAATACAAGGAAAGACTAAAGGAAAAGCGCAGAAACCCAGTAGATACCCTACTGGAAGATCGTACCATTTGACATTTCCTGTATCCCCCCCCCCCCACCACTTTCAATCTCCCTAAATATCATCCCACGACATTGTTCTTAACTCACTGAGTTAATTGATATCTCACACTAGCTAGTTTAAGCAACGCGATAGCCTACTGCAGCCGACGCTCCTATAATACGTGCTCACAACGCACATTACTACACTCGATTCCTAAGAATCATCCAGTTTGGGTCTATTTAATTAAATACCATATATTTATTCCTGTTTGAAATCGAGACTACTAAATCACACAATGGATAAATGTCCGCCAATGTAAATCAACATAAGACACTGTAGTCTCTCTCCATAATCAAACCAGGAACATCACACATGTCCTTGTTGTCTCACAACATTTGGTCGATTCCCGCCAAAGTTGTTTATCCAGATTGTTTTAATACTGTGTCTGAATGACGTCACAAATCGGACTAGACACTAGGCGTGGAGAAGCTATTTTTTTCTCTCTTCTTTTTCGACTCGATGTAAACAACTGGCCGACTGTCCCGCTTTTATCTGGGGAATTGTTCCCGGTACTCCAAAAAGTCTTCCCGGCCTGTGATCTGGAGAATATTTTCCCCACAACAAAAGATCTTGCCGACTCCCGTCAGAACAGTCTGTCTCCAACATCAAAGGATGGCGGCTGCCTGTAGACGAATGGCGCGACAGTCTTTCATCGATCGACAACTCCAAGAATTTCCGCGACATAGTCCCCCACTTAAGAGAGTAGTCCGCATCAACTCTTGCTCATTGGAGGTTCGATCCAGATGATCCACTTCTCTCTGCACATAAAGCGCATGTTCAGTTTCCCGGAGATGGCTCAGTACATAATTGTTGATGGTCTGCCTGTACCCTCAAAGGTATTGCCTCCCCATCCATTAGGCGTTCACACTGACAGCCTGTATCCTAGTCATGACAGACACTAGTGTTGGCACATCGCCCCTGTACGTTCGGTTGGCCAACTTCCAACTTGCGTAAGCGACGGATCACAATACAGACTTATCGTCCCATCCTGACTGTAACAGTGTCTCCATACCCGCTTAGTTTCCCCAAGCTTCACATCCTGGGATTTGCGGTATCGTCCACGAGGACAGAATCGTCTTCCCCAAATCCCCTATATCTTTGCTTCCAGGACCATCTTGGTCTGTATTGGATCTGGTCAGCCAATCGTCGGTCGGAGTCTCGGGTATCTTGCGTTGTTCCCGACGTTACCCACCCCTTCTGAACTGGGCTACTAGCGAATGTTTCACTATTGGCCTCTCCCTCACGTGTGATTTTCCCCCCTATCTTCGGTTGGAAAATCGGACCTTCCCTGTACGTTCCCATAGGCCCTCCTATGTAGTACTTGGGATCGCTGGTCTCCGTCTGGACCTGTAACCTTTTTCTCAATGGCTGCCATCACCATAAGGTGAGAAGACTTGACATCGGATCTCTCCTCATATTTCTGCAGGAGATGCCTAGGAAGACTTTTCAGTTCTCCCCCGATCCGGATCTCGTAGGTGGTCTTGGACACAACCTTTACCACAGGATAAGGTCCTTGCCATCCTATTTGGAGTATATTGGTCTCTGCTGGACCCCACACTACTACTCCGTCTCCTACCTTAAGAGATTCTTTACTCTTCGTCCGATTTTTGGGTGGTGCCTTCTGGAACTCTGGGCAAGACTTAACTAACCGGTGTCTATGATGAGAACTGCCACTGAGGAATCACTCTTAGATGATCATCTGTTTCTGCTCAGCAGAGGCCAGGTTCTTGCAGACCCTCTGGGTTATGGGCCCAGTGCAAAAGCCGCTGAATAAAAACTGCCTTAAATGACCGAGCCATAATCTTCTTCTATGACTTTTCTGCTAGCTTTTTGGAAAACATAGTGGAACCTGTTGAAGAGAGAACACCCCTGGTGAGAGCAACCCGATTCCGACCTTTATTAGGTGAGTGTAGGCCGACGGCTGCACTAAGATATTTAACAGAGAACTAAACTCTGTCATAAGGCAGAGGAGCTCATCACATCGGTCTGAGTCATGGTAATACAAGGAAAGACTAGAGGAAAAGCGCAGAAACCCAGTAGATGCCCTACTGGAAGATCGTACCATTTGACATTTCCTTTATCCCCCTCCCCACCACTTTCAATCTCCCTAAATATCATCCCACGACATTGTTCTTAACTCACTGAGTTAATTGATATCTCACACTAGCTAGTTTAAGCAACGCGATAGCCTACTGCAGCCGACGCTCCAATAATACGTTCTCACAACGCACATTACTACACTCGATTCCTAAGAATCATCCAGTTTGGGTCTATTTAATTAAATACCATATATTTATTTCTATTTGAAATCGAGACTACTAAATCACACAATGGATAAATGTCCGCCAATGTAAATCAACATAAGACACTGTAGTCTCTCTCCATAATCAAACCAGGAACATCACACATGTCCTTGTTGTCTCACAACATTTGGTCGACTCCCGCGAAAGTTGTTTATCCAGATTGTTTTAATACTGTGTCTGAATGACGTCACAAATCGGACTAGACACTAGGAGTCGAGAAGCTATTCTTTCTCTCTCCTTTTTCGACTCGATGTAAACAACTGGCCGGCTGTCCCGCTTTAATCTGGGGGAATTGTTCCAGGTACTCCAAAAAGTCTTGCCGGCCTGTGATCTGGAGAATCTTTTCCCCACAACAAAAGATCTTGCCGACTCCCGTCAGAACAGTCTGTCTCCAACATCAAAGGATGGCGGCTGCCTATAGACGATTGGCGCGACAGTCTTTCATCGATCGACAACTCCAAGAATTTCCGCAACATTCATAAGATGCCCCCGATGTTCTTACTCAATGTTCTTTTTTATTGTTGTTCTTGCGTTCAGTTTCGATATATTGCACATGAATCATTTGGCTTGGCGTGATTACACTTTTTCTTCATGTTGTAAGTATAATTTTAGATGTTTCTATTTAATTGTTGATGTTTCTATCGTTGCTCTTTGCCAAATTTGTTTCTCGGAGATATTCAACATTAAACAATAACAACAACAAAATTAAACAACAACATTAACCAACAACAACATTCACCAACAACAACATTAAACAACAACAACATTAACAAACAACAACATTAGCCAACAACACCATTAAACTATAAAAACATTAACCAACAACAACATTAACCAACAACAACATTAACCAAAAACAACATTATCCAACAACAACATTAAACAACAACAACATTAAACAACAACAACATTAATCAACAACAACATTAAACAACAACATTAAAATTGGTCCTCAAATAGGAACCTGCTATGGGTCTGTAATGTGGTAGAGCCATCTCATTGTGTACGTCTGAATGTAAGTCTGGATGTGAGTCTGGATGTAAGTCTGAATATGAGTCTGGATGTAAGTCTGAAAGCGAGTCTGGATGTAAGTCTGGATGTGAGTCTGGATGTAAGTCTGGATGTGAGTCTGGATGTAAGTCTGAATGTAAGTCTGGATGTGAGTCTGGATGTAAGTCTGTATGTGAGTCTGAAAGTAAGTCTGTATGTGAGTCTGGATGTAAGTCTGTATGTGAGTCTGAGTGTGAGTCTGTATGTGAGTCTGTATGTAAGTCTCGATGTAAGTCTGAATGTACGTCTGAATGTGAGTCTGGATGTAAATTTGTATATGAGTCTTGATGTGAGTCTGTATGTGAGTCTGGATGTGAGCCTGTATGTGATTCTGGATGTAAGTCTGTATGTGAGTCTAGATGTAAGTCTGTATGTGAGTCTGGATGTAAGTCTGTATGTGAGTTTGGATGTGAATCTGTATGTGAGTCTGAGTGTGAGTCTGTATGTGAGTCTGTATGTAAGTCTCGATGTAAGTCTGAATGTACGTCTGAATGTGAGTCTGGATGTAAATTTGTATATGAGTCTGGATGTGAGTCTGTATGTGAGTCTGGATGTGAGCCTGTATGTGATTCTGGATGTAAGTCTGTATGTGAGTCTAGATGTAAGTCTGTATGTGAGTCTGGATGTAAGTCTGTATGTGAGTCTGGATGTGAATCTGTATGTGAGTCTGTATATGAGTCTGGATGTGAATTTGTGTGTGAGTCTGTATGTGAGTCTGTATATGAGTCTGGATGTGAATCTGTGTGTGAGTCTGTATGTGAGTCTGAATGTGAGTCTGGATGTGAGTCTGTATGTGAGTCTGTATATGAGTCTGGATGTGAATCTGTGTGTGAGTCTGGATGTGAGTCTGTTTTTGAGTCTGGATGTGAGTCTGTGTGTGAGTCTGTATGTATGTCTGAATGTGAGTCTGTATGTGAGTCTGCATGTGAGTCTGAGTGTAAGACTAAATGTGAGTCTGGATGTGAGTCTGAATGTGAGTCTATATGTGAGTCTGTATATGAGTCTGTATGTAAGTCTGGATGTGAGTCTCTATTTGAGTCTGGATGTGAGTCTGTATGTGAGTCTGCATGTAAGTCTGAATGTGAGTCTGTATGTGAGTCTGAATGTGACTCTGTATGTGAGTCTGAATGTGAGTCTGTATGTGAGTCTGTATATGAGTCAGTGTGTGAGTCTGGATGTGAGTCTGTATGTGAGTCTGTATGTGAGTCTGGATGTGAGTCTGTATGTGAGTCTGCATGTAAGTCTGAATGTGAGTCTGTATGTGAGTCTGAATGTGAGTTGGATGTGAGTCTGTATGTAAGTCTGTATATGAGTCTTTTGTGAGTCTGGGTGTGAGTCTATATGTGAGTCTGGATGTTAGTCTGTTTGTGAAAAAAGTCTAAAAAGTACATTCAGACATTCATGTGAGTCAGATAGGTATGTGAGACTGAATGTGAGTCTGAATGTGAGTCTGTATGTGAGTCGGAATGTAAGGTTAAATGTGAGTCTGAATGTACGTTTGAATGTTAGTCTGAATGTAAGTATAAATGTGAGTCTGAATGTACGTCTGAGGGTGAGTCTGAATGTAGGTCTGAGTGTGAGACTGAATGTGAGTCTGAATGTGAGTCTGAATGTAAGTCTGAATGTGAGCCTGAATGTAAGTTTGAACGTAAGTCTGAATGTAAGGCTGAATGTACGTCTAACCGTGAGTCTGAATGTTTCTGAATGTGAGTCTGAATGTACGTCTGAGTGTACGTCTGAGTGTGAGTCTGAATTAAGTCTGAATGTAAGTCTGAATAGATGTCTGAATGTATGTCTGAATGTATGTCTGAATGTATGTCTGAATGTATGTCTGAATGTATGTCTGAATGTAAGTCTGAATGTATGTCTGAAAGAATGTAAGGCTGAATGTACGTCTAACTGTGAGTCTGAATGATTCTGAATGTGAGTCTGAATGTACGTCTGAGTGTGAGTCTGAATTAAGTCTGAATATATGTCTGAATGTATGTCTGAATGTATGTCTGAATGTATGTCTGAATGTAAGTCTGAATGTATGTTTGAAAGTAAGTCTGAATGTAAGTCTGTATGTGAGTCCGAATGTAAGTCTGCATGTAAGTCTGAATGTGAGTCTGTATGTGAGTCTGGATGTAAATTTGTATATGAGTCTGGATGTGAGTCTGGATGTAAGTCTGTATGTGATTGATTGATTGATTGATTGATTTAGGAACCGACATCACAGCATTCGGGACATTCCCATAAGCGCTCCGTCCCCATCCTCTGTATGTGAGTCTGGATGTAAGTCTGAATGTGAGTCAGGATGTAAGTTTGTATGTGATTCTGGATGTGAGTCTGGATGTAAGTCTGTATGTGAGTCTGGATGTAAGTCTGTATGTAAGTCTGGGTGTAGTCTGTATGTGAGTGGGGATGTGAGTCTGTATGTGATTCTGGATGTAAGTCTGTATGTGAGTCTAGATGTAAGTCTGTATGTGAGTCTGGAAGTGAGTCTGTATGTGAGTCTGGATGTAAGTCTGTATGTGAGTTTGGATGTGAATCTGTATGTGAGTCTGAATGCGAGTCTGGATGTGAGGCTGTATGTGATCTGGATGTGAGTCTGTATGTGAGTCTGAATGTGAGTCTGGATGTGAGTCTGTATGTGAGTCTGTATATGAGTCTGGATGTGAATCTGTGTGTGAGTCTGTATATGAGTCTGGATGTGAATCTGTGTGTGAGTCTGTATGTGAGTCTGTATATGAGTCTGGATGTGAATCTGTATGTGAGTCTGTATGTGAGTCTGTATATGAGTCTGGATGTGAATCTGTGTGTGAGTCTGTATGTGAGTCTGTATATGAGTCTGGATGTGAATCTGTGTGTGATTCTGTATGTGAGTCTGAATGTGAGTCTGGATGTGAGTCTGTATGTGAGTCTGTATATGAGTCTGGATGTGAATCTGTGTGTGAGTCTGGATGTGAGTCTGTATATGAGTCTGGATGTGAGTCTGTGTGTGAGTCTGTATGTATGTCTGAATGTGAGTCTGCATGTGAGTCTGAGTATAAGACTAAATGTGAGTCTGGATGTGAGTCTGAATTTTAGTCTGTATGTGAGTCTGTATATGAGTCTGTATGTAAGTCTGGATGTGAGTCTCTACTTGAGTCTGGATGTGAGTCTGTATGTGAGTCTGCATGTAAGTCTGAATGTGAGTCTGTATGTGAGTCTGAATGTGACTCTGTATGTGAGTCTGAATGTGAGTCTGGATGTGAGTCTGTATGTGAGTCTGTATATGAGTCTGGATGTACGTCTGTATGTAAGTCTCGATGTAAGTCTGAATGTACGTCTGAATGTGAGTCTGGATGTGATCTG
This sequence comes from Cepaea nemoralis, assembly GCA_014155875.1. Lineage (NCBI taxonomy): Eukaryota > Metazoa > Mollusca > Gastropoda > Stylommatophora > Helicidae > Cepaea > Cepaea nemoralis. The sequence goes on from JACEFZ010015512.1 coordinate 84,345, forward strand.
GATGTAAATTTATATATGAGTCTGGATGTGAGTCTGTATGTGAGTCTGGATGTAAGTCTGTATGTGATTGATTGATTGATTGATTGATTTAGGAACCGACATCACAGCATTCGGGACATTCCCATAAGCGCTCCGTCCCCATCCTCTGTATGTGAGTCTGGATGTAAGTCTGAATGTGAGCCAGGATAAAAGTCTGTATGTAATTCTGGATGTGAGTCTGGATGTAAGTCTGTATTTGAGTCTGGATGTAAGTCTGTATGTAAGTCTGGGTGTAAGTCTGTATGTGAGTCTGGATGTAAGTCTGTATGTGAGTGGGGATGTGAGTCTGTATGTGAGTCTGGATGTGAGCCTGTATGTGATTCTGGATGTAAGTATGTATGTCAGTCTAGATGTAAGTCTGTATGTGAGTCTGGAAGTGAGTCTGTATGTGAGTCTGGATGTAAGTCTGTATGTGAGTTTGGATGTGAATCTGTATGTGAGTCTGAATGCGAGTCTGGATGTGAGGCTGTATGTGATCTGGATGTGAGTCTGTATGTGAGTCTGAATGTGAGTCTGGATGTGAGTCTGTATGTGAGTCTGTATATGAGTCTGGATGTGAATCTGTGTGTGAGTCTGTATATGAGTCTGGATGTGAATCTGTGTGTGAGTCTGTATGTGAGTCTGTATATGAGTCTGGATGTGAATCTGTATGTAAGTCTGTATGTGAGTCTGTATATGAGTCTGGATGTGAATCTGTGTGTGAGTCTGTATGTGAGTCTGTATATGAGTCTGGATGTGAATCTGTGTGTGATTCTGTATGTGAGTCTGAATGTGAGTCTGGATGTGAGTCTGTATGTGAGTCTGTATATGAGTCTGGATGTGAATCTGTGTGTGAGTCTGGATGTGAGTCTGTATATGAGTCTGGATGTGAGTCTGTGTGTGAGTCTGTATGTATGTCTGAATGTGAGTCTGCATGTGAGTCTGAGTATAAGACTAAATGTGAGTCTGGATGTGAGTCTGAATTTGAGTCTGTATGTGAGTCTGTATATGAGTCTGTATGTAAGTCTGGATGTGAGTCTCTACTTTGAGTCTGGATGTGAGTCTGTATGTGAGTCTGCATGTAAGTCTGAATGTGAGTCTGTATGTGAGTCTGAATGTGACTCTGTATGTGAGTCTGAATGTGAGTCTGGATGTGAGTCTGTATGTGAGTCTGTATATGAGTCTGGATGTACGTCTGTATGTAAGTCTCGATGTAAGTCTGAATGTACGTCTGAATGTGAGTCTGGATGTGAGTCTGGATGTAAATTTATATATGAGTCTGGATGTGAGTCTGTATGTGAGTCTGGATGTAAGTCTGTATGTGATTGATTGATTGATTGATTGATTTAGGAACCGACATCACAGCATTCGGGACATTCCCATAAGCGCTCCGTCCCCATCCTCTGTATGTGAGTCTGGATGTAAGTCTGAATGTGAGCCAGGATAAAGTCTGTATGTAATTCTGGATGGTCTGATGTAAGTCCTGTATTTGAGTCTGGTAAGTCTGTATGTAAGTCTGGGTGTAAGTCTGTATGTGAGTCTGGATGTAAGTCTGTATGTGAGTGGGGATGTGAGTCTGTATGTGAGTCTGGATGTGAGCCTGTATGTGATTCTGGATGTAGTATGTATGTCGAGTCTAGATGTAAGTCTGTATGTGAGTCTGGAAGTGAGTCTGTATGTGAGTCTGGATGTAAGTCTGTATGTGAGTTTGGATGTGAATCTGTATGTGAGTCTGAATGCGAGTCTGTATGTGAGTCTGGATGTGAGGCTGTATGTGATCTGGATGTGAGTCTGTATGTGAGTCTGAATGTGAGTCTGGATAGTGAGTCTGTATGTGAGTCTGTATATGAGTCTGGATGTGAATCTGTGTGTGAGTCTGTATGTGAGTCTGTATATGAGTCTGGATGTGAATCTGTGTGTGAGTCTGTATATGAGTCTGGATGTGAATCTGTATGTGAGCCTGTATGTGAGTCTGTATATGAGTCTGGATGTGAATCTGTGTGTGAGTCTGTATGTGAGTCTGGATGTAAGTCTGTATGTGAGTTTGGATGTGAATCTGTATGTGAGTCTGAATGCGAGTCTGGATGTGAGTCTGGATGTGAGTCTGTATGTGAGTCTGTATATGAGTCTGGATGTGAATCTGGTGTGAGTCTGGATGTGAGTCTGTATATGAGTCTGGATGTGAGTCTGTGTGTGAGTCTGTATGTATGTCTGAATGTGAGTCTGTATGTGAGTCTGCATGTGAGTCTGAGTGTAAGACTAAATGTGAGTCTGGATGTGAGTCTGAATGTGAGTCTGTATGTGAGTCTGTATATGAGTCTGTATGTAAGTCTGGATGTGAGTCTCTATTTGAGTCTGGATGTGAGTCTGTATGTGAGTCTGCATGTAAGTCTAAATGTGAGTCTGTATGTGAGTCTGATGTGACTCTGTATGTGAGTCTGAATGTGAGTCTGGATGTGAGTCTGTATGTGAGTCTGTATATGAGTCTGTGTGTGAGTCTGGATGTGAGTCTGTATGTGAGTCTGGATGTGAGTCTGTATGTGAGTCTGGATGTGAGTCTGTATGTGATTCTGCATGTAAGTCTGAATGTGAGTCTGTATGTGAGTCTGAATGTGAGTTGGATGTGAGTCTGTATGTAAGTCTGTATATGAGTCTTTTGTGAGTCTGGGTGTGAGTCTATATGTGAGTCTGGATGTTAGTCTGTTTGTGAAAAAAGTCTAAAAAGTACATTCAGACATTCATGTGAGTCAGATAGGTATGTGAGTCTGAATGTAAGTCTGTATGTAAGTCTGGGTGTAAGTCTGTATGTGAGTCTGGATGTAAGTCTGTATGTGAGTGGGGATGTGAGTCTGTATGTGATTCTGGATGTAAGTCTGTATGTGAGTCTAGATGTAAGTCTGTATGTGAGTCTGGAAGTGAGTCTGTATATGAGTCTGGATGTAAGTCTGTATGTGAGTTTGGATGTGAATCTGTATGTGAGTCTGAATGCGAGTCTGGATGTGAGGCTGTATGTGATCTGGATGTGAATCTGTGTGTGAGTCTGGATGTGAGTCTGTGTGTGAGTCTGTATGTATGTCTGAATGTGAGTCTGCATGTGAGTCTGAGTATAAGACTAAATGTGAGTCTGGATGTGAGTCTGTGTGTGAGTCTGTATGTATGTCTGAATGTGAGTCTGCATGTGAGTCTGAGTATAAGACTAAATGTGAGTCTGGATGTGAGTCTGAATTTTAGTCTGTATGTGAGTCTGTATATGAGTCTGTATGTAAGTCTGGATGTGAGTCTCTACTTGAGTCTGGATGTGAGTCTGTATGTGAGTCTGCATGTAAGTCTGAATGTGAGTCTGTATGTGAGTCTGAATGTGACTCTGTATGTGAGTCTGAATGTGAGTCTGGATGTGAGTCTGTATGTGAGTCTGTATATGAGTCTGGATGTACGTCTGTATGTAAGTCTCGATGTAAGTCTGAATGTACGTCTGAATGTGAGTCTGGATGTGAGTCTGGATGTAAATTTATATATGAGTCTGGATGTGAGTCTGTATGTGAGTCTGGATGTAAGTCTGTATGTGATTGATTGATTGATTGATTGATTTAGGAACCGACATCACAGCATTCGGGACATTCCCATAAGCGCTCCGTCCCCATCCTCTGTATGTGAGTCTGGATGTAAGTCTGAATGTGAGCCAGGATAAAAGTCTGTATGTAATTCTGGATGTGAGTCTGGATGTAAGTCTGTATTTGAGTCTGGATGTAAGTCTGTATGTAAGTCTGGGTGTAAGTCTGTATGTGAGTCTGGATGTAAGTCTGTATGTGAGTGGGGATGTGAGTCTGTATGTGAGTCTGGATGTGAGCCTGTATGTGATTCTGGATGTAAGTATGTATGTCAGTCTAGATGTAAGTCTGTATGTGAGTCTGGAAGTGAGTCTGTATGTGAGTCTGGATGTAAGTCTGTATGTGAGTTTGGATGTGAATCTGTATGTGAGTCTGAATGCGAGTCTGTATGTGAGTCTGGATGTGAGGCTGTATGTGATCTGGATGTGAGTCTGTATGTGAGTCTGAATGTGAGTCTGTATGTGAGTCTGTATGTGAGTCTGTATATGAGTCTGGATGTGAATCTGTGTGTGAGTCTGTATGTGAGTCTGTATATGAGTCTGGATGTGAATCTGTGTGTGAGTCTGTATATGAGTCTGGATGTGAATCTGTATGTGAGCCTGTATGTGAGTCTGTATATGAGTCTGGATGTGAATCTGTGTGTGAGTCTGTATGTGAGTCTGGATGTAAGTCTGTATGTGAGTTTGGATGTGAATCTGTATGTGAGTCTGAATGCGAGTCTGGATGTGAGTCTGGATGTGAGTCTGTATGTGAGTCTGTATATGAGTCTGGATGTGAATCTGTGTGAGTCTGGATGTGAGTCTGTATATGAGTCTGGATGTGAGTCTGTGTGTGAGTCTGTATGTATGTCTGAATGTGAGTCTGTATGTGAGTCTGCATGTGAGTCTGAGTGTAAGACTAAATGTGAGTCTGGATGTGAGTCTGAATGTGAGTCTGTATGTGAGTCTGTATATGAGTCTGTATGTAAGTCTGGATGTGAGTCTCTATTTGAGTCTGGATGTGAGTCTGTATGTGAGTCTGCATGTAAGTCTAAATGTGAGTCTGTATGTGAGTCTGAATGTGACTCTGTATGTGAGTCTGAATGTGAGTCTGGATGTGAGTCTGTATGTGAGTCTGTATATGAGTCTGTGTGTGAGTCTGGATGTGAGTCTGTATGTGAGTCTGGATGTGAGTCTGTATGTGAGTCTGGATGTGAGTCTGTATGTGATTCTGCATGTAAGTCTGAATGTGAGTCTGTATGTGAGTCTGAATGTGAGTTGGATGTGAGTCTGTATGTAAGTCTGTATATGAGTCTTTTGTGAGTCTGGGTGTGAGTCTATATGTGAGTCTGGATGTTAGTCTGTTTGTGAAAAAGTCTAAAAAGTACATTCAGACATTCATGTGAGTCAGATAGGTATGTGAGTCTGAATGTAAGTCTGTATGTAAGTCTGGGTGTAAGTCTGTATGTGAGTCTGGATGTAAGTCTGTATGTGAGTGGGGATGTGAGTCTGTATGTGATTCTGGATGTAAGTCTGTATGTGAGTCTAGATGTAAGTCTGTATGTGAGTCTGGAAGTGAGTCTGTATATGAGTCTGGATGTAAGTCTGTATGTGAGTTTGGATGTGAATCTGTATGTGAGTCTGAATGCGAGTCTGGATGTGAGGCTGTATGTGATCTGGATGTGAATCTGTGTGTGAGTCTGGATGTGAGTCTGTGTGTGAGTCTGTATGTATGTCTGAATGTGAGTCTGCATGTGAGTCTGAGTATAAGACTAAATGTGAGTCTGGATGTGAGTCTGAATGTGAGTCTGTATGTGAGTCTGTATATGAGTCTGTATGTAAGTCTGGATGTGAGTCTCTATTTGAGTCTGGATGTGAGTCTGTATGTGAGTCTGCATGTAAGTCTGAATGTGAGTCTGTATGTGAGTCTGAATGTGACTCTGTATGTGAGTCTGAATGTGAGTCTGGATGTGAGTCTGTATGTGAGTCTGTATATGAGTCTGGATGTAAGTCTGTATGTAAGTCTCGATGTAAGTCTGAATGTACGTCTGAATGTGAGTCTGGATGTGAGTCTGGATGTAAATTTGTATATGAGTCTGGATGTGAGTCTGTATGTGAGTCTGGATGTAAGTCTGTATGTGATTGATTGATTGATTGATTGATTGATTTAGGAACCGACATCACAGCATTCGGGACATTCCCATAAGCGCTCCGTCCCCATCCTCTGTATGTGAGTCTGGATGTAAGTCTGAATGTGAGTCAGGATGTAAGTCTGTATGTAATTCTGGATGTGAGTCTGGATGTAAGTCTGTATTTGAGTCTGGATGTAAGTCTGTATGTAAGTCTGGGTGTAAGTCTGTATGTGAGTCTGGATGTAAGTCTGTATGTGAGTGGGGATGTGAGTCTGTATGTGAGTCTGGATGTGAGCCTGTATGTGATTCTGGATGTAAGTATGTATGTGAGTCTAGATGTAAGTCTGTATGTGAGTCTGGAAGTGAGTCTGTATGTGAGTCTGGATGTAAGTCTGTATGTGAGTTTGGATGTGAATCTGTATGTGAGTCTGAATGCGAGTCTGTATGTGAGTCTGGATGTGAGGCTGTATGTGATCTGGATGTGAGCCTGTATGTGAGTCTGAATGTGAGTCTGGATATGAGTATGTATGTGAGTCTGTATATGAGTCTGGATGTGAATCTGTGTGTGAGTCCGTATGTGAGTCTGTATATGAGTCTTGATGTTAATCTGTGTGTGAGTCTTTATGTGAGTCTGTATATGAGTCTGGATGTGAATCTGTATGTGAGTCTGTATGTGAGTCTGTATATGAGTCTGGATGTGAATCTGTGTATGAGTCTGTATGTGAGTCTGTATATGAGTCTGGATGTGAATCTGTGTGTGAGTCTGTATGTGAGTCTGAATGTGAGTCTGGATGTGAGTCTGTATGTGAGTCTGTATATGAGTCTGGATGTGAATCTGTGTGTGAGTCTGGATGTGAGTCTGTATATGAGTCTGGATGTGAGTCTGTGTGTGAGTCTGTATGTATGTCTGAATGTGAGTCTGTATGTGAGTCTGCATGTGAGTCTGAGTGTAAGACTAAATGTGAGTCTGGATGTGAGTCTGAATGTGAGTCTCTATTTGAGTCTGGATGTGAGTCTGTATGTGAGTCTGCATGTAAGTCTGAATGTGAGTCTGTATGTGAGTCTGAATGTGACTCTGTATGTGAGTCTGGATGTGAGTCTGTATGTGAGTCTGTATATGAGTCTGTGTGTGAGTCTGGATGTGAGTCTGTATGTGAGTCTGGATGTGAGTCTGTATGTGAGTCTGGATGTGAGTCTGTATGTGATTCTGCATGTAAGTCTGAATGTGAGTCTGTATGTGAGTTGGATGTGAGTCTGTATGTAAGTCTGTATATGAGTCTTTTGTGAGTCTGGGTGTGAGTCTATATGTGAGTCTGGATGTTAGTCTGTTTGTGAAAAAAGTCTAAAAAGCACATTCAGACATTCATGTGAGTCAGATAGGTATGTGAGTCTGAATGTGAGTCTGTATGTGAGTCGGAATGTAAGGTTGAATGTGAGTCTGAATGTACGTTTGAATGTTAGTCTGAATGTAAGTATAAATGTGAGTCTGAATGTACGTCTGAGGGTGAGTCTGAATGTAGGTCTGAGTGTGAGTCTGAATGTGAGTCTGAATGTAAGTCTGAATGTGAGCCTGAATGTAAGTTTGAACGTAAGTCTGAATGTAAGGCTGAATGTACGTCTAACCGTGAGTCTGAATGTTTCTGAATGTGAGTCTGAATGTACGTCTGAGTGTACGTCTGAGTGTGAGTCTGAATTAAGTCTGAATGTAAGTCTGAATAGATGTCTGAATGTATGTCTGAATGTATGTCTGAATGTATGTCTGAATGTATGTCTGAATGTAAGTCTGAATGTATGTCTGAAAGAATGTAAGGCTGAATGTACGTCTAACTGTGAGTCTGAATGATTCTGAATGTGAGTCTGAATGTACGTCTGAGTGTGAGTCTGAATTAAGTCTGAATATATGTCTGAATGTATGTCTGAATGTATGTCTAAATGTAAGTCTGAATGTGAGTCTGTATGTGAGTCTGGATGTAAATTTGTATATGAGTCTGGATGTGAGTCTGGCTGTGAGTCTGGATGTAAGTCTGTATGTGATTGATTGATTGATTGATTTAGGAACCGAGATCACAGCATTCGGGACATTCCCATAAGCGCTCTGTCCCCATCCTCTGTATGTGAGTCTGGATGTAAGTCTGTATGTGATTCTGGATGTGAGTCTGGATGTAAGTCTGTATGTGAGTCTGGATGTAAGTCTGTATGTAAGTCTGGGTGTAAGTCTGTATGTGAGTCTGGATGTAAGTCTGTATGTGAGTGGGGATGTGAGTCTGGATGTGAGTCTGTATGTGATTCTGGATGTAAGTCTGTATGTGAGTCTAGATGTAAGTCTGTATGTGAGTCTGGAAGTGAGTCTGTATGTGAGTCTGGATGTAAGTCTGTATGTGAGTTTGGATGTGAATCTGTATGTGAGTCTGAATGCGAGTCTGTATGTGAGTCTGGATGTGAGGCTGTATGTGATCTGGATGTGAGTCTGTATGTGAGTCTGAATGTGAGTCTGGATGTGAGTCTGTATGTGAGTCTGTATATGAGTCTGGATGTGAATCTGTGTGTAAGTCTGTATATGAGTCTGGATGTGAATCTGTGTGTGAGTCTGTATGTGAGTCTGTACATGAGTCTGGATGTGAATCTGTATGTGAGTCTGTATGTGAGTCTGTATATGAGTCTGGATGTGAATCTGTGTGTGAGTCTGTATGTGAGTCTGTATATGAGTCTGGATGTGAATCTGTGTGTGATTCTGTATGTGAGTCTGAATGTGAGTCTGGATGTGAGTCTGTATGTGAGTCTGGATGTGAATCTGTGTGTGAGTCTGGATGTGAGTCTGTATATGAGTCTGGATGTGCGTCTGGATGTGAGTCTGTATGTGAGTCTGTATATGAGTCTGGATGTGAATCTGTGTGTGAGTCTATATGTGAGTCTGTATATGAGTCTGGATGTGAATCTGTGTGTGAGTCTGTATGTGAGTCTGTATATGAGTCTGGATGTGAATCTGTATGTGAGTCTGTATGTGAGTCTGTATGTGAGTCTGCATGTAAGTCTGAATGTGAGTCTGTATGTGAGTCTGGATGGAAGTCTGTATGTAAGTCTGGATGTAAGTCTGGGTGTAAGTCTGTATGTGAGTCTGGATGTAAGTCTGTATGTGAGTGGGGATGTGAGTCTGTATGTGAGTCTGGATGTGAGTCTGTATGTGATTCTGGATGTAAGTCTGTATGTGAGTCTAGATGTAAGTCTGTATGTGAGTCTGGAAGTGAGTCTGTATGTGAGTCTGGGTGTAAGTCTGTATGTGAGTTTGGATGTGAATCTGTATGTAAGTCTGAATGCGAGTCTGTATGTGAGTCTGGATGTGAGGCTGTATGTGATCTGGATGTGAGTCTGGATGTGAGTCTGGATGTGAGTCTGTGTGTGAGTCTGTATGTGAGTCTGTATATGAGTCTGGATGTGAATCTGTGTGTGAGTCTGTATGTGAGTCTGTATATGAGACTGGATGTGAGTCTGTATGTGAGTCTGTATATGAGTCTGGATGTGAATCTGTGTGTGAGTCTGTATGTGAGTCTGTATATGAGTCTGGATGTGATTCAGTGTGTGAGTCTGTATGTGAGTCTGAATGTGAGTCTGGATGTGAGTCTGTATGTGAGTCTGTATATGAGTCTGGATGTGAATCTGTGTGTGAGTCTGGATGTGAGTCTGTATATGAGTCTGGATGTGAGTCTGTGTGTGAGTCTGTATGTATGTCTGAATGTGAGTCTGTATGTGTGTCTGCATGTGAGTCTGAGTGTAAGACTAAATGTGAGTCTGGATGTGAGTCTGAATGTGAGTCTGTATGTGAGTCTGTATGTGAGTCTGTATGTAAGTCTGGATGTGAGTCTCTATTTGAGTCTGGATGTGAGTCTGTATGTGAGTCTGCATGTAAGTCTGAATGTGAGTCTGTATGTGAGTCTGAATGTGACTCTGTATGTGAGTCTGAATGTGAGTCTGGATGTGAGTCTGTATGTGAGTCTGTATATGAGTCTGTGTGTGAGTCTGGATGTGAGTCTGTATGTGAGTCTGGATGTGAGTCTGTATGTGAGTCTGGATGTGAGTCTGCATGTAAGTCTGAATGTGAGTCTGTATGTGAGTCTGAATGTGAGTTGGATGTGAGTCTGTATGTAAGTCTGTATATGAGTCTTTTGTGAGTCTGGGTGTGAGTCTATATGTGAGTCTGGATGTTAGTCTGTTTGTGAAAAAAGTCTAAAAAGTACATTCAGACATTCATGTGAGTCAGATAGGTATGTGAGTCTGAATGTGAGTCTGAATGTGAGTCTGTATGTGAGTCGGAATGTAAGGTTGAATGTGTGTCTGAATGTACGTTTGAATGTTAGTCTGAATGTAAGTATAAATGTGAGTCTGAATGTACGTCTGAGGGTGAGTCCGAATGTAGGTCTGAGTGTGAGACTGAATGTGAGTCTGAATGTGAGTCTGAATGTAAGTCTGAATGTGAGCCTGAATGTAAGTTTGAACGTAAGTCTGAATGTAAGGCTGAATGTACGTCTATCCGTGAGTCTGAATGTTTCTGAATGTGAGTCTGAATGTACGTCTGAGTGTGAGTCTGAATTAAGTCTGAATGTAAGTCTGAATAGATGTCTGAATGTATGTCTGAATGTATGTCTGAATGTATGTCTGAATGTATGTCTGAATGTATGTCTGAATGTATGTCTGAAAGAATGTAAGGCTGAATGTACGTCTAACTGTGAGTCTGAATGATTCTGAATGTGAGTCTGAATGTACTTCTGAGTGTGAGTCTGAATTAAGTCTGAATATATGTCAGAATGTATGTCTGAATGTATGTCTGAATGTAAGTCTGAATGTATGTCTGAAAGTAAGTCTGAATGTAAGTCTTTATGTGAGTCCGGATGTAAGACTAAATGTAAGTCTGAATGTGAGTCTGTATGTGAGTCTGAATGTAAGTCTGCATGTGAGTCTGTATGTGGTTCTGAATGTACGTCTGAATGTAAGTCTGTATGTGAGTATGTATGTGAGTCTGTATTTAAGTCTGAATGAGAGTCCGTATGTGATCTGTATGTGAGTCTGAATGTGAGTCTGTATGTGTGTCTGAATGTGAGTCTGAATGTCAGTCTGAATGTCAGTCTGAATGTGAATCTGTATGTGAGTCTGTATGTGAGTCTCAATGTATGTCTGAATGTACCTCTGTATGTGAGTCTGAATGTATATCTGAATGTATATCTCAATGTAAGTCTGAATGTGAGTTTGAATGTTAGTCTGTATGTGATTCTGAATGTGAGTCTGAATATGAGTCTCTGTATGAGTCTGTATGTGAGTCTGAATGTGAGTCTGTATGTGAGTCTGTATGTGAGTCTGAATGAGAGTCTGAATGAGAGTCCGTATGTGATCTGTATGTGAGTCTGTATGTGTGTCTGAATGTGAGTCTAAGTGTGAGTCTGTATGTGAGTCTGAATGTAAGGCTGAAAGTAAGTCTGAATGTTGAGTCTGTATGTGAGTCTGAATGTGAGTCTTTATGTGGGCCTGTATGTGAGTCTGAATGTGAGTCTTATGTGAGTCTGTATGTGAGTCTGAATGTGAGTCTTATGTGAGTCTGAATGTGAGTCTGTATTTGAGTCCGTATGTGAGTCTGAATGTGAGTCTGAATGTTTGTCTGAATGTGAATCTGAGTGTGAGTCTGAATGTAAGTCTGAATGTACGTCTGAATATTTATATGACCGTATGTTTGAATGTAGGTCTGAATGTACGTCTGAATGTAAGTCTGAATATACGTCTGAATGTACGTCTGAATGTAAGTCAGAATCAGTTATCAGTTATCAGTTGGGGTATCGTCATTGCACTCTGGACAGGTTCATAGGTGCTCAGACCCCCCCCCCCCCCCCACTAGCATATGCATCAGCACCCGGTGGCTAATTGTGCCAGTTCTGTGTTGGTTGACGAGGTCCCTCGTTTTATCGATGTAACTCTCATGTCTGGCCGTGCCAATTCTTGCTCCCAAGTCTCTCATCCTGGACAACGATGTGGATTCACTGACGTCAAAGTCCTCTGTTCTCGGCATCTCGGTGGGGATGTTAATAACATCGGCGCGATCCATGGGCTGGCCATCTGCAGTAAGTCAGAATCTAAGTCTGAATGTATGTCTGAATTTAATTCTGAATGTACGTCTGAATGTAAGTCTGAATGTACATCTAAATGTGTGAATGTATGTCTTAATATGTCTGAATGTACATCTGAATGTAAGTCTGAATGTACGTCTGAATGTAAGTGTGAATGTACGTCTGAATGTAGTTTGAATGTATGTCTGAATGTAAGCCTGAATGTAAGTCTGAATGTACGTCTGAATATAAGTCTGAGTGTACGTCAGTAGTTATAAATGGCAGAATCAGATATTATTTTGAGGCGGTTTTTGAGGCGCCCGCCTTGATAAACCCTTAAATGTGTGTTATCCCGCCCTGTTCGATCTGCAAAAACGGACCGCCATTGACCTTTGACCTAACAAGGGATGTACCTCATGAATAAAAAATCTACTGGAATATTGCGGTGTTCTCGCCTTGTTAGAGATATATTATTCTTTATAACGTTTATTTATTTAATTATTTATTTATTTATTTATTTATTTTGTTGTTAATTGAAAAAAAGATAGTCGTTATTAGTAGTCTGTAGTGGATGGGTTAATCACTGTCATCATATGGTCTCAGAGTTTCAAATAAAAACCTTAATGAAGTAAAGATTGTGGTTAGTGGCGGGTGTAGTGGTCGGGATGTTTGTGTGTGTGTGTATGTGTGTGTGTGTGTGTGTGTGTGTGTGCAGGAGCGGGGTTGATCAGCTTGGTTACAGTAAACGTCTTCGTACAGTCTAGGGTTACGTCGAAACCCCACGTAACGCCACGTACTTCACCATTATTCTAGGTCTGATCTCTTCCGAGCTCGAAAAAGTAACGTCAGCACTGAAGTCCCGGTAGTGAATGAGATCTTTGTGCCCGTATCGGTGGTTAACAGTATTTCCACCGTGTCGAAGGAGTAACGACTCAGTGGTACGTAGTGAGGTTTGTCGTAGGCGCGAAACACGGAGGCCGAGGTCTGCTTCATGATAGGAACCGTCCTAAGTAGTGGGACCATAACGTCTCCGACTGGTCTTGCCGCTATGAGATCGCAATAGACGTAAACATTTTGCAGGTCCTTATTCAGGTTTATCGCCATTTGGCCTTCCATTATTGGGTTGACGTGTGATATCCTCTAGGCGGGAAGTCCTGATATCTCTTTCAACTTCTTGCTAAATGTAGCCATGGCTACCGCTTCGAATATTTTCACGATGACTTTCTTTGAGGCATTGTCGAAATATAATCTGATTTGCGGCTGGTCGTCCACTTCCGACTCTTTCATTATTCGATTCAGCTCCGCTATAAACGCGTCTGGTGAGCTGTATAGGCCTGGGGGACACAGTTTTCTGAAATGTCCTCTGATTGGTGAGGTGTGTCTTATCCACACTTCATGCTCTAGCACATTGCAGTAGTAGTTGGGAAATTGAATTTCGGCCAGACCCACTTCGTAGTGCTGATTCACCTCAATAGTCTGCGGTAACTTGACGAAATAGTGACCTGGAGTGTTCTTGGGAAACATGTTCGGAGAAGCAATGCTCGGCAATGTCACGTAGAAACTCATATTTTAGGGTTTGGTAGCATGTATCCCAGACAGCTGCTTAGAAGAGCGATCCTCAACTTGCCCTCGGTTGCACCGACGCTGACTCGAGACAGATTGAATAGTGATACGTCAATTACGGTGTATATAACGACTAGTTGACAGAAGAACACAATCTCTAGTCGCGGCACTCGCGACCAAACATGCACCAGACCGAATTTCTTTCCCCTTCTTGGGTATTTTGTGGATTAGTTTCCACGTTGGTTTCTTCCATTAGTTTCTGGTTAGGTCTGAGATCCAACTGTTAAATTACTTGGGATAGCCGAACCGCTTGACTAAATACTCTTTACCACCATCTCGCCTGGGTCTTTCTTGTAAGACTGTTTCGACGCGATACACTTGCTTGTCTCCGACGAGTTGTACTTCTTCTCGGTAGAATGAGCCTTGAAGTTCCTCCCCTGAATAGTCTTTTAGCACATACGTGACCGGACTGGTCTGGTTTATACGACTGACGGTAAATAGTTATTCTGTCCACGAGGGCGTATTCTCCTTTTTAAAAGGTAGTTGGGATGAGCCAGTCTGACTCGATCGCCGGGTGTAAAATACACTTTTCTTTCGATAGTCTTCTGATACAGGTTATTCCACACCTCGTTTTGGTTCGTATAGTTGACTTGCCCAGGCGCCATGAGAATACTTCTGTGATACGATCCGTTGTAGTTGCAGATCAGTTTATCTATCACGTCGACGTAGCGAAGTTTATTGGTCTTGGTGAAATAGCGCCACATTTTTCTTTCAGTGTTCGATTGAATCTTTCCACTATCGCGGCTTTCACATCCTCATTCTCAGTGGTAAAGAAATGCACACCTCGATCTTTCAGAAATTTAAAAAAAGTCCGGTTGACAAATTGCGATCCTTTATCAGTCTGAAAATGTATCGGTTGTCTATCAGCAAACATTTTACTCATGGTGTCCACTAGCTTTTCCCCCGTTTTCTTCTTGATCGGAGAGGCCCAGGCATGTTTACTAAACACATCGAGACACGTCACTAGGTACGACATACCGTCATTGTATCTTTGTAATTGTCTCATATCTATCAAGTCGGCTTGAAACTGTTGATTTATACCACCGGTTATGGCTTGATGCCTCTGGAAACGACGACGGATCGTTTTATGTAAAGTATACGTATTTTGATGTCGTAGCCAGGTCTCTATCTTCTTCAATTTAGTATTCCGTTTTAATGCGGCTGCTCCGCCGTAGGCTCGGGTTTCTGAGGGTCGTTGTAATACTTTCTTATTTGCGAGGCCATTTTCCCCACTTGGGTGTAGGTATCTTACTCTTCTTCTTATTACGCCTGAGCTTGTAAGGTGATGTTGTCTCGACTATTTTGGGCTAGACTTCATGACTTTTAGCTGATGTCGGTTGGAGTGGTGTTGGTTGAAGAGGTGTCTCGGCTACTGAAGCCGATAAAGTGCTGACTTCGGGTTTTTGTTCCTTGATATCCACTGTTCCTAAAGGCTTATGCCTGTACTGATCAAGTCAATTCAGATACCGTTGCAAAGTTTGCTTATACACGCGGGCTTTTTCCCGCGGTAGTAGATCTTCGTTCTCCAGGATTTGATGCATTTGTTGATCCAAGTAACGCAAATTATCCGTTAATGTATCGGGTGGTTCGTAGGGTTTATCCAGCATCCGGGGATCGATCAGGATCATTTTCTTCATTATAAGCCCACGACGCCTTTCAACACGCTTAGAATAGGCCCTAATAAAGTACCTATGAAACCACCTTGTTGCAAGATTTGTTTCTGTTTCTTGATAGATAGCTTCTTACGAGTGAGCGCTCTAAGACTGTTCTTGTGTCACTGCAATCGTCTCTTCTGAGCTGGTGTCAGTGGAACATTACCTTTTAACACATTGTGACAGCACTCGTAAATTGATTGGACGAGGTCTGGGGAAGCCGATTTAATTATGGCTTTCGCGTCAGCCGGCTTCGCCTCGCCCAGAAACCGCAGCATGGACCATGACGTTTTACTCGATTGGACATATTATTTAGGAACATAGACGACTTGACGCTGATCTAGAAATATATGACTTCGTAAGCGGAGCTGATCCGGTGTTTCCTGTCGAAGGTCAAAAAGTAAATAACCGCGTGGAGCCGCTGTCGCGTTCTTAAAACTCTCTTGGACATATGGCACGCGGCCTGGATACATCTGTTTGGCCAGGTTGGTAATCAAAGACCCGTCACGTGGGTTCTTAAACACCACTAGGTAATGTGAATTCAAACTGATGGTTCTTTTCTCTTTGTTCTTACCAAAGAGGTTCTGGACTATGTATATGACGCTGAGGTTGCGATGATGACTACCTTTTGTAAATAGCTTAGTCACCCTATCATCTCTCTCTCTCTCTCTCTCTCTCTCTCTCTCTCTCTCTCTCTCTCTCTCTCGCTCTCTCTCTCTCTCTCTGACATTAGGTCATCTATTACCACTAGACGACGTCTATCGCCTGTCCACTGTTCCATATCCGACAAGTCTTCATTAAATTGAATGCCTTTTATAGTCTCATACATGGATTGCCATTCTCCGTAGCACCATATTATCTCCTCTAGAATCGGGTCGACAATTCTGATAGATGGGCCAGAAACTTTTGCACAAAGACGGATTTTCCACACCCCGTTGGTCCCACAATCAAAGCCGTAAAAGGATGCTTCCACCTCGGATCCATGACCTAATCACCTACCCACACATACACCATATTTTATGGGACTCGAACCCGTCCCGTCCCGCACCGGTCGCCTCGTGTCGACGTCCGGTCCGGTTCGCGTCGGTCCGCCCCGATCGCACCCGTCCGCCTTGGATCCATGAATAATAATAGACACCTGCACAGCTACGTCACTTATTTTATGGGACTCGAACCCGCCCCGCCTCTCTGGTTCTTGTGTCAGCTCCTCGCCCCGCGCCAGTCCTGCATCCCACCCACGTCGGTCTACCCCACCCATGTATACACACACACACACACACACACACACACACACACACACACACACACACACATCCCGAACACTACATCCGCACCACTACATCCGCTACTAACCACCATCTTTACTTTATTAAGGTTTTTATTTGAAGCTCTGAGACCATTTGATGATAGTGATTAACCCCATCCACTAAAGACTACTAATAACGACTATCTTTTATTTTCAATTAACAAACATAAATAAATAAATAAATAAATAAATAAATAAATAAATAAAACGTTATAAAGAATAATATATCTTTAACAAGGCGAGACAACGGCAATAATCCAGTCGATTTGTTATTCATGAGTTACATTCCTTGTTAGGTCAAAGGTCAATGGCTGTCCGTTTTTTCACGATCGAACAGGGGCGGGATAACAAACATATAAGGGTTTATCGAGGCGGCCGCCTCATAAACCGCGTCAAAAAATATCTGATTCCGCCATTTATAACTACTTACGTCTGAATGTAAGTCTTAATTTAAGTCTGAATGTACTTCTGAATGTAAGTCTGAATGTACGTCTGAATGTACGTCTGAATGTAAGCCTGAATGTATGTCTGAATGTAGGTTTGAATGTAAGTCTGAATGTAAGTTTGAATGTAAGTCTGAATGTAAGTCTGTATGTATGTCTGAATGTATATCTGAATGTAAGTCTGAATGTAAGCCTGAATGTATGTCTGAATGTGAGTCTAAATGCAAGTCTGAATGTGAGTCTGAATGTGAGTCTTAATGTGAGTCTAAATGTGAGTCTGAATGTTGTCTGAGTGTGAGTCTGAATGTAAGTCTGAATGTAAGTCTGAATGTACGTCATAATGTATGTCTGAATGTATGTCTGAATGTAAGTCTGAATGTATGTCTGAATGTACGTCTGAATTTAAGTCAGAATCAGTTATCAGTTGGGGTATCGTCATTGCAATCTGGACAGGTCCATAGGTGCTTAGATCCCCCCCCCCCCCCAAAAAAAAAAAATATGCATCAGTGCCCGGTGGCTAATTGTGCCAGTTCTGTGTTGGTTGACGAGGTCCCTCGTTTTCCCGATGTACCTCTCGTGTCTGGCCGTGCCAATTCTTACTCCCAAGTCTCTCGTCCCGGACAACGATGTGGATTCACTGACGTCAAAGTTCTATGTTCTCGATATCTCTTTGAGGATGTTAATAACATTAACGCGATCCATGGGCTGGCCATCTGCAGTAAGTCAGAATTTAAGTGCGAATGTACGTCTAAATGTACGTCTGAATGTACGTCTGAATGTAAGGTCTGAATGTAAGTCTGAATGTACGCCTTAATATAAGTCTGAATGTACGTCTGAATGTATGACTGAATGTCAGACTAAAAGTGAGTCTGAATATAAGTCTGAATGTACATCTGAATGTATGTCTGAATGTATGTCTGAATGTAGGTCTGAATGTAAGTCTGAACGTACGTCTGAATGTAAGTCTGAATTTAAGTCTGAATGTAAGTCTGTATTTAAGTCTTAATGTAAATCTGAATGTACGTCTCAATGTAAGTCTAAATGCACAGAGGAATACACGACCAATGTTTGCCTCACCTTAGTGAGGCGACGAGCCCAGGCGACTAAGCCTCGCCCGACTGCGCTCACGGCAATAACGCGTCCTCTATGTACATCATAGCTGTGGAAATTATGGAAACGTAAAAAGCCATGGAAAAATATTTAAATGGACAAATATATGGCATTTACAACATACCAAAACCCCCTCCATAAAACTCGAATACGTCAATAATGATGTCACTGTCAGAGCATATAGTAGTCTAATGAGTGATACAACCACCGTAATCACAAAAACATGGATGATATGAATGGGCGTGGACACAATTTAGGAGTGTCCTGGTTGGCGGATGCTGAGTTTTCAAATGGGCAAGTGATGAAGCCGAAGGGTATGCTTCGTGGGGATGAATGGTTTTATAGTGGACCGGATATTGTACAATACCAAAATATGCTAATTTTTTTTGGGCAGCAAGTATAGAGAGTGGGAATGGAGGGCAGAAAATGTGTAGCTTTTAGTAGATCAAGCGAGTAATTTAAAAATGTAGTAAGGGAATCTTTTAATAGACCAAGCCTTTAATTTTAAAATGTAATAAAGGACTCTATCACGCCTCATTGTGCACTGGCTATATGGTGCTAGACCATATTGTATACACTAATCGACACTCTACATATCCACAGTAGTCTCCTGCCACGTCACATGTTTTACTGTGTTTGTTTTTGTTTTTATTTTTGTTTTGTTAATAAGATGTGAATGGAAAGAACTTGTCGATTGTCGATGCTGTATGGCAAGAAATCCCGGATCGTGAAAGAACAAATTGTTATAAACTTGAGAGCAGCAGAGATGTGAATTCTGTGGATATCTCGAACTGTCAGTTAATGAGGAAAAATTGGAGGTGGTGGAAAATTTTGAATATCTTGGGTCATTGATTACCAACAACGGTGACACAATGAAAGAAATTAAACGACGACTATCAATTGCTCTTCAAAGACTAAAACAACTGAATAAATTATGGAATGGGATAGACAGAACTACAAAAATTAGATTTTTAAGAGCATGCATTTTTCCCATTGCAACGTACGCCTGTGAGACACTTACTAAACAAGCTGAACAGAGCATAAATGCCTTTGAATATACATGTTATAGACGAGTTCTAAGAATATCTTGGGTAAAGAAAAGAACAAATGCATCAATACTTCAAGAGCTGAATATTGAAGAAGGTCGGCTATTAAAAACGATAAAACAGAGAAAATTGAAATATTTTGGCCACTTGAAACGTCACGAAAGTTTGGAGAGAACAATAATGGCGGGGTATATGCCTGGGAAGAGAGGAAGAGGAAGGCCAAAGAGAAGATGGGTGCAGGATGTGGCGGACGATATCCAGATGGGTGTATCGGACGCGGGACATCTTGCTTATGATCGAGAGGTTTTTCGGAAGGTTGTTATGGGAGCGAGGTTCTGCAAAGGACATGCTACCGGATCAATGAATGAATCGACACTCGGTGTGTGATGCCCTCAATATGAAGCCGGTTGCCTTTACTACCCGAGATATTTCCTGGTAGAGATTTTAGGCTGGGTCAGTCTAGGAGCCTAGGTCGATTTTTAAAACATCCTCCCATGACCAAAGATCCGACAGGTAAACGTCACCATTGCCAAACATGAGCAATGTTGTGTATAGTCTGTTTACTTTTTTCTGCCCCAATATAAAATTCCATATTCTCAGTAACCAACTGAGGGAAAATGATGAGATTTAGCATATAGCCTTATCATTATGTCCACCCAACAAAAATATTTTGTTCTGGAGATTGTACAGCAGATTTCAATGTTTGTTTATATGCGGTATATAATTTACGGCTCAGAGATGAAGTCCATAATTTTAAAAGTATTACAGCTTCACCAAGACACATCCGCGCTTTTTTACAATTGTCTCGTGGTTTCCGTTTTGGCACAAACTGCGCGCAATTAAATGGGATTGTTCAGAGGTGTCTCCAGTGTGGGTTCTTTCATGAAACGTGATTATATAAATAAATATATAAATAAATCTTACCTTTAATATAATATTAATAGCTAATATTTGAATGTGTGAATATTGTTCAATGGGATTGAATGTGAAATTGTGTACACTTCAAAGCATCGCTATGAAGTTGTACACATATTGTCAAGAAGCTGATCGCAGGAGTCTGTTTCATACTGTTACAAATCCCGAAAAAAAAGAACAGTGCATGCATTGGGTTTGTGTAAACGGTCATTTCGTCGATGGGTGCAAGAATCTGGAATGAAACCAACACGAGATAAGCAAACGGTAGGTAGAAAGGCAATTGTAGACAGCTTTGACAAGGATGTCATCAGGAGAGTTATTATAAAAATGATGGATGCCAAAGAAACAGTGACTGTAAGAAAACTGAGGGTTTGGTTGAGAAAGAGCAATAACATAGAGCTATCCAAAACAACTTTGTGGAAAATTATAAGGACATTAGGCTTCACTTTTAGAAAGTACAAGGGAGGTAGAAATATCCTTTGCGAGCAACCGCATTTAGGAGCCATGAGAAGCAGATACCTACGTGAAATACGGGAAATGCGCAAAGAAAATTATGACATAGTGTATTTGGATGAGACGTGGATCAATGCGCACCACACAAGTGAAAAGGAATGGCAATCAGTGGATGGAAAGATAAAGCGTTATGTGCCCAGTAGTAAAGGACAGCGTTTGGTCATAGCCTATGCTGGTAGTACTCATAATGGCTTACTACAGAATGCTGGGCTCGTGTTCGTATCAAAGCATACAGAAAATAGGGATTATCATAATGAGATGAATGGTAATGTATTTAGAGATTGGCTCGAGAATACAGTACTTCCATCCCTTGATAGACCGTCTTGTCTAATCATGGACAATGCATCATATCACAATGTTGTTGCCCAAGAAGACAAAATACCTACGGCATCGAGCACAAAGGAAGCAATAAAGATATGGCTCCGAAGGGAAAATATACCATTTCCAGAAACATATTTCAAGCTACAGTTGTTGTCCCTTGTAAAACAGGCGCAAAAAAGCAAGAAATATCAAATCGACAAGTTGATAGAAGAGCATGGCCATAGGTGCTTGAGACTTCCGCCGTATCATTCTCATTTAAACCCTATAGAACTTGTGTGGGCTAAAATTAAAGGACAGGTGGCAGCTGCCAATACTACATTCAAATTGTCTGACGTCAAGATACTAACCCAGTCCGCGCTATTAAATATTGATAAAAGTTACTGGAAAAAATGTGAGGACCATGTGTTGAAAGAGGAAGAGGACTATTGGAGAAAGGATGGATTGAATTTTATGCAACCGAGAGCAGTCATCAACCTACTGGAATCGTCCGACACAGATTAAGGTCTGAGCAGATCGCAGACCTTAATCCACGTGCACACTTACTGGGATATTTTGCTCCAACTACTCAGACGAATTGCAGGCCCTAAACATTACAGCATCAGCATAATGTCAATGGCAACAGTTTGTATTCTACAGTGATGAATTTTCAATTCCGCAAGCCCTCAGCTGTGACAAACAACTGGTATTGAAAAGAAAAAACACACACTAAACGCATTGAATACCAACAGAAGAGTAATATTGCGGTGGAAACTGACATATTGTGGCATAACAAGAAACGTGAGAGCAAACACGTTGTCAAATTAGGGGACAACACACGTGCATACGAATCAATCTATAAACTTCAATGAAAAGAGGACCAACATCTTGGTCGTTAAGAAGAAATCCCACTACAGAGACACTGACAACTATTTTCATAGTGCAAATCATGTAACCATGTTCCGTCTCTGAACGGTAAACAGCAGAGTAGACAATCTTCCACGAAGACTCAAAGCGGGTCTGTCACCCATGTGTACGTGTGAACAAACTACACAGACAGCTGAACAGATCCTTAAAAATGGACACATGATGACTAAATTGCGGTATCATTTCTGGTCACTCCATACGCACATTAACGCACAGCTATTTGGAAGCTTTCACGAACTCAATATAAAAAGCTAAATGCATCCTAGTAACATGAATACTTGTGTACACATTATTAACCAGCAGCTGAAGAAACAAGAAGGAAATGAAAAATAAGGTAAGAAATATATTCCTTCTACTTTCCTGTCAATTTACACATTATTTACCCCATGCCTCTGTAAATTCTCTGTCTTTACTAATATTACACATTGCACCCCTCTCGGGAGTCTCCGTGGTGAAGTGGTCAAGCCGTCTGACTCGGGCTCCGAAGGTTGTATGTTCGATTCCGGGCCGCGTCCTTCATTTCACGAGTGCATTTTTTCGGAGACTCCCGAGGGTCGTCGCTGGAGCTACGGAGTTCGTGCTTTGTGCGACGCTTTCCGCGCTGCGGAAAGAGACTGAGCCATATGGGATAAAAACCCGGTGCAATGCAGTCGACCCTGTCGACTTTTAAGCTACTTTTTTTATTGCACCCACTCCCATACGAATCTGGCTACGCCTTGTACTTGTGTCGTTACCCGAAATGACGTGCTTTACTGTAAGACTAGTTTGTTAGCGTGAATTCACTACATTTTCCCCAAAACATCAAAGAAATGTCGCCGCTTTCGATGATTTAAGTTGCTTTTGGACCTATCAAAGACATATTCCTTGGGTGGGGGTAAATATAAGACGGCAGGAAAAATTTCATAACGATGCAACAGACAGTTTTCAAAATAATTGATCGTGAATGACGGCATTCATTTCTGGACATACTATAACAACAGTTGTAGGGGTGACAACTTCGTAGCGCCCCACTGTTCTCTTTAAGGCCGTCTCGAGTACAAGGGCAGCTGGAACCACAGTAAAGGAATTAGAAATATTGGGAGAATTTGGAGCAGAAATATGAACTAAACTGTTGAATGATATTTACAGTAGTGGATATACCTCACGAGATGTTGAAATCTGTATTTTTAGCTCTACACAAAGGACCATGAGCAAATGAATGCGAAGAATTTCGTACAAGCCATCTCATAAATAATGTCACTAAACTCTTCTTCTTCTTCTTCTTCCTCGTCAGCGTTCCGAGCCATTGAGGTTCTTTGCTGCAGATACAATCCGTCTCCATTCGTCTCTCTGGTTGACCTCCTGCCAGTCGTTGATTCCAAGTGCTTGTAGGTCTGTATATATATATATTATCTCTCCACCGTCTTCTTGGTCTACCTCGGGGTCTACAGTCATTTATTTCCCAAGTGTCACTAAACCCTTACTCAGAATTATTGCGAGAAGAACAAGAAGAGCAATAAAGATATAAATTGGTGGAGAATAGTATGGACATGTGGAAGTAAGGGTACACGCAATATAATATACACATTACGAACACTAACAGAGAGACCAACAAAAAAACATAAAGGCATATAACAGTGCTTTATAGATTATACAAATGATAGTGGTATACCAAAATGATTAAATGAAATATAATGAACTGATCAAAATATTGGAAGATATACACTTTGATAGGAAAGATCTCAGAATAATGAAACATAGTTACTGGGGGGGGGGGGGGGGGGGGGGGGAAGGGGGGAAGTAGCAGCAAATAAAATGGGAAATAACGAGGGCAATTATGAACAGGTAAAGCAAGGAGTAAAAGAAGGATGTATTTTGTAATCGAATCTCTTCTCTATGTAACTAAGAAATATTGAGAGGGATCAAAGAAAGGCCATGAATATGTGGTCTGGGTATAATATAAACAATCTAAGATATGCAGATGACACAGTATTGATAGCTGAAAACGGAAAATATCTACAACAGCGCTAGAACAATGTAATAGCAGAGAGTTAAAATAAAATAAAAATTGCATTAAACTATCAGGGAAACAGAAACAATGGTTATAAGAAAGAAAAAGATAGCACAAAAATGTGACATAACAATTAAAGGGAGAATGCTCAACCAAGTGAATAAATTTAAATACCTAGCAAAAGCTGCATTTAATGCGTACAGTGAAAAATAAGCAATAAATGACTATCATTGACTGTAAGAAAAAGAGTTCATTCATTCATTCAGTAGCATGTCCTTTGCAGAACTTTGCTCCAATAACAACCTTCCGGAAATATTCTCGATCACAAGCAAAATGTCCCGCGTCCGATCTGGAGATAATCAGCCACATCCTGATTCCATCTTCTCTTTGGCCTTCCTCTTCCTCTCTTCCCAGGCATATACCCCTCCATTATTGTTCTCTCCAAACTTTCATGACGTTTCAAGTGACCAAAATATTTCAATTTTCTTTGTTTTATCGTCTTTAATAGCCAACCCTCTTCAATATTCAGCTCTTGAAGTATGGATGCATTTGTTCTTTTCTTTACCTAAGATATTCTTAGAACCAGTCTATAGCCTAACATTTATATTCAAAGGCTTTTATGCGCTGTTCAGCTTGTTTAGTAAGTGTCCAGGTCTCACAGGCGTATGTTGCAATGGGAAAGATGTATGCTCTTAAATATCTATTTTTTTTTGTAGTTCTATCTGTCCCATTCCATAATTTATTCATTTTTTTTTTTTTTTAGTCTTTGAAGAGCAATTGATAATCGTCGTTTAATTTCTTTCATTGTGTTCACCGTTGTTGGTAATCAATGACCCAAGATATTCAAAATGTTCCACCACCTCCAATCTTTCCTCATTAACATATATTTATTTCTCCATAGTAGTGTTATCTGTATGCATTATCTTTATTTTTGCTATGTTAAGATATAAGTTGTGATTTTCATTATTTCTTTGGGTTGAGGTTATTAAGTTTTCTATACCATTCTGTGATCTGGATAGCAATACTGTATCATCGGCATATTGAATCTCTGGTATTTCATGACCATCGATATTTATGGCTATTTAAGAGTACTGAAATGTTATATGGAATCTGTTTTGTTGTATGGCAAGAAATCCCGGATCGCGAAAGAACAAATTGTTATAAACTTGAGAGCACCCAGCAGAGATGTGAATTCTGTGGATACCTCGAACTGTCAGAGTAAATAACAGTGTCTGGAAAAGGGTAATGGAAGTAGAACATTATATACTAATTCAGAAGTGAGACAAACAATGCTCTTTGTTCATGTAATGAGAAGGGGGCATTGAAAACATCATGACGACTGGAGAAATCAGCAACAGAAGAGACAGGAGCAGTCTGAGCGAAATGATGCTAAAAGAACTGAAATGGTGGCACAGAAGACTATCATCAACATAACTGATCCAGAACACAAAGGACCGAGATCTGTGGAGATGTATAAAAGTCTACGTCAGTTGCCAGAACAAGTGATGATGATGATGATGATGATGATGATGATGATGATGATGGTGATGATGATTGATAAGGATGATGATGATAATGAGGATGATGACATGGATCTAGTCATTATACGAAGTTCCAACATCACGGTAACTCGTCATCCCATATTGCAGCAGTCCCGACACAACCAACAACATGCATGCATAGTGCCTCTACAAAAGGCCACTAGAATTACAGTTCATCGTCGATGGAAGCAACAGTCTCTAGACAAACCAGTAGTTGCATTCGCATTACTGTATGAGGCAAACCACTTAGCACATCAACTGGCCAACCGCCAATTGTTGAACATGAACAGTTGCTAATAAACTACAGTTATTCATTAACTAGTTTCCACTTAGAAGAGAAGGGCTAATATTGTATTGCGGAATCACTAATTCACAGCTTAATAACAAAACAAAAACAAAAACAGTAAAACATGTGACGTGACAGGAGCCTACTGTGGATATGTGGAGCTTAAGGACCATCACATGTAGTCGTGTGTGCGTGGAGGAATCAGTGGCCTATGAGTTTACGGAAAGAACTAAACTTAATGCCAATAAAGAGGCCAAGAAAAGACGCTAATGCCGGGTAGGTCACACATTGTAATATAACTAGAAAGTCATTTCTCTGGAATTCACAGGACATAGAAAATTGAAGGAAACTGAGAGAATTACAGACATGTATATCATGTCAATGCCTTAGAAGAATAAACAATAGACCAAGTCACCAGACTGCTCAACACAATATACGATACTGGAGATATAGCTCCTGAATCATGTAATTCTATATATATTGCAATCCCGAAGAAATCAAGAGCCTTGGAATGCGATCAACATCGAACAATTAGTAAAATGAGCCACATCACGAAGATTCTGCTGAGAATTATCATGCAAAAAGTTAAGAAGAAATTACAACCCGAAATAGGAGAAGAACAATGTGGGTTTGCAGAAGACAAGGGCACAGTAAATGCTGTGTATATACTGAGAACAGTAATTGAACGTTCTATAGAAGTAAACAAAGATCTACATCTTTGCTTTATTGACTACACAAAGGCTTTCGATAGAGTGAGACATGTCGACATGATAAGGATGCTTGAATATCTACAAATTGATGGAAAAGACCTTAGATTTGTAAAAAAAACATATACTGGACACAGCAAGTAGCCATCAGAATTGATAACGATGTAGGTCAATATCAGCCTATTAAAATAGGTGTGAGACAGGGATGTGTAATGTCTCCAGATTTTTTTCCCCTGTGTACAGTAAAAATATTTTCAGAAATATAGAAGATATGGAAGGAATCAACATTGGGGGATGATACATCAATAACATTAGATATGCAGATGATACAGTCTTGATTGCAGACAATGAACAGGACCTGCAAAATGTAGTAGATGCGGTTGTTGCACACAGTGAACAACTAGGGTTAAAACTGTCATTTACTGCCGATAGTACCTTGCGGTGTAGGATAGGGGGGTCTTCTTGAGCCTGAGGAAATAAGAAAGCATGGCTAGTGCAGTCACCGCGAACTGTGCAGGTTAGATTTTTATTTTTGCACCGGACAGAAAAAACTCTACGCCTTACCGAGGGTTCGAATCCGGGTCTCCCGAAGGAGAATCCGGCATTCTAGCCCCTCGGCCAGCCGCTCCACAAGGGTTAGAACTCAATATTAAGAAGACACAGATTATGGTCATCATTGGGAAGAAGGAAATACCACAATGTGATATACGAGTAAATGGGCATATTCTTAAGCAAGTGAATCGATACAGCTATCTCGGCACAGTCATAACATCTGATGGGAGATGCCTTGAAGAGATTAGAACAAGAATTGCTATTGCGAAGGTAGCCTTTTGCAAGATGAAAAACATACTGACCAATAAAAAAAGATATCAATTGAAACGAGAAAAAGAGTGTTGAAGTGCTACATAGAACCTATACTTTTGTATGGATGAGAAGCATGGACAATCATCAGTCAAGCTGAAAAAACAGCTGATGGCTGTGGAAATGTGGTTTCTGAGGAAAATGCAAAGAATACCATGGAAACACAGAAAAACCAATGAACAAGTCCTTCAAGAAACAAATGAAGATCGTAAACTGATTAGAGTCAGACGTAGGCAGTCAAAATTTTTTGGGCATGTTATGAGAAAAAAATGAATTGGAGAACTTGGTGACAACTGGCAAGATCGAAGGAAAGAGACCAAGGGGAAGATCAAGAAGTAAATACCTGGATGTCTTGGCCACGTGGCATGGTCGAGACAGGAACACGGAGCTGATCCACGACTCTGGTGATTGAGTGAGATGGCAGAACATGACCGCCCACACTTATCGGCATGGCACATGATGGATGGATAACATGGGAGGGGGAGATACGGGGGGAACTGCAAGAGACCGGTTGTGGGTCTATGTTCCACTGGGGGATAAAGGGCAACATGTGCATATTTGTGACATAATGATTATGGGTTATAAGATATTACCTTTATGGGGTGTTAAATATAAAATGGGGGATAAAGGGCAACATGTGCGTATTTGTGACATAATGATTATGGGTTATAACATATTACCTATATGGGGTGTTAAATATAAAATGGGGAATAAAGGGAAGCATGTGCATATTTGTGACATAATCATTATGGGTTATAACATATTACCTATATGGGGTATTAAATATATGGAGAATTAAGTATATGGCGTATTAAATATATATTGTTTTAAGTATATGGGATATTAAATATACGGGGTGTTACGTATACGGTGTATTCCGTATGTGGAGTATTGCGTATAATTATTGTCATGTGCTTTCTACTGCAGCATGCTGGTCTTATTACTGTTGCTGTACTGTGTAGTGCCTCACCTGTTGCTTGTGATGCTAGTGCCCTACATTGATCCTGCCTATCCTGGCGGGAGCTTGGAATATGAGGTTGGAATCAAACCGGGTATGCTAATCTTCAAACATATTTATTTAACTGATCATATCCCAAGCAACTTACTCTATAAACATGACATGTTGACTGCATCAGGCTATGCCCATGTGCATTATAACAAAGAAATGTTGGCGGAGGTCCTGCAAAGAGAAACACAACAGATTCACCAATATGCCTAGTTAATAAACGAGAAAGAGTCATTAAGTAACGGGAATTTTATTACAAAATGCATGGAAGAATATGAACAACGGAGCATCCTATTTCAGGACACAAACTCGCTCTTAAGCAACACCTTTGTAGAGGGCCTGAGGACAGAGCAGTTTGCGCATGAGCAATAAAGATTACAAAATGGCTGCTATCGACTTGCCCCTTTGAACACGATGTGTTACGTGTTGTGTGTGTGTATGTGTGTGTTTGTGTGTGTGTGTGTGGTGCTTTTTTTTTTGGTCTGAGGGCGTGAAACGTTCTGAAATCTACAGAAGAATGATGGTTCAGTTTAGAAACAGCTGTCTGAGTCAGTGGAGAGTGTATGCATTGTTAGTGTTGCCAGATACGTGGGCACCGAAAGGAGAACATAATAAGACAAAAAGGAGGACAAAGGTGGACATAATAAGACAAAAAGGAGGACATATTGAACGTTTCATTTAAATCGTTCCAGATTAAACCCACAATCAGTACAATTTTATTACAATAGCTGCCAATACATTTTTTTTTATCATAGTAGGTGATTGGTTTACAGAAAGAAAATATTCTTTCAAAGCAGTAAACAGCCTCAACAGCCTCTCAACAGCTGGAAACAATCTGAGCCATCTCGTTTTAGAGTGACAGAGTAGTTGTTGATAGTTAATGTTCACATAGTCACACAAATCTTTTAAAGTTTCTGTTCTGACAGTGTATATAGAAAAGTAATTGAATATCTTCAAGACAATAGATTCAACGTCAATCTGCATTAAATCTGCGCCGAGCTGAATGCAGTTGTGCAGAACATGAGCAGAACATCCAACGCCTACTAATGGCCTGCTCAAGGTTTCCTTCAAATGCGAGAACACATTTCTACCTTCTCTTCTGTTAATGCCTCCAAAATTCACACTGGCATTGTCACTAGCAAAAGCAACACATTTGGAGTACAAATCATGTTTTTGGACTGTTCTCAAATTATACTGAGATATAGTTTCTGAGGTTTCATTTGGTGTGTTGTCTAACTCGAGAATCTTAGTTTGGATTCCACCTGCTTTCCAGTCAAAGTACTGAACAACGATCGGAAATATTTTCAGAGATTGCTAGCATCTGTCGAAAGATCGAAACATGAAATACCACTTAAAGTTTTATCCAATTCATCCACAGTTGGGGGGGGGGGGGGGGGGGGGAAGCGGCAATCACCTGGTTTATTATTGCTTCAGTCTTTGTGTTTGCACAAGCAATATTTTTAGCAATTTCTGAATCTTCAAATAATGTGTGCATCAAACCAGCTGTGCAGGTCATTGAGTTGTAAGACTGATGATGACAAACTGTATGAAATGCCAAAGTTGCTTCAGCCGCATGTGCTTTCAGCAACACATTTGAGTACTTAGGCTGAAAAAAAGACGTCAAAGTGCTAGATGTCGCGGACATTTTGATTAGGTTTCTATGTCTCTCACTGTCAATATGGCCCTCCAAGTCAGTAGTTCCTTTGTTGGCAAACAAGTAACTATCGCAAATCGTACACTTTGCCTCATTCTCGTTGGGTCCTTAAACGAAGCATGGAAACTTATTTTTCATAGTGTTCGAGAATTTGCATTTTCTCTTTGTAGAAGCCATTTTTAACATAGACGGCAAAAATTACAAATTTAAAAAAAAAAAAAAATTTTAAGTGGCGTCCCTGCTACCGGAACCGGAAATAACGTTAACATTTTGACCACAGAGACTACAGCATTGTTAGTGTTTCGAATAGAGCAACAGTTAGATTCAAATTATACAAATAATTGGTGTTTCACATTTGGTATAAATAGGAAAATTAAATAAATATTATTAAGCAATGGGTTTTAATAAAGAATGTAAACACGCGGTGGAGTTTAGATACATTGTTAGTTGTAACAACAACACATTAAAAAAATGATAACATAAAATATTTAAAAAGCCGGACATTTTAAAGGTTTTTAGCTTTGTCTGCCGGACGGATGACATTAGGCTAAAAAGGAGGACATGTCCTCTCTTTGCCGGACGTCTGGCAACCCTATGCATGGTTATGGAGATTTTACAATTAAAGACAAAACGTCATTGATGAACACGCAACAGTGTCAGGAATCAGCGGCAGTGTTGTCAACGTATCATGATAGCTCTCTACATATGTAGTTAAATGCCAATGAAAACATATCATTTCAAGTACCTTCATTCTACAGATAATGCACTTGAACAATGAAGGCAAAAGCAATATATTGTACAATTTATTGCCGGGCATATATTGCACATTGTTTGTGTCTTTATCATTTACATTAACAATGGGAAATCATTGAATTGCCAACGACCATGGTGTTCATGAAGATTTGTCATAACAATTACTGAACATTGTGAACACTTGCGATTTAAGAATAACAATGTGTTCCTAAAAAGTTCTTTCAGAAATAAAATAATCAGATAGCGGTGGGAATGATTAGTAGTATGACTCTTCGCTGGCTGTTGAACGAGGGGGCGGAGCACGTATGGGAATATCTTGAGTGCAGTGATGTCGGTTCTTAGCTCAACTCAACTCTTTCAGAAATAGAAGGGAGACTTGAATGAAGTGCAGATTTCAAAGTTAGTGGTGCAGCATTTATAGTTTGTTCTCGTTGAATAATGACTCACGCACAGGTGTTGTTAATATGTTTATCTTGTACACAGGCATGTCGTATCTGTTTGTGGCTATACCTCACACGTTCAGCAAGCATCAGTTGTCCCCAGTCATGGCATTGCTTCTGTATGCCACCTACATGCTTGTCAGCATTCAACATTTGGTAACCATGTTTAGTTCATCTTTGTTAACTTAACTCTGTTGTATTTGCATGATACATGAACAACTGGACTTTGTATCCATGCTTTGTGACCGTGTATCAGTTCTATCCGATAGCTATCTGAGGTACTTCATGTTTAATTCACACACACATAAAAAAAAAGGAATTCCGGGAGTTCCAGGGAAACAACGTGACGGCAGGAAGATTCCATAGTGTGTTGATATACTGTGCAACTTGTGTATGGGGTAGGGTCATCTGTGTGGCGTGAAAAACTACGTGCAATCTAAGAATGCTAACTGTGATGTTTTGGGGGCCCTGAAAAGGGCCACTGCATTTATTAATTACAGATACCGGTATATAATTGCTTTAGCAAGTAGAAGGCAAGCAAGTGCTATTGTGTAATGTATTTATTGAAAAAAGTCATCATATAAATTGAATGAGTTGTCGATCACTTCCGGCTGAGTGTGTGGTGGACTACTAGACCGATCGATGGGTGCAATAAATGTTTCTGGGATCGGGGGAGGGGGGGGGGCCTTCACTGTCGTCGGAGTGTATATCTATATCTTGTGCCACTCTTCTTATCTTGTGTATGTTCCATCTGTCTGCTCTCATCTTTGATGTTTCTGGGGGACAGTTTGCGAAGACAATGACATGCAGCTTTGGGTATATCTTGCTGCGAACACACTTGTCGACCGACCCCGAAGTGAATCCTGATATCCCTATTCTGAAAATTGATGATCCCACCAGATCTAGCTCAGTGCTAAAAAGCCATACATGAGCTAGGTAAATAGATGGGAACCAAATAGGGTCCTGGTCTATCCCTTGGGATATGGCTGCCACTAACCGTGTGGTACTACCCCTTTACCCTACATCACATACCATATGAAGACGTTGATAAGTGTTCCGAGATGGAGTTGGCAGAACTGGCAAGAAATTATAACAGCGTTAAAAGCGGAATAATCGATGAGGAGTGAACACACAGTTCCTTGATACCATGGCGTGTGGCATACGACAGGCAAGCTCGTGGACAAAATAATACCTAGGAAAATATCCTGCTAGCACCATACGTGGTCTCTGTCCCCCTGGCCTTGGAGTATACCGACCAAATAGAGATATGGGGAAATACGGCAGTTTTTGCCTAAGATGTATATGAAAATGTATATGGACAAACAACCATACACCCCGCTTTACCACACGGTTCACCCGCATCTAATGTGCCATTCAACGCCTGCGCTGTGATAATCACAGTCGAGTACGCCACAGCACGGGGAAGGACACTGTCATATACCAGTGATGTTTTAGTGTATGGTCAGGGCAAATAAGGGAGCAGGTTGCTGGAGAACTTCAGACTGAACATAACCGCATAAACACATGGTGCGAGAAAGTGGATGCACTGATCAATTCAACGAAGGCAGGCGTGACATGGTTCTAGCTCAGTAACTGTACTGTCAACCCTCAACACCAACTGTAAGTTTACCCTCGGAGATTAAGGAAAGAAGTCCTACAATAAAGTAGCTGGGAGTGATATTTGATAGAAGAAGTTTAGCTTTGTCCGAGCACATAAACTATGTGGTCTTGATAACTTGGGCAGGGGGCAGGGCATGGCTGCGATGAGGATAAGGGAAGACATGGAAGAATGGCTGCAAGCGTCAACTAAGCGCGCGGGGGGGGGGGGGGGTGTTTGCAGCCAACAAAACCCGATAGATGTGAAGACAGAAATTCAAGCCTTGATTTTTGAGAATTCTACTGAGGGTGAGATAGTCATCTACACAGATGAGTCAGTTGTTCGACAAGTAAAGAGCTCACGGGCTTTTGCGACTCATATCGAAAGGAGAAATGTGGAGGAAGACTGCGGTGCCTTCGGCGGGACAACAATTATAAACTATAATCTAGTTGGAGGAACAAACTGTCCCCCAGGCCGGCGTCTCAGCGACTCAATGCATATGCTCGTGATGATCGAGATAGGCTGGGCTCGAAGATAGTGGGCGGAGTCTCTGATTACAACAAACCTGATCAAAATCTGATTGATTTTTTTTTAAAAACCAGGCCACGCGTGTGTAAGAGAAAGTGGGCAAGCTGATAGGCTTGCTATTCGGGTTAGTGTGGAAGTGCACGAGTAATGATCCGGGTTGATATATTGAATGCCGTCAGAGTTGCACGGCGATTAAACTAATGAAGAGACCACTGCGAATCTGTAACCTGTACCTGACTGCAAGAACATAAATAAAAAAAAGGGTGAAGCCAGACAGAAGCCCTACGAAGGGGGCCGAAGAACAGAAAAACCAAAACAGAAGTGTTGTCATCAGCTACACGCTGAGGGAGGTACTGAGAAGGAGATTTTAGCACTCATGGATTGAATAGTCCCTGTGCAGTGAGGATAATCTAACGACTATTATATGTTTCTCCGCTTGTCTCCTATATATGTTTCACATGCATACAACAGTGTGGGTTCTATGTAGCACTTTAACACGTTTTCTTACTGCAGTTGACAGTTTTTGTTTTAATTGGTGAGTGTCTTGTCCATCTTGCGCAGGCTACTTCTGCCATGGCGATTTTTGTTCTCATCTTAACAAGGCATCTTCCCTCAAATGTTATGATTTTTCAAGATGCGTAATTGTACCGATTTACCTGTTTAAGAATGTTCTCATTTAATAAGATATTACATTGTGGATATTTATTTATTCTTGGAGATAACCATAATTTTTGTTCTAGTACAATTTAACTCTAACCCTATTTGTTCACTGTGTAAAATAACAGCACCCACTAAATGTTGCATACGACTCATTGTCTGCAAATAGTTAGTTAGTTAGTTAGTCGCAGTTCCAACTTCACAGCAACGGGTCATCCCCATTATGCTCCGTTCCTGTGCCAGTGAATATCACACAATTAATATTGTATTAATTCCATTTCTTATATCGTTGATGTTAGGTCCTCCGACGGCTATTCTTCTCATGTCATTGTAATTTCTCATATTTTGTCACATATTTCTTTGGTTTTGACTTACTTCATTAACAATTTTATGGCAGCATATTGTTTTTAATATATGTTCTTTACAAGTCTAAATATTTCCCGTCATTTTGTAAATTTGCAAGCATCTTTATCATGTTGACAGCCTGTATGTTGTCAACGAAGCAAAGATGTAAGTCTCTGTATGCTTCTATTGAACGCTCTATATTCAGCAAATACACAGTATTTGTTGTAACTCTTACCCTTTAAAAACCTACATTGTTCTTCCTGTTTTTCTTATTGTAATTTATGATAATTCTTAGTCAGACGTATGTGATGTCCTCTCATGTTAATTGTTCGATGTTGCTAACATTAAAAGAGTAAATCAGTCAAAGCGAAAAGTGGAATCGTAAGTTTTACACACCAAAATAAAAATTAAAAAACAGGTAGTCTGTGTATAAATGCTCGGGAACTTGTTCTAGTTTTGTAAACGAGACACCAGGCTACATGTGCAACAATAATGTATAATCATACCTTCAACAGGTTAAAACATGAACTTGTGTTTGATTTGCTTGCAGAGTCTTCATGTTCTCATGATCTGGGAAAATGTCTGGCCCAGCCTACCAAAAGTGGTCATTACTTTCTTCAAGAGGATTCATTTTTTGCTGGCTTCTTTTTGCTTTATTTCATTTTTATTTACGACCCCGTATCTCTCACAGGTATGGTTCCCGTGTTCGTAAAACTGTGCAGATGTAAACGTGTTTGAAACTAGTTAGGGTTGCCAGAATGTGTTACTGAGAAACCGGGACATTTCTCTTAAGCACAAGAATTATCAGTATCAGTGACATTACAAAAATTAGTATTGTCACTATTTGCATTAATAATAATGAGAACATATTAAGAAAAGAAATCACACCTTCAACTTAATTTGGCGTCTGTTGAAACTTTCTGAGTTTTTACCTGAGTGGTCTTGACTCACTAGTGCATTAGCTACATATATTTGTCTGAAGTCCTGAAGACACATTTTTGCCTCTGATTGACGTAATCATAAAACTCGAGGCAACTCATTCGATAATTAAATACACTTTTAATTATTGAAGACAATTTTCTAGGGAATGTATGGCAAGGTATGACGACGTGGCAGGGAACTGGCCATCCCATCTCATCTGCCGTGGCCTAGAATATGTGAAAGTCTAATACTTCACACCCCAACAGCAGCTCTACCTTGAGACTACCTTTTCCATTCTTTTTTACATTAACTTTAACTTTGACCCGACTGAGACGATTTCGTTCCTCTGTCCTCTGCACATTCACGAGAGACAATACTCTGTCCATTACACATTGGCGAGAGACAATACTCTATCCATTACACATTGACAAGAGACAATACTCTCTCCATTTTACATTGACGAGAGACAATACTCTGTCCATTGCACATTGACGAGAGACAATACTCTGTCCATTTTACATTGACGAGAGACAATACTCTGTCCATTACACATTGACAAGAGACCATACTCTGTCCATTACACATTGACGAGTGACAATACTCTATCCACGTTTGTATTATGACATGCAACGCTGGAGACGAATTTGCACAGATTCAATGACTGTGGATACCGGGATCATAAGATCCCATCATTTATTATCACTGACAACAGACAAGAACGGCATTCATTTTACCCGACACAGAGACCAGGTTGTTAAATGCTTACAGCTTACTACTAGAGTTCTGCACAACTCCCAAAAGGCAGAAACGAACTAGCTGCATTAACCATTAACCAACAGCAACAATGGCAACAAAACTACTGCGTCTGAGTGCGCGAACATCTGAAGTCTCCAAATTTAACGGTTCTACCAACTGAATATCCAGAAAGAATGCATCATCATCAAGTGCCCTGCCAGCTGGCGTAGACGTTCATGGCTCTCCACAGATCTCGGTCTTTGGTGTTCTGGATCAACTCTGCTGATGATTGATTGATTGATTGATTTAGGAATCGACATCACAGCATTCGGGGCATTCCCATAAGTGCTCCGTCCCCATCCTCAGCAGCCAGCGAAGAGTTCCAACACTAATAGTACCAGTAGCAATCTGATTATAAGTCCATCTCGACTTTCTTCTGAGCGTTGAGCATCGGCCAGATCCCCTCGTGACTCCTCGCTGTCTCATTCTTGCCAGACCATGGTAATCCATTTGCTCCTCCGAGGTGTGCACGTGCTCCCACAAGGCCGCAACCATGTCTGCCTTGTCATGTATCAATACTCCACCAAGTTCTGCAGAGCCAGCCAATCTGTCCGCCTGTTCATTTCCCAGCACACCGGCATGCCCCGGAGAAAAGATCCAGGCGATGCTTGTCACCCGTGACCTCCGAAGCGAAGCAAGCCACTCCGCACGAAGCCTGCCCGTCCTCACCCTCGTCAGCATGCTTTCTGAGTCAGTTACAATCACGATGTGTGTGTGTGTGTGTGTGTGTGTCGTATTCTCCATCCAGCGGAGAGCCGCAGTGACTGCCTCCACCTCCATTCTTAAGCTGGATGTTGTGGTATCATATGCCAGGCTCTCCTGCCCCAAACATCGACCATTAGCTTTGTCTATGAACCCCCAGCCACTTCTCTCACCTCTTGATGATATTCCTCAACGCCACCGTCCTAATCCATCCAGCATAATTTCTCTTGGCCTGCCTCTGCCTCTCTTCCCCTCGATCTTTCCAGTTGTCACGATGTTCTCTAATGCCTGTCTTCTCATCACATGACCGAAAAAGCTCTTTGGCTCTTTCTTATTGTTGCATATTGTCATATAACTTGGGAAATCTCTAAGAGATCGAGGAATAGAATTCCTCTTTCCCAATGTGCTCCTGGCCCATTATAATTTTAGTAGTCTTCGATGGCTTAATTACTTGAGACTATCAATTAAGTCCGGAAGTGCCAAGGAAGTCCCCGAGGTCAACAAGGAAACGATTTCCTTGAATAATAATAAATTAGTGGAGTTTCCCTGCCAATCTGCTCTCAGACAAATAATTAATGTCTAGGGTGAATTAATAGTTAACAGACAATAACATGAACACTCAAAGAATAAATGGAACACTGAGAATGAAACTGAAATATCTATTAAACTCAATAACCAAAACAAAACAAAAAAGAGACTGGAGATGAGTTTTGGCCACTCTGATCACAAAATAATTACCCATTTCAAAGGCATGGTATGTATTCATTAATACGAGGGCGAGTCAATAAGTAAGTCACACAGTTCTGTGGGATGGCAGATAAATGTGGTTGGTGTTTTCTACAGGTGTCATTAGGTGACAGCACCATCGAACTTTATATTCCCGTTCGTCAGGTGGCGCTAAGTGTCTCATGCGCATACGAAGCCCATAAAAAAAATGGCGACTGTACTTAGCGAGTGTACAACCAAAGAGTAACGTGCTGCTACGCGTTTTTGTGGGCAAAAGGACTGCCTGCAAAGGACATTCATAAGGGAATGCTTCCTGTTTATGCTGACAAATGTTTGTCCCGAAAAGGGCGCATAGCTGGGTAGAAAAAGTTTCTCAAGGACGATCTAAAATTGTTGATGAAATCCGATCTGGTCGTCCTGTTGAGATTGCAACAGAAGCATCCGTGCAGCGGGTGAAGGAGATGATTAGAGGTGACCGGCGAGTAACGATAGACTCTGTAGCATCTGCAATAGGGTGCTCACATGGTTCAGCATACAGCATAATGCATGATCGAATGAAATTTAAGAAAGTGTACTCAAGGTGGATACCCAGACAATTGAAGGCGTGTGCTGTTTATGGGGGGGGGGGGGATAATGTAATATCCCACCTGTTGGTGGTAATATAACAACTCTAAATAGACTGAAGAATGCAGCCACTTAAGAGGTTGTATATTATATATCTATATATGATAGATAGATATGATAAGGGTTTGATATGACAGGTTGTCTACGGGCATCCCTAATGGAATGGACAATCATTCCCGAACAGTCCTTCAGAGGAACAATATAACATGGCTCAAGAACACCCACTGTGAGAACATTAGACTTAAAGTTTAAGTTCCTACACAGAATTAGAAAAACAAAAGGTTCCTCCATAAGGCTTCTAGAGATCTTGGCAATTCGCCACAGCAACAGAGGAATTTGTTCCCTCTTTAATAATGTTGACTGTGTGCTCTCAGCCAACCTCATATAGATCTCATATATTATATGTATCAAAAGTGACACATGTCAATTAGACTCATCAATAGTTGACCAAACATCAAAAATAAACTGTACTCAACAACGGCCGAACAAGACATTTACAATTAAAGTTACTCAACAACAGTTGAACAAGCCATTCACAATGAAATGTACTCTACACCAGCTGAATAAGACATTCCCAATGAAATGTACTCAACAACAGAAATGTACTCAGTTGAGTTGAGTTAAGAATCGACATCACTACACTCAGGACATTCCCATACGTGCTCAGTCCCCTCGTTCAACAGCCAGCGAAGAGTCATACTACTAATCGCTCCCACTGATTAAAAGTTATCCTGGTCTTCCCTCTCAATTTTGAGATTCTTCCAGAACCCCTGCCGATCCCCCGCAATCTCATTCTTTCCACATATGAGTTCTCAATCTGTTCCTCCGCCTTCTCCAACTGGTCCCACAAGCGCACGACCACCTCCCCCTTGTCCATAGGTAAGATACAACTAAGAGGTGCATTCCCTGCTAGCCTATCAGCCTGTTCATTCCCCCGTACATCCGCATGGCCAGGGCAAAATATCCATACAATTTTCACAATCTGTGACCTCTGAAGCGACGAGAGTCATTCCACACGAAACAATCCTTTCTTCACCTTGCTAAGCATATTCTTTGAATCCGTAATGAACACAACGTGAGTTGCAGTAGTCTCCTCTAGCCACCGGAATGCCGCTGTTACTGCCTCCACCTCCATTCTCATGCTGGAGGTCGTAGTCTCATATGCCAGGCTCTTCTTTTTCAAGACTCGCCCATTAGCCTTTGCAATAAAGCCCCAGCCACTACGTCTGTTTCTCACCACTGACCCATCGGTGTAGATGACTATGTCACCTTGATGTGTGTTGCTCTGGATTAGCTGTTGCACTTCAAACTCAGTGCGGCCCGCTGCCCATTCTCTGCTCTCACGACCCAGTGTTATTATTACATTGTGCCAGTCCGTCATGTCATCCGGAACTTCAACCCACTCTCTTTCACGATTGATGGTCTCTAGATCACACACCTGACTTATAGAAAGTTCTGCCTATGCCATCCAGGACCTACCTCGTCTTAGTCTATGACCCTTTACCATATCCATTGCTGCATGCAGTGGGTGATCCCTGTCTATGGCAACTCTCAGGTACCATTTGGCCTGAAGGACCCTATGTCTATCCGTCATTGTAGGTAGCGCCAGGATATGCCTCATGCAGATAATTGGTGTGTCCTTTGTGCACCCCAGTATTAACCGCATGGCAGCATTCTGTATGCGCTCCAACCTTTCAAGCTGGCTTTTTGATACTGTCAGCAGCCCCAAACCATACTCAATGACAGAAATTATTAACTGCTGAAAGAGCCTGTACAACATCCTCTGATCTACCCCGGTTGCTGCCATAGCCCTCAATGCATTAAGTCCCCTACCAGCCTTCACCACCAAATCCTCCACATGATCCTTAAAAGACAAACACCTGTCAAAGGTGATACCCAAGTACTTCAGTTTACTCTCTCGACTAAGAGGACATCCATTCAACATAATACCTGGGACGTCTGCCTTGACGATCCGGTTATCCAGGGAGTACCACACAACCGATGCCTTGTCTGGGTTTAAAATGGCCCCTGCGTCCCTGCACCACTCCGTCACCTTGTTTACCGCCATCTGTACGGCTTTCGCCAAACTGGTCCTGTCTCTGCCCTGTCTGTACACCAGCACATCATCTGCAAATGTCAAGATTCTACCCACACCTGGTGTCTCAATAGCTGCGATTTTGCTGGTGTAGACATTAAAGAGCACCGGGGACAAGGCAGATCCCTGCGGCAACCCAGGTGTAATAGTACAGGGGTCAGAAGTCCAGGTACCCATGCGCAGTGCAACCTTACGCTCATAAAGGACTGCCGCAACCCATCTAACAAGGCAAGGG
This sequence comes from Cepaea nemoralis, assembly GCA_014155875.1. Classification (NCBI taxonomy): domain Eukaryota; kingdom Metazoa; phylum Mollusca; class Gastropoda; order Stylommatophora; family Helicidae; genus Cepaea; species Cepaea nemoralis. Next base: position 124,462 of record JACEFZ010015512.1, read on the forward strand.
CAGACCTCCATGTCCAACAGTGTGTGTATTAACCGATCATACCTAACCCTGTTATACGCATCCTCCAGGTCAAGAGCTACCGCCACTGTCTCCTTGTTTATCCTGGAAGCCCTCGTAGACATCAAATGCAAAAGTTGCAGCATTGGCCCAGGTGTCCTTTCCAGGCCGGTAGCTCCCGAGTCCTTGGGGAAGCAGATTCCGACTTTCCAAATGTTGCTGGAGCCTGCGTGCTACTATCTTTTCGAGGACTTTGCTATACGTGTTTTGCAGGGTTATGATTCGGTATCCATTAAGTCTGGAGTGGTCCTTACCTGGCTTTGGGATTGGGACCAGGTAGCTATGCAGCCAATCGTGGGGTATTTCCGCCGTATTGATGCTTAGGTTGAAACAAAGAGCCATCTCCTCCAAGTCCCCATCATTTATGTTCCTCATATGGGAGTATCTCACCCCATCTGGACCTGGCGCAGTTTCTTTAGCCCGCTTCAGTACCCGTTTAATGTCCTCCACTTTAATCTCACAGTCCTCCTTCCTAGTGACCCGTGACAAGACTTTTCTGACGTTATCTCTAATAGCTCTATCTTGCTGACCGTCTGTTTTAAAAATCGCGCAAGTAAAGCCTCCCCTTTGTCTTTGTCAGTCGTCATAGGTCGGTTGTTATCATCACAAACGGCACCATGTGTACCAGGCATCACCTGTCTCTTCATCTGCCGGTGCAGCCTCCAGAATTTTCCCAATGTCACATCCCCACCGACTTCATTGATAAACTGTTCCCACTTTGTCTCCATGAATTCTCAACCTCTGGTGTCCACCATGGTGGTTGGGTAAAGATTCTTCTTGTTGGTTTAGATCTACTCTGTGATCTAAGGCGCCCCAAGAGCGAAGAGTGGTCGTGCTCATAACTGAATGCCCTGCGAGCTCTTATAGCCCTAACTGTGCTGGACTTAGGTATCAGCACAGAACAGGGGAGGTGGTCACTTCCATGGTCTCCAAGGACGCTCCATTTTATATCTGATGCCGCATCTTGGGATACAAGCGCCAGGACGATGGCCGTGTCAGGGTACCCTGGTCTCATTGCTAGCCTAGTGGGTGTACCGTCATTTAGACAGACCACATCTGTCTCAAGCAAGACCTCAGCAAGAGCAGTACCCTGTCTGTTCTCTCCCGACCTGTCCCAATCCTTGGCGCGGGCGTTGAAGTCACCACATATCAGATACCTGGTATCTGGAGTGTCCACTGGACCTTTCAACCAGTCCCAACTCTCTCTGCTTATGCAAGATTCCTCACTTAGATATACATTTATCAGGTTCCAGCTGTATCGGCCGATTTGTATCCGCATTCCCTGCTCATGTACTCAACAACAGCTGAACAAGACATTCACAATGAAATGTACTCAACAACCAATTTTAACACCACCCTTGTATTGATCAAACTGGAGGGGTCTAGTGAAGATCAAGGTTCCACTTAGTGACATCATATACACTTCACCATTTCATATGCATAGACTACATAATCAGTGGAAAAAAAACTCAAATACTTCACCCCAACCAACCAACAGCCTCTCCCCCTCCCCCCCCCCCCCCCCCCCATTATCAACAACATTACCCACATCTCTAAAACTCCTCTTCAACAACAATTCTAAACTAAACTATATACTATCTCCTTCAGTTGTTCAGTTGACACTGGAGAAAGAGTTACTTCCTCAGGGCAAAATACAAGTTCGGACACACTGCCCTGGTTCACTACAATCTCGCAGCCACCAATTAGCACTGTTAATTAAAGTTTCCAGGTAACAGCTTTCTTCTTATCAAGTTAACTCTCTCATGTGACACAGTATTTGAAGGATTAAAACTATAATGAATCCTTCCTTTGTGGTGACGGGACTGCCTGTTGAAGCCGGCTCCTGGGATCATTCAACAAGTTGAGTATCCACTCTTCACTTCAGCAGGAAGGTAAAATCTCTGTACGTGTTGACCACGACGTTCTGAAGGCCAACAAGTGGTTTGGGACATAGATCAAACATTCTACGGCATTCTACAACGCAAGTTCATCCCAACCAAATTTCAACCTGGGAATAAAAGCTAAACCACTCGGTTCTGGACTGCAACTAGTAATCCAATTTGAATAAACGAATCACTCAAAATCCTCTTCCTCCAAAATAAGCCACAGCTATTAATGAGCAGGGTTAGAAAATTCCAAAGAAATGCCGATAATCCGGGTTCTAGGAATAATATGGGAGTTTCCATAGATACACAGTCTTTCACTGTCCATGGGCCTGCTTGAGGCAAATTGAGGCCAGGGAGTCCTTTAACAATGTTGACCATCCCTGTGTTCGTGTTCAGAGAACAGACTCTCTCAGTTGCTATCAGCAAAGGCATATAATGTGATGAGGGTTTAGGCTAGTAAATCCAACCTATAGATTCTGTGATAATCCCTGGATTCTCCACAAATAAGGAGTTGAAGATTTAAAGCTGGAACTCCCATTTGGTTGTCCCAACTATAAGGCCACTCCATCATCCCCTTCTCTGCTGATACAAAATACAAAAAAGACTTTGCTATACATTTGTACTAAAATCAAATGTCATATCAACAAACACAAAAGGAAACTAAAGGAAATGGAGAGGAGAAGGAAGGGTGTTACTCGTGCACCAAACCCCTCGTACTTGTGATGGAGTGTAATCCACTCGGATGGACTGTAGGTAATATCTTCTCATTGTTCATCCTATTCATGATTGATACTGAGCCCTCCTGCTGAGTCAGGGACATTATTACACAACCAACCGGCATGATAATATACTCGACTAGATATGTCAAAACTCTCATTAGACCCAGACAACATGAGACCTAGGCATCATGAGACAGACATCATAAGACAGATATCATAAGACAGGCATCATGAGACAAGCATGATGAGACAAGTATGGTGAGACAAGTGTCATAAGGCAGACATGATGAGACAGGCATCATGAGACAAGCATGATGAGACAAGCATGGTGAAACAAGCATCATAAGGCAGACATAATGAGACAAGCATCATGAGACAAGCACCGTCAGACAAGCATCATGAGACAAGCGTGATGAGACAAGCATCATAAGACAGATATGATGAGACAAGCATGATGAGACAAGCATGATGAGATAAGCATGATGAGACAAGCATCATAAGACAGATATGATGAGACAAGCATCATGAGACAAACATGATGAGGCAAGCATCATGAGACAGACATGATGAGACAGGAATCATGAGACAGATATGATGAGACAGGCATCACGAAATAGATAAGAGGCAAGCATCAATTACAACTGCAATATGCAATATATAATATCACTTGATCAATGGCTAATAACCACTGACCAGACCAATCACCAATCCCTATCGGTGGTACTTTGGTACATGGATGGCCTATCCCATCCACACTCATACAACAAAGCCAGTCACCCCTCTCTCAGACTAGACTCGGTTCACAAGTGCCATCCCCATCACCACCAAGTTATTTGCTCTTACTCTACTGGGTGACATGAGTATTTCTTCCACAGCAGGCAAGGCAATATCTAATAAGCAACATTCACGTGTGAAACAAAACACATATGAAAACATAGAATCCTCCCATGAATCATTGCATGAGCCGTCAGATATATATTCATCAAACTTAGACAAAGTTTCGAACACATATTGTCCTTTCCCCTGACCATTAGGAACAGGGGTTTTCTGAACGCAGTTCGTAAACCCAACCAATGTTGCAAAGGAACAAGTGCACCAACTTCAGAGATAAATTGCATTATAAGAGTGCTTTTAGCAATTCTCGTGAACGTAAAATAGTCACCAATCATCACAGGAATTGTGTAATTCTGGCGTGAAATGCACGTCCAGTAAACATATGAATATGATAAAGCGTCTTTCTTCTCAAATGAGATGGTACTCATAAAACGAACATATCACTCCTTTAAATATTCTCAGCATTTTCAGGGAAAATATTACATGTCAAATCACACATTCTGATCACAAGAGTGATAAAACGTAGACTCAAAACGTTTCTACAGATTGTGACTGTGCAATGATGTTCCTCCATAGGGAAGTTCTACATAGCATAAAGAGTGCAAATATGCACTGAGAGTGGCATACATGCATCAAGCATACAGCAGAATTCTCATAGCAGACGCAACGATAGGCATGGTAACGTATTCAGTGTGTTAGGCATGTCAGTCTGACAGAAAACAAAATTCAGTATAACGCCTCAATGAAATTCTAATCTCACTTTCACATTTCTCATACAAATACTCTGATATTCGTCTCTTTCGCATCACTAGCCACGGCCACAACATTTGAAATGGTTTATAGTCGTACCTGAGACACAGAGAAAACATAATATGGTGTTGTATTATACCATCTCGAAAGCGACCAACCCAGATAAAATCTACTTGTCAACTGCTAGGCTATGGTTTTGGCCGGGATCCAATAGCGTCTCACGGCAAGCCTTACGCATCAGCCAATCAAATGACTGAATTCGCCCTTTTCAAACCGCACTAACCTAGTGCAACTTATTCTAAAACATTCGTTCCCAAAATAACTCTGATGTTATATATTCATCAGTAGGGACACCGTTCTATGTACTGAGGACGTGGATGAATGACCACGTTATGTCACAAGGAGGAACACAAAATGAACCGATTTTGTCTGTCCTTGCATCATCTTTGTCGATACGAAGATGAAGGAGAAGACATGCTGAAGAGGATTGTTACTGGGGACAAATAATGGGTGCATCGCTACCAGCCCGCATCAAAGTGTGCTTCAATGCATTGGAAATATCCTTCTTCGCCTTGTGTACTCACCTCTAAGCCCTCACCACCCCTTAGTAGACATTTAAAAAGTCTAGGGTGGACACCGTTAAGGACCAGCAGTGTGATTCGAACCACCAATGATACCACCTAGCTCCGTTACACATTCGACCACTGCCACACTACCCCACCACACAGTAGGATTCGAACCTGTTAAGCGCAATGGCAGCAACTAGACACCCCTGTTACACACAGATGATTTCCCTATGACCAAATAGACACCCCTCGACCCCACCTAGCACCGTTACATACTCAACCACTGCCACACTACCCCACCACACAGTAGGATTCGAACCTGTCGCATGGTAGGGAACCCAGTAGACACCCCAGTTACACATTGGTGATATCCCACCACACAGCTCTATGATACCTATGGAGCCCCATACGCGACCGACTGGTAACCTTACCAACGAAAAAGCATCGAGATTCGAACTCGACACCGCCAAATGAGGGGGGTCTATGGTACCAATTAGACCAGACACCCTAGTTACACATTGGCGATACCCCGACACTCTACCGAATTGGTTATCGCACCATCTGCAATGCGACTGCGGTACCAACTAGCCACGTGTCTCAATTCATTTCTCATTGTTAACATATACCGATGATCTGATTAAAAACGACACCTGTCGCCGACAGGTGTAATTTACAATACACTTTATTTCTGGTACGGACAATATCGACTTTTTTGCTCACAGATGTTCACCTATCTTACCAAAGATACGAATACAACAAAACGATAACTGCCTGCGCACACAAATCGATTATGCATAAATTAGGTACCCCCACTCCCCCTTCTTTGAGCTTACTAAAAAACGACCGGTCCTCACGGGTCCTCCGGGTCCTCCCTCTATATTCTTAGTAAATGTGGTCGCCCATGGCACAATGTGAGTCCTATAACTCCTAATGGACTACTGTCGGCTTGAGTTCTTTCATCGAATTATTTCATGATGTCAGCCGTGTAGTTGTTCCACATTTCCATGGTATGGTTGAACTTCTTCGTCAGTGTCAAGTAAGCAGTTGGTTATAAAGGGAGCTATTGGGTATATGGTGCTCATCATGTAGTAGCTCCTTTGCAGAACGTTGCTCGATCTCTGGACATTACTTCTACCTGACGCATCCTCGTGCCCAAGGTGTCTGCAATGTCCTGTGTCCATCTTCGTGCTGGTCGACCCCCTGCCTGTTCTTCCAGGAACTAAGCCCTCTATCAATGTGCTGTCCAAGCCATTTGACGCGTCCAAAGTATTGGTTTCTGAGACACAATGATGTATATGAGCCAGCTTTCTTTCATGTTCAGATCTGATAAATATCAGTATTTATTCGTCCTCTTTGTTCAAGATATTCTAGGAACTTATCTGTAACATTTAAACACAAAGCCTGCCTATTTTCGACTGTAGTGACTGCGAAATGGGACACGACCCAGTTCCATATGTTGCTACATGAGCGATGCATGTTCTGAAAACAATGGTTTGCTGGTGTTACGCCGCAGGTTATGACCACCGTGTAGCGTCTGCATTGTTAAGGACAGTATACTACACAGTTCTCTTGAACAGTGCCCTTTGCGGTTGCTTACGGAACCAAGATATTACAAGTTTGTGACATTTTCGATTTATTCATTGTTGATTGTCATCTTTGGTTGGTATGTAGTTCTGTCTGTGGACATTTTGTTTTAAGTTCAGAATAAAATTGTCATTTTCACTGCATCTCTCGACAGACAGTATCAACTCGAAATGTAACATATATCAAGTTATTTGCAAATGATAATTGTGTTTTCAAAATATTGATGTGACAGGAAACTTATTTATAACAGGATCACACATGCTAACTAAAAATATACCATCTAATCTTCTATTGATGTCATTTGGGCACAAGTGGAGAATATCAGTGAGTATAAATCATAATTATGAAGTACATTATATGGTCTCTCTGTTTGTTTGTTTTTTAGTGTGGGATTTATCTGTACCAAATCATCCGGTTTTACGTGGATCGACTTCTCTTTGCCCTCATCATCTTCAGCATGGTACCTTTTGTCATTGGATTCAGTAAGTCGCGCTTTGCTTGGCATATTAATTAACATGTTTAATGTGGACAATAGGATTAGCTTAACAATAAGGCAGAGACTATTGAGAGATATTTGCAGAATGGGGAAATATGATTGTGTGCGTGTATGCATGCACCAGCATGCATGGTGTTTATTTGTGAGTACAATATACAGCTTATATTGGATTCAGTGCATATGTTTACACTGCAAAATGCACACATAGCATGTCATAGTGATTCAGCCATGGCAGCCTTCAAACTGAAAAGACTTGACTAAATATATACTTGTTGTAGACTTACTAATCCTGTGTACCATGTGAACTAGTTATCCCCTAGCTCGTGTTCTTGCACAGACAATTGTCATTTGGGCAAATAAACATTAGGGTTTAAAAACAGCTTCATTCTGATGTTTATTTGTCCATGTATTTTGAACAGTATCAATGTTTGTGACTCCGGTCAGTAGGTAATTTTTTGAGATTGCTAGATTGGCTTTCAATTTTATTTTAATGGTGTCTGAGTGTACAGGAATGTGACTTTATTGAAATAAGTTACACAATACATTAATGCAAAAATATTGTCAAAGAAAAAAAAAAAACCAGTTTGCTTGGTAAATGTTACACTGAGTAAAAAAAAAGGACATTTAGTAACACAAAACACAAAAATTTAACAAAGCTGTGCAGATAGTTAGTTGCGGTTCCAACTTCACGGCAACGGGTCGTCCTCAATATGCTCCGATCCTGTGCCAGTGAATATCACACAAAATGCTCTTCACTGCCCAGTGTGAAAAGTGGAACAGACAGGAGTCTCAGCAAGCCAACAGCCCGCACGGGTATGCTGTTCTTAATGCCGCCCTCAAAATGCCAACAACAAAAGTCCTCCACGAAAAATACAGTTTATCGTCGATGAATCGGCAGTCACCAGAAATACTTCATTGACCCGAGTTTTATCTCACATGGCTCGGTCTCTTTCCGTAGGGCGACCCGCCGAAAGCGCCGCCGAAAGCGCCGCACAAAGCACGAACTCAGTAGCTACAGCGACGACTCCCAGGAGTCTCCTGAAAAATGCACTCGTGAACCGAAAAGGCAAACCAGTCAATTCAGCGACAGCCGGCCATTGTTCAGAACATGCAGTTCACTGTGCAAACAACAGCGGACAGATGTAAAAGCATTCCACACGAATTTGACAGCTCACAGTGTCGCGCCACGCACTCACTCAATATCAGGGCGACGGAACTACGTACTACCAGTCCAATATGAGGACAAAGCGAATGCAAACCTAGCCACAAGCATAAACACGCCAGAGGCCTTAACGGTTCAATGCCTAACCGCCATGTTTGAGGACCGGAAGTCAAAGCTGTGCAGAGCAGGGCTGTGGAAACGTGACCATCCAGGTTAGGTTGCAGACCTGGTCTGTGTCACTGTCTGGGCTGTGTTGTTATAACAATAAGAAACAGAATGACATTCTCTCTGTCCAGTCTTGGGCTAGTGGAACAGACGTGTAGCCTTTCTGGGACAGGCCAACAGGAGCCGTGTACACGTTGTGTGCGGTAAACACCCCCCCCCCCCCCCCCCAGTGGTTGGAAGTTGCAAAGTGCTGGTCAGAGATCTCCATGAGAAGAGCTAGTAGCGTAAGACAGTTAAATTCATACAAGATACAACATTGCAGTTATAGACATATTTCAAGTGAACGAAAGAAGAAGCTAGTAGCGAAATTAATATGTATAACGCGTGTGAATCTAGTATACATATATATGTGGAACCTCGTCGGTGTTGGGGAGTTCGTGATGCTGTGCTCAGTTTCTCTTCGCATGCTGAGAGCTATGGGCGGGGACGGGACAACTTATGCAGATACCCGTGTGCACAGAACATGATATTTTATCAAAAACAAAAAGAATAAAACAAAACTACTAAGAACTGCTTGTTATCTTCACTGATAATAAACCGTGCATTGCAATGTATGCTGCTGTTCATCTTCTTGAATATTCTATACATTTAATTCAATTTTAACTACAGAATGTAAAACATACAAATGAATACTATTTTTTTTAAAATTAACTCCCTGGCGAAGGCGTTAAGAATGCTGTTCGTAATCCCGTATACCCACGTACGAAACACAGTTGCGCGAGATTCGGCAGCGGATCACGTCGCGTTGGTTTCTTACGGAAAGGTATATGAGCCGGTCGTTCAGAAAGCAATGACATACTACTGAACATAAAACGTGCCAAGACATTTAATAGCAGCTGAAAAATGCTGGTGTTGACTGCAATGTCCTGTAAATAAGATATCTCTCTCTTCCCCCCCCCCCCCCCCCCCCCCAAAAAAAAATATATAGAACCAAAAAAAAATAAGATACATGTGCTCAAATAATTACAATCAATGCAAAAATAGAAGGCATCTTTCGTTAACACCGGCTTTTCGCATATTGGAGTCAATAAACAACTTTTTTCGCATATTCTTTACAGGACATCGCTGTCAACACCAGCATTTTACCGTTGTTGTTGATTTCTTGGCAAGATTACGCTCAGTAGTTTGCCATTGCTTTCTGAGTGACCGGCTCATTTATCCCGTAAGTCACCAACGTGGCGAGAACCGCTACCAATTCTCGCGCTGGATAAACGGCATTACAGAGAAAGTCGTTTAACACCTGGACCAGGGAGACCGGCATACAATAAACAACTGCAAAGTTAAATTTAGTCACTAAATTGTGCTAGTTGCTTGGCTGGATGGTGGGTTGGTTAGTTGTCGGATTATTCACATTGCACGGGAAACAAGTCCATAGACGCAGGGAACTCAGGCTCAGTATATCCGGCAACATGTAATGACTGACAGTTCCCGTCTGTTCCCCGAATGACGTTCGTTTCAGCTCTTTTCGCTGCAAGTTCAAGCAGTCGTGCCGAAGACGTAGACCTCGTCTCCTGAATTCCCGGCATGACCAATATTCTCAATGAGCAATAGCGTTCAGAATCTCAGCCCGATCCATTGCACTACTGCCTGTCACGGTAGCCATGCTCGACAAACGGTTTACTCTTACATGTACCTTGACTCTCGCATGGTCAGGCAAGATTGTGAAAGTGACCCTGCGGTCTTGGTACAGACTTCACCGTCTACGCACTACAGTGTGCTAGGGATCCTGAGACTAGGAGCAAATCATTCAAGAAAATATGGTAATGCACAATCTGATAAGTGTAAAGCTAGCCATAAAAAATTATACTATAGAACCTGTTTTGCTGTATGGCTGTGAATCTTGGAATGTAATTGAACAAATTAGAAAGATTTTGGAACAGAGATGTTCCTAAGACCAATGTTGCGAATTCCTTGGACAGCCAAAGTAACTAACAACGACTCCATGAAAAAGGCTAATGAAACTAGTACATCCCCTCTGCTGTGTGTCCACCGTGACGAGGTAGAGGGGCTTGTGCGTTCCAATGACCCCAAGAGCTATGCCGACGGTAGCACAGCTACTGGTAGGGTCACCCATGTCGGACAGGTCAAGGGAGAGGGACCAGACAAAGCGACACACAAACCTGCTGCCTTGTAGGTAGACTGGGGACAGTCAAAGACTAGGGAAAGCACTCCTAAAAATGCTTGTCGAAATCCGATGTACTGAGCCACAGGCTTGACAAAGCAGTGCAACGTAACTTGATTCATGATGTCACAATTTAAAATTAATCGTTATGGTGCTAATCCCGTGAAGTCCCATCAGGCGGTGATAGTGCCGGGCCCCCTGCCTCGAGGGGGTCCACCCATGACTACTGGTGGTCACCTTCCTCTGTGCTGTGGAGTCAAGGCGCAGAGGAGTAGGTTAAGAGCTATTGACCAAACACCCCGGACGCTTAACATACTACAGTGGGAAGCCGAAGGAGTTTATAACAAGAAAGTCTCCCTAACACAGCGTCTTCATAAAGATAGAATAGATGTGGCATGTATTCAAGAGACACACCTCAATGCCAATCGCAAATTCTCAGTCAGAGGATACCAGACCACACGTTTTGACCGCGAAGGACACAACGGAGGAGTTCTAATACTTACATGAAATACAATACCTTGCAGCGAAGTATCTGTGATCTCTGATAACCAAACGGAAATTATAGGTGTTGATATAATGATAAAGGATGTGAAAATAAGAATTTACAATCTGTATAGCCCAGCAGATAAGGACCTTACACTCTCAAACATGAAAATAACTGACACAAACTGCATTATTGTCGGAGACTTTAATAGCCGTTCAGAAAGATGGGGATACCCAGATACTGACAAAAGAGGAGATGAAGTGGAGGACTGGGAAATAGACTCAAATCTCCATCTACTCAACAAAGCGGATGACACACCGAGCTTCTACTCCAGAAGATGGCTTACCACTTCTACTCCAGACTTAGCTTTCTGCACAGGAGACATCCTCCACAAAATCGATCGCCATGTGCTTGACCAATTAGCAGGTAGTGACCACAGACCAATCAAGCTTGTAATGAATATGGAGTATGTTCCACAGGAGCAAAAGCCTTTGCCCCGCTGGAATTACAAACGAGCAGATTGGGACAGATTTGCCATACTAACAGACAAATATTGTGAAAACATAAATACACGATATGGCAACATGAAGCAAATGGTAGAAAGTCTAAACAGAGCAATAATACAGGCGGCCACTGAGTCTATTCCTAGAGGAGCGAGGAAAAATTACAAACCATACTGGACTGAAGAACTACAAATTTTGGAGGACAAAGTTGAAGATGCCAGGAAGACAGCAGAGAGAGAACAAACAACTGAAGCGAACATCTCTCTCAAAGCCATCTCAGCAAAATATAAAAGAACAGTAAATCAAACAACAAGAGATTGTTGGAGGGAAAAAACAGAAAACCTGAACTTTGACAGGGATGGAAACAAACTATGGAAACTAGTGAAAGCCATGAACAATGAAGGACCTAGAAACAAACAAATAACAATTAAACAAGGAAATGCCTTGCTTACAGGAAAAAAGGCTGCAAATGCACTAATGGAACACTATGCCAGTACAAACCACATTGATATTACAATCGAACAGAAGAAAGCAATCAAAGACAAACAGATACATCATAGTAATACAGAGACAGCAGCAGAATATATGATGGCAAATCTAACAATGGAAGAAATGGAACAGGCAATGAATACCCTAAAAAAGAAGAAATCACCAGGAAAGGATGGAATCACAAATGAAATGCTAATAGGACTAGGCACTAAGGCAAAAAAGAAACTACTAGCAGTCCTAAATTACAGCTGGAAGAGAGGAATAGTCCCACAGGCATGGAAGGAAGCTATACTAATACCAGTCTCAAAGAAAGGAAAAGACCTGGAAGAACCAAATGGCTATCGACCTATCAGTCTACTTAGCTGTGTAGGAAAATTAATGGAACGCATTATCAATGGCAGGCTAACATGGCACCTGGAAGAAAACCACACCAAGCAGGATTCAGAAAGTACAGATCCACTGAAGATCAAATAACCTATATAGCTCAGGAAATAGAGGATGCCTTCCAAGAGAAAAAACACACACTAGCGGTCTGGATAGATTTAGAAAAAGCATTTGATAAAGTATGGAAGGAAGGACTGAAAGTAAAACTGCAAAAAATGCATGTTTGTGGGAAAATGTATAAATGGATCAGCCACTACCTTGAGAACAGAACTGCCAGGACAAAAGTACAAGGACAAACCAGCAAAATGATGCTGTTGGAGCAAGGTGTCCCCCAAGGAGGAGTTCTTTCACCAACATTATTCCTAGCATATATAAATGACATCACAGAAAATTTTCCAGCCAGAGTACACACATCCTCCTTTGCAGATGACCTAGCCATATGGACATCTGAAGAATATATTAGTACAGCTAACAGCAGAATACAGCAAGCCTTATTAGCGCTAGAGGACTGGTCAAAATCATGGCTAGTGAAGATAAGTGAGGAGAAAACAACATGCACAGTGTTCTCCCTCTCAAATAAAACTCAGCAACCTAAGCTGGTATTGAATGGAAAAATATTGCGCCATGAAGAAAATCCAAACTATCTGGGAGTCACCTTTGATCGTCGCCTGACATGGAAGACACAGGTTGAGAAAAATCGAACAAGAGCAAGGCAAAGAATGGCAATCATGAAAAAGCTTGCTGATACAACGTGGGGAGCAGATGAGAAAATCCTCAAGAAGTTATATACTGGACGGGTGAGGCCAGTACTGGAATATGGCATTGCAGCTTGGGCAACAGCAGCTAAGTCAAACTTTAACAAAATAAGTAGAGTCCAAAATCAAGGAATGTGAATCATAACTGGAAGCCTGAAGACAACACCTGTTAATGAATTAGAAAAGATCACTTGTTTACAACCAATGCAGGATAGAAGAGATAGCAGAGCCCAGCAACAAGCTGAAAAATTTAGAAGACTGACAGACCACCCTATGTATAGCAGGTTTAATGGTTTTGTAAAGGGAAGACTGAAGCGTAGCAATTTTGTAGCAACTGCAAAACGAAAGATTAGGGCAGATCCTATACTTAACATATCAACAGTCAAACCCATTTACAATGCACACAACTTCCCAGCTTGGAGACAGCAGCAACTGCCTGAGATGATAGAAAACATTCCTGGTATTGAGAAAAAGAACACTCAGAATGAAACCGAAAGAAGAAAAATAACCCTAAACTACATAAAAGAACATTACCCAAGCAGCAATTGGACCCATGCATATACAGATGGATCAGCCAAAAATTCAATAGAAAATGGAGGAGGAGGAATTCTCCTAAATTTAAAAAATGGAATGAAAAAAAACACAGTCAGTGGCAACTGGAAAATTTTCAAGTAACTTCAAAGCGGAGGTAGAGGCTTTGAAAACTGCAGCAGAAATGCTCTTGATGGAGGAAAATAAAGAGAAGCAAATAGCTATCCTCACAGATGCAAAGTCAGCTGTTTCAATACTGAAGAGCAAAAACAGCACAGAACTAGCTGACCTAAAAGCAGCACTCCATGGTCTATGCCAGAAATCCAAAAAAGTTGTAATACAGTGGATCCCATCACATTGCAGTATACCTGGAAATGAAGAGGCTGACAGACTAGCAAAAGAGGGTGGACGACTACCACAGCCTGACATAGACATAACCTATAATGAGGCAAAGAGTTTTATAAAAAGCACTTATAGAACCAAATGGGAATCAGAACATCCAGGCCACAGGAAGGATGATGCATATTACAAACTCGACCGAAGAGAACAAGTAGCAATCTTCAGACTCCGCACAGGACATAACAGGCTGAAATACCACTTGTTCAATAAACTAAAGATAGGAGATACCGATGAATGTAATTGTGGAACTGGTAAAATGACAGCTAAACATTTGCTGTTGGAGTGCCCAATATATGCAGTACAGAGAAAGATATTTTGGCCCACACCTGCTTCATTTGAGGACAAGCTCTATGGACATATCAACCAGCTCAAGTTAACTGCAGCTTACTTTAACTACATTCAGGTTGACATTTAAAGGTGCATGAAGAAGTATTTAGACTGCCACACTTCATACCACAGGCATGTCGGTTACACAAGCCTCCCAGAGGCATGACATGGAATATTGCTTGGATAGCAAATCCATTACGTGGAAAGTCTGAATCAAAAGCTCACTGTGTGGGCTTCATAAAAGGTGGAAAAAGTGTCCTAGTGGCACGAAATGGAATATTGCTTGGATAGCAAATCCATTACGTGGAAAGTCCGAATCGAAAGCTCACTGTGTGGATGTCATCTGCAGACTGCATTCTTCTGGCTTCCGGAAGAACAGCCTATGGTGAACGGAAGGCCCAATATACGGAAGTGAGGCTAAGCAGCCATGTGCAGGACGTGACGATTCCTTGGGTGAGCCCAGTACCAGAGCGCTGTGTGTTGGCTCTGCAATTATGGAAGCCTCCTTGGATGGCGGGGAATGCCCATGGTCTGCCCCTGCCTTCCCTTGAGGGCTGACCAGGATGCCTTTGGCTGTTCTATATGGGCCAGCTGGGATGGGGGATAACACCACAACAGTGAGAGTCAAACGTCCTAAAAAAACCGGGAAGGTTAACCCGGTCAACAAATGCCCGCAGAAGTCGGATGTGTCGGCCTAACGGCGCAAGAACGCAGCTCTGCTGTAAACAGGCACAACGCAATCACGTCCGAAAAAACACTCCGGATGAACGCAGAAGAAGAAGAAGAAGAAGAAGAAGAAGAAGAAGAAGAAGAAGAAGAAGAAGAAGAAGAAGAAGAAGAAGAAGAAGAAGAAGAAGAAGAAACTAGTACATTATAAATAACATTAAGAAAGAGGCAAACAGTTTTTTATTTTTTTTTAAATTTTGGATCATGTGATGAAAAAAGAGGCATTGGAGAACATCGTGATAACTGGAAAGATCGAGGGGAAGAGTGGCACTGGCAGCCCAAGAGAAATGATGCTGGATGGGTTGAGACGGTAGCATGGAAGAATATCAACAGCGGAGTTGATCCAGAAAACCAAAGACCGAGATCTGTGGAGAGCCATGAACGCCTACGTCAGTCGGCATGGCACTTGATGATGATAGTGGACGTAGACAGTGAAGAAACGGTTCAGCTTGAATAAGAAGACAGACATAATGGCAATCCTAAAGAAACGTATTATGCCTGTATGTACAAGTAAACGTTTAATCTAATTTGAAACTCCATGAAAACAGGGTGTTCTTCGTGATCTTACATTGCTGAACGTTTAAAAAAAAAACGACCCGTGCCATACAAGTAATCGGGCCATGATCCTGCCGTTAGTAGTATAGTAGCTAGCTAATGACCCATTGCTTGCGAGGCGCTGTTTAAAAGTCCCGTTTCTGTCTGGACAAGGTAGATACGGCAGCATCAATAGAACAAATCAGTATAATAGTGTTACAGATTTATGGCGATAAAACGCCGATATAGTTTGTAGATTCATGAAATAACTGACAATAATGTTAGTCTCATGGAAATGGCTTAACAGTTAATAATTGCTGGGAGAGTTCATCTCAAAAATAAAATGAATGGAAGATACATTGGTAACATATTAATCAGTTAAACATGATAATTCTCCCCTTGTCTTTGTTTTCAGTTCGCCAAGAAGCATTGCGAACACCAATAGATAGAATCTTCATGGGACTTTGGTATAGTCTTGCATCTGTTATAACTGCAGTAAGCCATTTTAATTCAATATAGTATTTAGTAATTGTTGTCTTCATTCTTCATGTAACTCATCTATCTTATATAAAGCTGTACTGATCTGGTGTTATTTACATCTTCTAAGTTTTGACCAGATTTGATTTCTGTTGAATTTCACACATGTCATCGTGCTATGAAAGCACCTCTTGCCTTTTGAATTCTTATTTGCATATCTGTATCTTTCTCCCCAACACCGTTTGTCTACATTGCTACCTAAATGTATATATGAGTACACCCCGTGAAGAGAGATTTCACTAAAGATGCTCGGGTTATCATTTGCTTGATTTATTTCACATCATATTTGACTTTCCTCTATGTATTTTTAGGCCTAATAGTTATGACCGCCTATCAAATGTTTAATTTATCTTGCATCCGATTTTATGTGTGGGACATGCTGGCAAATGTCGTCAGCAAGGTCCAGGCCATTAATCTACTTTATCTGAGTCCTTTGAACTCCATGTCTGGTGGCAGTCATCATTTTCTTCGTAATCCAGACAACAGTCTGTCAGAATAATCAAGCTGGCAAAGGACAAAACTATCGCACTCCCGTTCTCATTTAAAACGTATATACCAGTGTTTCCCAACCTTTTTTGTGCTATGCCCCACCTAAGTCTTTCTAAAATTCTTATGCCCCTCCCCAACATACACATTATTTTTAATATTCAAAAATTGAAATGCTCACTAAAGAAACTTGAATGATAGGTTTTAGGAAGAAATCACTAGAAAATTATTGAGCAAACACAGTAAGTAAATTTTCAAAACATATAATGGAGAACTGAAATTCAAGTACAAAATAATTTTAATGAAAGATTTGTCTATATTATTTTAATTATTAGTAATTATTTATTATTTAATTTAGTGAGTTCCTTGCGCTTGATGTTTGCTACAAAGTGATTTTATGTCAGGTTCCAATTTAGTTAACTTCAGTTTCAAGTCTGCCCGTTTTGTTATATCCAGCCGATTTCTTCCATTTTGGAATTGCCCCCCTTAACAATCGAATTGCCCCCGTGGGGGGGGGGGGCGTGGGCCCCACGTTGGGAAACACTGGTATATACACTCACGAAAAACTCTGCATTTCATGTCTTTATATGTGATCTTTATTAAGTGAAACATTGTCTGTGGGGTCTCATGGTGTCTCATCAATTTTCAGAGATTTCCCTATCAGTGTTCTCAACTGCAAACATAAAGTGACGGCATTCATTTTTTTTTTTTAGATTACAGCTACATTTGGCAAACAATGACAGAAGACGGCAAACGCTCCACGGGAATTACGAAAAGAAAATAACAACATCTGGCTGAATGTACAACAAGATAAGGTCATGATACAGCCTAGCGGAATGTACAAGGGACAGAAACTGCAAAGATCCATTACTGCCAGCCTCAATTATGGAGAGTACACTTATGACGATCATTGCAATTGCCCCACCTCTAGAAATAACTAGCATTTGTTTTTGTATGTCAGTTTTTCATAGCTAAAATATACATGCAGTGCCTGCACAAGATCACAGATGGGGCTTTCATACACTTGCAAAAAGTCCACAACAGGAGAAACAATAATCATGCAAGAAGACTAACGTATGCTAACTATTCTAAATGCCTACTCGTTGTACACATAACTCAGCAATCCTCGCGGGTTTTGTTGAACAGAAATACATTTCTTCGCAATTTTCAGTTTAATATGGTAAACACAGCCACCTATTCCTGGCATTCAGGCCTACAAAATGTGACGGCCCTGTCACATCACAGACCCGTAGTAACAAAATATGGGATAATCCGTCTGCTGGTTTCTTCTCAGTAAAAGCCAGTGAAAACACACTTTAAATGCTTCCACTGAAAATTTCCGTGGCCATTTGTTTTCTATGATGTCGTTGTTAGCTTCATCACAAAATTTAAACTATTTACAATTACCAGCCCCATTCAAGCCATCTATATTTTGTTTCATTCACAGTGTCTGCTGATCTACAACTTTGTTGTGTTCGTGTATCCAGAGGCAGTTGTCAGCTTATGAACAGCGTTGGGCCGAAAACTTGGGCTGGTGTGTCAGTGTGTCACCCTTGATTCTAGGGGCTGTATCAGGTGTCATACATACAATACTCAAACAACCTGGTTCATTCAATGAGGTAACTCATAATTGTGTGTGTGCAAAATCCATGTTGTAGTTCACAGAAAACATGAGAAAGATATGCATCTAAGGAAATTATTGTAATAGGTGGTTTTCTTTTTCTATGCCTGTGTTTCCTATTGGAAATGCACGACTAGTTCAGTACATGCAGAAAAACATCGACTGTACTTGTACACACTAGCAAAATATTCCGAACAGGATGAAGCAATGCTCACGAAAGAAGACTCCTGTGTTTTACCACCAGTTACAAACTATCCCTCCTATTTCTACGTAAACTTTTCACAATAACAGTGTCAAAGTCATGGACCCTTTTCCGTGCCTTGAGGCATGTTATTGGGTATATAGTGCTAGCCCAAAATATGTGTAAATACCAATGAGTGGTGTTGTCAGAATATGTGTATAGACCAATGGATAACGTAGCCAGTATCATGCCACCATCTTACTTCCCAGAACATTTTCTGGTACCAACCTTAGGTTGTACTGACCTGTTTATATGAACTACAGTCTTCTTTCTCTCTGAAAGGTGTCTGTCCTGTGTATGTGTAAAACATACCTCTCTCCAGGAGGTGTCTGCCCTGTTTATATGTACAACAGACCTCTCTCCAGGAGGTGTCTGCCCTGTTTACATGTAGAGTAGACTTCTCTCCAGGAGGTGTCTGCCCTATTTATATGTACAACAGACTGCTCTCTTATGGGTGACTCTACTCTTTTTATAAGTACAACAGACTTCTTGTCAGGAGGTTTCGCTGTCTTATTTACATTACAACAGACTTCTCTCCAGTAGTTTCTCTTCTCTGTTTATATGTACAACATACTTCTCTCTAGAGGGTTTTTGTATACTGTTATACTTACAACAGGCTTCTCTCGAGAGGGTTTTTGTATACTGTTATATGTACAACAGACTTCTCTCTAGAGGGTTTTTGTATACTGTTACTATATATGTGCAACAGACTTCTTTCCATTAGGTCAAAAATGACCTTACCATTGTTTTTTCCTTTGCTGTTTCTTCCAGTGCTATTCTTAGGATATACAAAGTTAGCCTCCGATCTCTTACATGGTGACTGCCACATAGCAGGTGCCCCAATGCACACTAGACAGAGGTTGGAAGGAAAATCCCGAAGGGAACAGTAACAGTGCACCGAAACCTTGAGAGACGAAAATGCGTCACGAAAACGACAGCATGACAACAAAGGATACATTGTGTGAGAAGCAAAGTGAACGGACGTGTATTTCGAACGGGAGAGCAATTCGATGTAGCTAGTGGATCGTCGGCAGGCTAGCAGGGGACTTATTCCAAACTAAGGACAGCTAGCAACATATCTGGAGAACGCCATGGATCTATGAACAGCGGACAAGCTCTAGACAGCCAGAGATTCGTTGGAAGATAGATAGATGACTGCCAGGACGACCTGAAGGAACGGAGGGGAATCGAAGGTTATTAAACGGCGGTTAGGAAAGATGCAGGACTACATTTGAGGTTTGTGCATTAGATAATTAGTTGACTCCGGAAATAAAACGGATTTATCTTCCTGAGCGTTGTACTTCACTCCATGTTCGCCAGTGAGTCCTAAAGTCATTGTTACACCGCTTTTCTTCAATGAGCCAATTCATGTTCATTGTCGCGAATCAATCCATGGCATAATACTTGAGGAGAGGATTTGCGACATGGCAGTGACCAGCAATCATCTCACATTGATCATGAAGATGCCTGGTGTATGCTAAACACTTGTGTTATTTGCTTCGCATGCAGTTCATCTGCGTCAATACGTCTACTTTGTTCACCCCCAATCCTTGATACACGGGTGATGGGCTTTCTCCAATCCTTGATACACGGGTGATGTGCATTCTCCAATCTTTGATACACGGGTGATGGGCATTCTCCAATCTTTGATACACGGGTGATGGGCATTCTCCAATCTTTGACACACGGGTGATGGGCATGCTCATATCAGCTTGCTCTGACTTCACTCACGTAGTTTAACAAGTCAACCAATATGTTGTCTGTGATGTGGCTCTTCTGTTCTCAAGCAATATCTGTGGTTCTGTACGCAGGACAGGTAAAATGATGGGAACCAAACATTTCTACACCCGCCCCATTTGAAAACAAACTTTATGGATTGATTGATTGATTGATTTAAGAACCGCCATCACAGCATTCGGGGCATTCCCATAAGTGCTCCGTCCCCATCCTCAGAAGCCAGCGAAGAGTTCCAACCCCAATAGTACCAGTAGCAATCTGATTATATGTGCGTCTCGCCTTTCCTCTAAGCGTCTAACTTTATGGAGATGTCAACAAGCCCAAAATGACTGCTGTTTTCTTTGGATTTATTCATATTTGTGTCTGAAGGTGTACGAAGGATCCTGAACTAATCCTAAGAATATGGCTTCCATTTGTAATTAAATACTATCCCTCTATTTTCAACCTACAAAAAATATAGTTACAGTTTGTTGTATGTCCTTTACAGGATGTTGATATCAACCCCAGCATTTATTGGCAGTAATTTTCTAGACAATCGTACACTCAGTAGTTTGCCATTGCTTTTTGAACAGCTAACACTCATAACATTGAAATCGATGGTCAGCAATCTCCCAAATCACCTGCGGCTGATTTTACTGTAGTTGTTCAGTTTAGTTCCTGTGATATTGTAAAGTGTCTTGTTTATATTCACATGTCTTTTCACTCAAGATTTGTTTTAATAAAAACTATTGTTTTATCAAAACACAGAAGCTGATTGGTTCGTTGAGAACTGGAATGCTGCCACCATCTGAAGGTGCAGAAGACTGCCTGTCTCTGGACACAGGGGACACAGATTTGAAGTCTCCCAGTACATCTCGCCATACTACACCCCTCACTCAAGCTAGAGCACCTCTCCTGAAGCACCACGCTACTCTATCAGAAATAAATGCACATTCTGGGAATGGCCACACACTTTTCCCACATCTGACAAAACTACCATTCACAAAGACCAGTCTACAGAAAGACAGCAATCATTACTGTATCAACAGCCCGACAGCTGGGCGAGAATTGTTCTCTCAGGACAATAGTATTCTAGGTTACGGAACACTACAAGCACATAAGAATAAAGCAAGTGTAGAGGTTGTCATCAGATCTGCAAGTGATGGGAATATAGCACAGCTGTAATGGTGCAGTTTATATCAGTCCATGTGCTTTCTGTAAGCTCACATTTTACATTTGCTGAAGACTATACCCCTTGAATTATAGCTTTGCATGACAGCTTCAGTTTTTTTATTATATTATGACTAATACTTTGTTCAATTATTAACATATATTTAGTGTTTCTTGACAATTGAAAGAGCCGCCTTCAAGTTGTGCTTTAACTCCACTTGCTCAGTCATTCAATAAGCAAAAGAATTGTCCATGTTCTTTATCAATGCTTGTCCAATTTGTTTTCATGATATTGTCGTGACCGTTAATATTTTTTAAAAGACAACATGCAAAACAAACACTGTAATTTCATTTATAGAGGTTGTGAGCTCGTTTCTGTGATCTCCAAACTGTACATTTGAAGGTATTAATATTGTGTGACTTTCAAATTAAAGTGACTACAGTATTTCAGGTAAGTTACTTGAGTTTACATGAAGCAGAAATAGTCAACTATCGCATCTATTTTTCTGTGCAGATAGAATACTGACATAGATGTTGCAATATCATGTGCATGAGATTGTGAGTATCAGCTACATGTTATCTTTTTTTTAAAGAAAGAAATGGTAAAATCTGGATCATAGAAAACATGTTTAAAATATGTCTAAATAATTTCCCATAAAAATACAAATCAATAAGTGCTCCATTCTCCTTCCATAAATCTAACAAGAGAATCTGACCAAGTGCACGCACAAGCAAAGATCCAAATGTATGAATACTTGAACCACACACAATATAAATAGTTGTTCCCCCCATAGTTTAAATCATTTTAAACAAAAGAAATGGGACAAATTACTTCCTTTTAGCACATGAAAATACTATTTATTTTGTTTCTTTAAAATACCAAACAACATTAGTTTCTATTGTCATCTTCTTTGAGAGAACATTCATGAGAATGCTTATGTGGTTTACCAATATATAATAAGTAACATGACAACAGAAACAGCACAGGAGCAAATCTCTTCTTGCTGAGAAGTGGTGTATGGGTTGTTGTTCTATACTGATGTGAATGCTGGGTAATGAGTCATGAAATTGTGGGGAAGCTGGCGAAAGTAGAAATCTTGTTTCTTCTTCTTTGCGATCATCCGGAGTGTTTTTTTCAGATGTGATTGCGGTGTGTCTGTTATGCGCCCTTGGGCCGAAACCCGTAGGCCAACACAGCCGGCTTTAGCGTGCTTTTTTGACCAGGTAGCATTCCTGGGGAAATCTTGTTTGTTTGTTTTTTAAATTAATGTTAAGAATATAATAGAGAGAGATGAGAAAACAACAGCTGAGGTACTGAAGCTGAAGGCATAACTAGATTGCACATCAAAACTGTAAGGAGAAAACAAATTATATCAGATATGATATTGATTTTGGTGCTGGTGTAATTCTTGTTGTGTGTCTATTCTGATATGATTTACCTAATAATGGAATCAAAAACACACAAAAATATATAAAATTACAACCAGCTTAGTATCTTATGTTTAAAGGGTTTTTATATTCATGTTTATACTCTCCATGACAAATTGCTGGATCAAATGTCATAATAGCAGTTGTACAAAATGCCATTTGAAATTTCTGTTCATGTTTGTAAAATGTTTAGACTTTCATTATTTTATATTCCAACCATGTAACCAGATTCTCTGTGACATTTTAATCATGTTTGTGTCACTGAATACATTGAGAGCTGTGGTAGTGCTGTGGCTTGCATGCTTGCCTGCTGGTAGTCTCCACAGGTGATCCATTGAAGTGGGATTGTTTTACTTGATGTTGGCTCCCAGGTCGACCTAGCCTAAACTGGGCACAAGGACAATTTCTGAGAAGTAAAGGCAGCCAACCTGATATTGATCACATCAGCCATCAAGTGTGGATTGGTCTATGAAACGTGTGTGGCTAGCATCATAAATTATCACATCAGCCATCAAGTGTGGATTGGTCTATGAAACGTGTGGCTAGCATCATAAATGATCACATCAGCCATCAAGTGTGGATTGGTCTATGAAACGTGTGTGGCTAGCACCATAAATGATCACATCAGCCATCAAGTGTGGATTGGTCTACGAAACGTGTGTGGCTAGCACCATAAATGATCACATCAGCCATCAAGTGTGGATTGGTCTATGAAACGTGTGTGGCTAGCACTATAATGATCACATCAGCCATCAAGTGTGGATTGGTCTATGAAACGTGTGTGGCTAGCACCATAAATGATCACATCAGCCATCAAGTGTGGATTGGTCTATGAAACGTGTGTGGCTAGCACTATAAATGATCACATCAGCCATCAAGTGTGGATTGGTCTATGAAACGTGTGTGGCTAGCACCATAAATGATCACATCAGCCATCAAGTGTGGATTGGTCTATGAAACGTGTGTGGCTAGCACTATAAATGATCACATCAGCCATCAAGTGTGGATTGGTCTATGAAACGTGTGTGGCTAGCACCATAAATCTAGTACACTTTAAGGTGTGTAAAAGGGTCATTTACCTGACTACTTACATTTAATGCATTCTATTATATTCAGCTAAATGTAAAAATAACAGTTATTCTTTAACTCATGTTTATAGTCAACAATATTCCTTTAATGTTCTGAAAAATAACTGCACTAAAATGTGACATTCCTTGCGTAACTTATTTCACTGTACAATATGAATTAAATATTTAATAACAATGTTTATTGCATGCCCTAATTTTCAAGTGCATAATTATTTGTTTACATTTTGGTAGATACAATGAACACAATTTATTTTATACTTAGAATGTCTATATCATTTGATAAAAGCAAAAGATCTTATGTATTTATTATATGTTGATATATTATACAATATGGAAAATAAATTGCTATATTTGTTACGTTCTTCATAAATTTTAGTTGTTTTGCATTTAGTTTCCAGTGTATTATTATTATGCAAACAACAAGTACATATCAAAACACCATGTTGTCCCTCCTTCATGACTGATACTGGATGGTGTTTAGTGAGACAGATGTTTTATTGCAAGTACATTACAATTCCTTTCAATCTTTTATTTCACACATACATGCAAGAGACAGTGACTTTGATCAGTCATTAAAATCAGCAAGTCAAAAAGTGTACAGTTTATGATTATCATCCACATAGCCATTCCCTCTACATCTCTGTGTCCAATCAGGCCAAAATAAATCTCGCATTCTTTCACAGTATGTCACCAGATTTGGAAGCTCATCTGTAAGCACAAAAAACAAAACAAAAAAAGAGGAAAAAAGAAACAGAAATTGTCTTTCAGTTACATCCAATTCAGTGGACATTCAATATTATTAGTGAACAATATGTAAAATAGTAGACGTCAGCGTGGTCGAAAGAATAAGAGCATTCACTCTTACAATTCCGGTTTGCAGATAGCAAGGTAGGCGGTTCAACAATTACAATTTAAATTTTAATATTTCAACTTTGACTTCTCGTTCAGAATGCAATGACAAACAACTGAACCTACACTTGTCTAGAAAATCAACCTGGGGTTGACTGCAACATCCTGCAATGGGCATGCATCATTTTGGTATGATGTAAAATAGTGCTTGCATGCAAACAACTGAGCAATGACATGCAACATTTTTATATGATGTAAAACAGTGCCTGCATGTAAACGAACTGAGCAACGCATTGCCTGCTAACACATTTATATAAGGAGCATTCATTTAAAATCCGTTCATGCCGCACCACGCGTAATTGTGTACGTTGAACATGATCATGTCATAGACATGTGATAAGTACTGATCAATGAATAAAAGGGCATGTGCTTATTTATCGTCCCATGATGCATAGGTTCTGCTTCTGACTATTGAGAAAATGGCCGGGCTGATCCAAAATCCGTCCAAAGAAGCTCAAAGAGCGGTGATTCAGTTTCTTTCATTTGAAGGATGTCGACCAGAGAACATTCATCAAAGAATGCAGGCAGCATACGGTAACAAATGTGTGTCGAAGACGACAGTGACAGACTGGGCACGAGTGTTTCGGAAAGGATGTCAGTTCATGACAGATCTTTGACGGCCGGGTCAACCACATATTGTTGCAACAGAAAAAAACTATCGCCAAAATTGATGCAGCAGTACAGATGAACCGTCATCGAAGCATACGTTTGCTAGCGACATAATTTAATGTGTCAATTGAGGCAATTCAAAAGGTTGTTTGTATGAAACTGCAATATCGGAAGATGTATTCACAGTGGGTACCACGGATGTTGACCGACCATCAAAAGAGGAATGCATGGGATGGTGTTTGAACCACTTGCTGCGTTACAGAGTGGAGTGTGATGCATTTCTCTTCCGCATAGTGGCAGGCGATGAATCATGGTGTCACCACTTTGAGCCAAGCAGCAAAAGAGAGAGCATGCAATGGAAGCATGCTGGATCACCAAAAGCCAAAAAATTCAAGTTACAGGTTTCCGATGGTAAGGTTATTCTGAGCGCATTTTTTTACCATGAAGACCTGTTGTTGGCCGACTTTAAAGAACCTGGCGTCAAAATCAACTCTACCCACTTCTTGCAAACACTAGACAAGCTGCAAAAAGCCATCAAGAATTAACGACCCAGCAAGCTTTCTCGCGGTGTGATTTTGTTGCACGATAATGCTCTTCCACATGTCGCAAAGATTGTGCAGGAAGCATTAGCAAGGAAGAAGTGGGAAATTCTGCAACATTCAGCCTATAGTCCTGAATTTGTCAACATGTGATTTTCATTTGTTCGGACCTCTAAACAAAGCTCTCAAGGGGCAATGATGCAGACGACATGAACACAGTAAACACTTGGTTCTGTGAGCAACCACAATCCTTTTTTGCGGACGGCAATCACTGCCTACCTAAGCAATGGGATGCTTGCCTGACTGCCTATGGCGACTTTTTTTTAACCAACCCATGGTGCATAATTCTTTCAAAATGAATGCTTTGTTTAATTCTACCACAACTGTTAATGTTTCTTTCATGCTTTTGTAATAAAGTCATTGGAACGGGTTTCAAATGAACGTCCCTAATACATCATGCTTGTGTTTGTATCTTCTTATAGTAAATGCCACTTGGCATTTGTGATCATGTTTGCTAACTGCCTTGTCTCTTGTGCTGCCCAACATTTCTGATACTGATGTTCTATCATTTCATGATATTAAATTGCCCAGCCACTCCTCCCCTCCAACTTTCCAAATGTGATGACATACTCTAGCCCAGGAGTGGCCAACACGAGGCCTGCGGGCCGCATGCGGCCCGCCACTGGGTCATGTTGCAGGCCCACGGAGTGGGAAGCGACAGTGTGGTCGAAGCTGTAGCAAATTTGCATGTTAACTTTAATTTTATTTTTAAAATTAGGTGCGTGGCCCGGCAGGAAATATTATTTATGAAATTTGGCCCGCCTGCTGAAAAGGTTGGTCACCCCTGCTCTAGCCTTTCCCTTCTTTTAACATGCCCAAAGAATGTGGACTGTCTTTTCTGATGTGAATAACCAGTTCTCTTTTGAGTTAATATCTTTCAAGATATCTTCATCGCTCTTTCTATTCATCCATGGTATTCTCATCATTCTCCTAAAAAACCATTTTCCACAGCTTTCACACAATTCCTCACTCATCTAACTGTCCATGATTCACTTCTGTATCTCAGGATTGGCTCAAAAAAGCTCTTAAGAAGTCTGTTCTTCATCTTCATTGACAAAGACTTTGTATTTGTATAGCACAGACACATTGTTTTGGGGGTCTCATTAAAAATGCTTTCTGTATTGTAAAGTTTATATTTATGACATGTACAGCTGGATATGTAATGGCCGCTTATCTGTGGTGCACAGCGATGACATATGACAGAAGTCTTGCATGGGATTCTGTATAATCAGCACAGAGTCTGCCCAGGATGGGGGACAGGGTATTCCTTAAGCACAGCACTATAGCCTTAAATTTCCCCCGTGCCTGTTACTGAAGTCACCACATCATCATAAAATGGGTACTTTGATCAAATTCACAATATTTCTGGAACTTGGTCACCAAACTTCATTTTGTCATAGTCTACAATATGTAAAGCTGCTAATCCAGATGGTATCCGGGCGTAAGCTATTAAAGCCAATATAAATATCTTAACTGAATTATTGCACAAATTGTTTAGCAGTCAGGGAGTTGGAGAGAAGAATATCTGGTGAATCTGACAAAGAAAAGGGACCAGCGTGAGCACAAAATGTATACAGGAAGGATGCTATTGCCAGTTCCCAGGAAAATATTAAGCAGAATTGTTCTGGAGAGGTTTAGAGATGTCATTGCTCACATGAAATTTGTATATATATGCAATGTTGTCTCTTATATAAATTCCAATGTATCTTTTAGTTTACTCAATGGTTCAGGGAGTTTATCCTCCATTGTTGTTTCTCTAGGCCAGAAGGTTTGCCTAGATATGTCATATTTTGGGCAGTCTTGCAGTATGCGATTTGCTATCTGCGGGACAAATCCACATGTGCGCACAGCTGATTCACAAGTCTTTAATTTTTTTTTACATGTGGTTGTGTAATCAATTATGTCCAGTTATTAGCAAACTAATTATTTGTAATTTTCTGTCTATAAAATGAATAATGTTTTGTGCTGGTGTTGGTGATTTTCTGATTGATTTGATTATTCTTTTCTTTTAGTGGTATGTGACAGGTACATCAGGTTGTTCTTCTGTTGCTCCTTCCTTAGCTAGATTAACAGTTCTCTCATTTCCAGGTATTGAAACAATGAGATGGTATCCACTGTATGGTGACCTTACTCAGGTTACCTATTCAGATAGTAGTGTCTGTAGTAATGGAAATTTGCCAGACTGGAGTGACAAGTTCTTGATGAAGTCAGACTTCATAATAAGAGATAATAACTACTGCCAGAAATGGGATTTAGTGGAATCTGACAAAAGCAGCTTGATGATCTGGACTTCACTGATGACAGTGCCCTCCTGTCCCACACACAAAATCAGGTGCAAGATGAAGCTAACACACTCGATGGGAGGTCCCAAGAAAATGAAATCGAAAAATGTATTGGGGAAAGACAATGATAATGGGAATAAATCAATCAAACAATAATCTGATTTCCCTTGATGAAACCTTCTTCAAGTATTGGACCATACACTTATCTAGGTAGCACTGTAGACATACATAGGGAAATATATAGATATACTGAAAGAAGAAAGTTTTCAAAGCACTAAGCACAAGAAATTAAACCTAACACCAAACTAAGAATATTTAACTGTAGTGTTACATATGTATTACCGCATGGATAAAAAAGGCAGAAGAACAACAGACCCTAACCACATTTTCTGCCATGGGGCTACCTTTGACAGTGTCGCATAAATTCTTGGAGATGTCGATCGATGAAAGACTGTCGCGCCACTGCGTCTACAAGCAGCCGTCATTCTTTGATGTGTTGTCGATTGAAGAAAGACTGTCGCCCCATTAGTCTACAGGCGGGCGCCATCCTTTGAAGTTGGAGACACTCTGTCTGGATGTAAGTTGGCAAGAACTTTTGTTGTGGGGAAAATATTCTCCAGATTACAGCCGGCCAGACTTTTTGAAGTACCGGGACAAGTCCCCAGATGAAAGCGGATTAGACGGCCAGTTGTTTACATACAGTCGGAAATGGAGAGAGAAAAATAGCTTCTTGATGTCTAGTGTCTAGACAGACTTGTGACGTCATTTAGACCCAGTATTAAAACAGTCGGGATAAACAACTTTGTCGGGAGTTGAACAAATGTTGTGAAACAATAAGGACATGTGTGATATTCCGAGTTTGATTCTGGAGAGAGACTACAATGTCTTCTGTTGAGTTACATCGGCAGACATTTTTCCTTTGTGTCATTTAGTAGTCTCAATTTCAGGCCGGAATAAATATATGGTATTTAATTTAATAGACATAAATTAAATTATTCTTAGGAATCGAGTGTAGTAATGTGCGTTGGGAGAAGGTATTATAGGAGCATCGGCAGCAGTAGGCTGTCGCGTTGCTTAAACTAACTTGTGTGAGATATCAATTATCTCAGTGAGTTAAGAACAATGTAGTGGAATAATGTTTAGGGAGATTGAGGATGGTTGGGGGGATGAAGGAAATGTAAAGTGGTAGGATCTTCCAGTAGGGTGTCTACTGGGTTTCTGCACTTGTCCTTTAGTCTTTCCTTGTCTTACCATGACTCAGACTAATGTGATGAGCTCCTCTGCATTATGACAGAGTTTAGTTCTCTGTTATATATCTGAGTGCGGCCGTTGGCCTACACTCACATTATAAAGGTCGGAATCGGGTTGCTCTCACCAGTTGTGTTCTCTCTCATCAACAGGTTCCACTAGATTTACCAAGAAGTAGCAGAAAAGTATGGCTCGATTTTTTTAAGGAAGGTTTTTACTCAGCAGCTTTTGCACTGGGCCCATAACCCAGAGGGTCTGCAAGAACCTGGCCTCTGCTGAGCAGGAACTGATGATCATTTCAGAGTGATTCCTCGGTGGTGATTCTTATTACAGTAGAGTACATATACTTACAATACCACCAGTAACAGGAACAATAGTAGTATATAGAAAACTGGAAAATTAACATTGTGTTTTCTAAATGGGGAATTCTTGTGAAACATTACCAATTAACTTTGAGTTTTCTAATTGGTGAATTCCTATGACCTTAACTACTAACATTTAGTTTTGAAGTGACTGTAAACATTATTTTACGGTACAAGCGTTATTAGATCACCGAACCTTTAGTGACCTATTAGTTACATTGTGTGTGTCAGATTCATTGTCAGTATTGGACTATATTCATTATTGGTGACCAAGAGCTATTGGAGAAAGTCAACATTTGGCCGGAGAGATGCATTATTTGGTGAGGTCTTCTTGTACTTGATCTATGGTGCTGTTGTGTGGCCAGTACAGTGATGAAGCAGACTTTGATCCTGAGCTGTTCGGTCTGATTCTGCATACACTCTAGATTATACGACAGACATTCTACACATACACTTTGCACACACCTGACATTTTTTCTTTTTTAAATTAAGTTGTCATTTTGTTAGAGGCTAGTGTTGTGTGGGTATGTTTTGGAAAAAAATTAGAGGGGACATGGTCCATTGATAAGAGAGAGAGAGAGAGGGATCTGAAGACTGAAGGGGTGTTGTGGACAGAAATCCAGAAGATCCTCAACATAATGATATGGGGTTAAAAGAATGTGGGTGTTGATTCCCCTCACCCCAGGGATGACACTTATTATGACATTACTGGGGGGCTCGTCCGGGATCTCTCGACACAGGATCTCTTGACACGGGATGGTGAAATCATATTAATGAGGATCCAGCTAGGGTGAATGTGGATAGGAATTAAGACACATATCTTACCTGCTCACACTTCACAGATCTACATAGGTCTTTGGTCCTAATTCTACTCTTGTCATTGAGAGATTGTTTTGTGTTGTGCTGTGTGGTGTTAAATATATAGATAGATTTTAAATAGTGAATATCTATATATTGTTTTGAGACATTTACACTCAACCTGCTGACTCACCTCTCTGAAATATGGCCACTCCTAAACTAGATATGGCAGAACTAAGGGCAAGGGGGGAAGCAATGGGCTTGTCGGGTTCTGCACTAACAGAGTACCTACAGGAGGTGGAGAGAGATTTTCATCAAGCAGAAAGGGAAGATCGCAAGGCCGAGATGGAATTAAGAAAGATGGAGTTAGAGACAAAAAGAATAGAAGCTGAGCAAGCTGCTAGGAAACTGGAAGCTAAGCAAGCTGCTAAGAATCTTGAAGCGGAGCAAGCTGCTAAGAGATTGGAAGCCTGAACAAGTAGCTCAGAAAAGGGAGCATGAGTACCGAATGCGGGAACTCGAGATTAAGAGGCAATCTAGTGGGGAAAGTGAGGGAGCAGTGGGAGGTTCCTCTCTCCCTGGCTCAACCCCAGTGGGTGGACATAGTTACCATGCTATGAAGTTTCCTTTGGCTGTCTATGAAGAAGACAAAGAGAAGATTGACCAGTACTTACAATGCTTCGAGGCAATGTCGGTTGCTATGGGTCTGGATCATGACAAATGTGTCTTAAGTTGTCCCAGGGACTTACGCGGGACAGGTTACGAGGTTTACTCCCACCTGCCGCCAGGACAGACGAACAATTACGACGAATTGAAAATGGCTCTGCTGAAACGTTTTGAAGTTACGTCACATACCTACCGGAAAAAATTTTGAGCAGCGAAACGAGAACCGGGAGAGTTGTTTGCCACCTACAGTCTGCGTCTGAAATCCTATCTCCATAAGTGGATGGATTTGGCTGGGTTCGCGCATGACTATGAGAGTCTGGAAGAGCTCATGATAGATGCGAAAGCAAATGTCGAAACCTCTCAGGACATTCTTGGGAGAACAAGGGGCGGAAAGTATCGACATTGTGACAAAATTGGCAGAACGGTTCGTCGAGGTACTTGGGGAAGCTGGAGAAAACCTTTCCACAAACACCAATGGTCAGGAGAAACATGACCGGAAAAAATCCACAAGCACGGGAACTAAGAAAGTGGAACCATATGTTAAAATTTCAGAGGATAGTTTGGAGAAGACGAAGGAGAGAAGCAAGAGCACCTTGAACTCTTCACCAAAAAGACAGTGGACGGAGAAGTAGTGTTCGATTTGTAAGTCGCCCTCTCACAATATGAAGGGACTGCAACTCGAAGGCTAAGAGCCCTCACTTCGCGGCGTGTCAAGTGGCTCCAACAGAGGTTGCCACTGAAAATGTTGAAGTCGACAAGGAAGCTCTCAACCAGTAGAGCTCACCAAAGTCCTGGCACGAGAAAATCTAGGACAGGGAAATGGTGCAAACACTGCAGGTCAAACACGCATAATGCTAAAGACTGCAGGTTTAAGTCAGGAGACTCACATTTCGTCGTGTGCCCAGTGGAACCTAAGGTGGAGTCCACCGAACAGGTCGAGGCCGAGGAAGAGACTCCAGACCAGGATAAGCCACCTGTAGTGGAATTGATAGAGGTTAACGGCCGACAAGTTGAGTGTCTATATGACACTGGCATGGATGGAGAGGCCATGATTTCTGCGGATCTAGTACATCCAGAACAATTCACAGGTGAGACCATGGAGATACAGCCTGCACAGAAGAGTGCTGTAGCCATGAAGTTGCCAATCACCAAAGTGGAGATTCGGTCAAGATATGTCACCGGTACAAACAAGGCCACTGTATTGACTTATCCCATTTTCCCCGTCATCCTTGGTTGCCGGTATGTCTTTCTGGGAATGCCCAGAGAGCCAATCCATATGGGAGCAATTCAGACTCGCTCTCAGACGAGAACGGATCAGGCAGAAGCAATTGTCACTAACCCACTGCCGTGGGAGTTGCGAACTGCCCATAGTGAGGATGCTACCTTACGTCCTTGCTACAAGAAGCTGCAGAGAAGTGCTGATCCACCAAAACGGGGGCAGTACTACATGAAGAATAGGATACTCTACAGGAGAGCCAGGAAGGGGAGATAACCTACATGGTAAGTTGGTGGTCCCGAAGGCCTTCCATTCCCAAATTCTTCATATGGGGCATACCATCTCATTTAGTGGGCATATGGGTATTGCCACCACCATGCAGCGAATTTCCTGCCATTACTATTGGCCAGGAATGACCGGTGATCTGCGTCGGTATGTGAAGTCATGCCCTAAGTGACAGAGGGTGGCACCGAAACACTGGACAGCGCCGGTGGTCTTGGGTGAAATGCCCATCATGAACTCTCCTTTCGAGAGGGTAGCCATCGATATCGTAGGTCCACTTCCTAGGACTAGGAAGAGGAATATGTACATACTCACAATGGTGGATTGCTGTACAATGTGGGTTGAAGCCATACCATTGGCCACAATTGACTCGAAATGAGTGGCTGATGCACTGATGGAGACCTTTACCAGATTAGTCTTCCCTAATCAGATTCTGACCGACAATGGGTCCCAGTTTTGTGGGAAACTCATGGAGGAGGTATTTAGGGTGCTCCACTCTAACCATATTCACACCAGCCCTTACCACCCTCAAGCCAATGGACAAGTAGAGCGTTTCAATGGAACGTTGATGACAATGCTCGGGAAACTGGCACAGGAAAAGCCTGATAGGTGGGATGAATATATCCCAGCAGCACTTTTCACCAATCGGGAAGTACTTTCAACAGGACTACCACCCGCTACTTTGCTGTTTGGTCATCCAATCAAAGGACCATTGGAAGCCATGTTGAGGAGTTGGACTGAGGAGGGGACATCAGAAGAAGTGATCTCCTCTTATAAATACGTGGAGGAACTGAGAGAAAAACTTCACACGGGATGGACTCTGGCGACTCAGAACTTGAGAAAGGCCAGAAAAAGACATGTGGCTTACTACAACTGTAGGTCTAAAGACAGATCTCTAGAGCTGGGAGACAAAGTCTTGTTGCTACTCCCAACGGGAACCAACAACCTGGAGATAGTTTGGCAAGGACCATTTCCCGTGGAAAGGGTGGTATCCAGAACCAACTATCAGATCCAGATCCAGGGAAAGTCGAAGATTTTCCATATTAATCTCCTGCGGAAGTATGAGGAGAGACCCGGAGACAAAGCAGCTCACCTTATGGCAATGGCAGTTGCAGTGGAGACTGAAAACAGGAACCAACGAGGGCAGGGAATATCCACTGGTACACCAGGAAACCTATAGGGATGTGCAAGTGAACCCTGATCTGACTCCCCAGAAGAGGGAAAAGATTACCCAGGTTCTTGAGTCTCATAAGGAGATACTGACTGATAAACCAGGACGAACGAGGTTGGTTGAGTTTGAGATGACCTTGACCACACAAGAGCCTGTTCGCCAAAAGGTTTACCCAGTGCCATTCTCTAAAGAAAAGGCCCTGGAAGAGGAAATACAGAAACTGCTGATGGATGACGTGATTGCACCATCCACATCCCCATACAATGCGGGGGTGGTTTCATTATGCAAACAAAGTGGAGAACACAGGTTGTGTATAGACTATCGACTCTTGAACAGTCACACTCAATTTCAGGTGGAACCTTTGCCGAATCCAACTCAGTTATTCACTAGGCTCCATAATGCTAGGTACTTCTCAAAAGTGGATCTGAGTCAGGGTATTATCAGATTCCGGTCAAATCAGAGGTTCGACCCTTGCTGGCTTTCAGTACCCCCAGTGGACACTACGAATTCGAGGTCATGCCCTTTGGACTCAGTAATGCACCTAGTGTGTTAACTCGCATGATGAGGACCTTGCTAGATCCCTTACAGGATCAGTCCATTATCTCGTTCATGGATGATATACTGATTGGGAGTCTCTGTGGTGAAGTGGTCAAGCCGTTTGACTCGTGCTCCGAAGGTTGTGGGTTCGATTCCTGGCCGCGTCCTTCGGATTACGAGTTAAATGTTTCGGAGACTCCTGTGGGTCATCGCTAAAAGCTACGGAGTTCGTGCTTTGTGCGACGCTTTCCGTGATGCGGAAAGAGACCGAGCCATATGGGATAAAACCCGGTGCAATGAAGTCGACCCTGTCGACTTTTAAGCGACTTTTCTTGATATACTGATTGCCAGTGACAGCTTGGATGACCATTTACAATCCTTGGAGAGAGTTTTCAATAGGCTCAGGGAAGCAGGGCTTACCGCTCGCCCAACCAAGTGCATGATTGGTTACCAGACTCTGGAATTTCTGGGTCACACCATCACTCCAGGACAAACTGTCCCGGAGGAGAAGAACCTAGAAAAGATCAGCTGTGCTCCAAGGCCAAAAACGAAGAAGGATGTGCGATCCTTTCTCTTGTTGTGTGGATTTTACCAAAGATTCATCCCACATTTCACTGAACTGGGAGCTCCATTAACGGAAACCTTGAAAAAGGGATTCCCGGATCAAATCTTATGGACACCCGAGTGCGAGAGTGCATACAGTCAGTTGAAGGAGGCCTTGGTCAGCAAACCTGTTTTACAGCTCCCCGACCTTTCCAAGCCATTTGTGTTGAGAACGGATGCGAGTGGGATTGGAATTGGGGCAGCCTTGTTACAGGAAGGGAAAGACGATGCTTCGGTTTTGAAACCAGTGGCATATGCAAGCAAGAAACTTCTCCCGGCTGAAAGGAATTATTCAGACCGTTGAGAGGGAGTGTTTGTCTCTCGTATGGGCGTGCAAAAATTCCAGCCCTATTTGTATGGATTTCAGTTTCGGGTCCAGTCGGATCATCAACCTTTGATGTTCCTGGCCACTTCTCAGAAGCTCAACACCCGTTTGATGCGGTGGTCGTTGCTGCTTCAGCCCTACAACTTCACGGTGGAGTATATACCTGGAAGGAAAATGTTGGAGCTGATTTCCTGTCTAGACACCCAGCTCCTGAAGAAGAGGAATAGATCATCTGGATCGAACCTCCAATGAGAAAGAGTTGATGCGGACTACTCTTCTAAGAGGGGACCTATGTCGCATAAATTCTTGGAGATGTCAATCGATGAAAGACTGTCACGCCACTGCGTCTACAAGCAGCCGTCATTCTTTGATGTGTTGTCGATCGAAGAAAGACTGTCGCGCCATTAGTCTACAGGCGGGCGCCATCCTTTGAAGTTGGAGACACTCTGTCTGAATGTAAGTTGGCAAGATCTTTTATTGTGGGGAAAATATTCTCCAGATTACAGTGGGCCAGACTTTTTGAAGTACCAGGGACAAGTCCCCAGATGAAAGCGGATTAGACGGCCAGTTGTTTACATACAGTCGGAAATGGAGAGAGAAAAATAGATTCTCGATGTCTAGTGTCTAGACAGACTTGTGACGTCATTTAGACCCAGTATTAAAACAGTCAGGATAAACAACTTTGGCGGGAGTTGACCAAATGTTGTGAAACAATAAGGACATGTGTGATATTCCGAGTTTGATTCTGGAGAGAGACTACAATGTCTTCGGTTGAGTTACATTGGTGGACACTTTTCCTTTGTGTGATTTAGTAGTCTCAATTTCAGGCCGGAATAAATATATGGTATTTAATTTAATAGACATAAATTAAATTATTCTTAGGAATCGAGTGTGGTAATGTGCGTTGGGAGAAGGTATTATAGGAGCGTCGGCAACAGTAGGCTGTCGCGTTGCTTCAATTATCTCAGTGAGTTAAGAACAATTTAGTGGAATAATGTTTAGGGAGATTGAGGTTGGTTGGGGGGATGATCTTCCAGTAGGGTGTCTACTGGGCTTCTGCACTTTTCCTTTAGTCTTTCCTTGTCTTACCATGACTCAGACCAATGTAATGAGCTCCTCTGCATTATGACAGAGTTCAGTTCTCGGTTATATATCTGAGTACGGCAGTTGGCCTACACTCACATTATAAAGGTCGGAATCGGGTTGCTCTTACCAGGTGTGTTCTCTCTTCAACAGGTTCCACTAGATTTACCAAGAAGTAGCAGAAAAGTATGGCTCGATTTTTGAAGGAAGACTTTTACTCAGCAGCTTTTGCACTGGGCCCATAACCCAGAGGGTCTGCAAGAACCTGGCCTCTGCTGAGCAGGAACTGATGATCATTTCAGAGTGATTCCTCGGTGGTGATTCTTATTACAGTAGAGTACATATACTTACAATACCACCAGTAACAGGAACAATAGTAGTATATAGAAAACTGGAAAATTAACATTGTGTTTTCTAAATGGGGAATTCTTGTGAAACATTACCAATTAACTTTGAGTTTTCTAATTGGTGAATTCCTATGACCTTAACTACTAACATTTAGTTTCGAAGTGACTGTAAACATTATTTTACGGTACAAGCGTTATTAGATCACCGAACCTTTAGTGACCTATTAGTTACATTGTGTGTGTCAGATTCATGGTCAGTATTGGACTATATCCACTATTGGTGACCAGGTATCCGGACTATCCAAGAGCTATTGGAGAAAGTCGACATTTGGCCGGAGAGACTGAATCATTTGGTGAGGTCTTTTTGTACTTGATCTATGGTGCTGTTGTGTGGCCAGTACAGTGATGAAGCAGACTTTGATCCTGAGCTGTTCGGTCTGATTCTGCATACACTCTAGATTATATGACAGACATTCTACACATACACTTTGCACACACCTGACACTTTTTCTTTATTAAATTAAGTTGTCATTTTGTTAGAGGCTAGTGTTTTGTGGGTATGTTTTGGAAAAGAATGAGAGGAGGCATGGTCTATTGATAAGAGAGAGAGGGATCTGAAGACTGACGGGGTGTTGTGGACAGAAATCCAGAAGATCCTCAAAATAATGATATGGGGTTAAAAGAATGTAGGTGTTGATTCCCCTCACCCCAGGGACGACACTTATTATGACAGACAGCTAAAATTATACACACACCTCTAGTTTTAAAAATAAAGTCAATAAAATAAATATGATACAGCATCTTTTAAAACCTGGTAGTTAGTGAATTAGCAGACAAAGTAACATATTTAATCAACACCATGAAGAAAGAATGTTTGCTAACAGAATGATACATTTATAACAGCACGAGAAGTTTGTTAACAGTGTGGTACATTTCATGACACATGAACCTACTTTGAAGAAAATGTTCATGCCTAGATCCATGCATCTGCCACACAATCATTGCCAGCATTCCAAATACAGAACAATCAACTTCGCTTGGACTGTCACCCATTAGGAAGGATTTTTTGCCTGCATTGATAAAATAAATACAATTCACCACTGACAGAAGAAATTCTTTTCCTCCCTATGCATTATAAATATAACATTGATAACTTTACACTTGCAATTGTGATTTTACTTCATAAAGCGGTGATCAAATTGTGATGGTGTTTTTGCAAATGATTAATTTTCATGAATGTTGTACATTTTTTGAAATACTAATGCACATTCTAACACACATTTCTGGCTCACTAATTGTCAGCTAATGAATAAGAACTGTTAAAATGTTAACACATAATGTTAGAATAATACTTCATCATGAAATTACTTAGGTTTAAATATTGTATGCATAATTATGCTCTATCAGTAAGAAAAACAAAATATATTCCTATGCTATTTTTGTTTGCTACAAGATGTATGGCACTTTCTGCCAGAACTTGGTGCTGCTGTATTTTCAGCATGTGTTAACATGATGATTTCTTTACCATCAAGAATTATATTTCACAGTTTCTCTTGATTTAGTCTCCTTGAAGTTTGTAGCCTTCGTACACAAACTTCTAAACATTTAGCGTTTGTGCAGTGTTGCCATCTCCCTTTGATGAAAAAGCACCAAAATCGACCCAAAAAAGCACCAAAACTTTTTAGGAAGCACCAAAAAAAAAAGCACCAACTGTTTTTATTACAAATGTAACAAGGTAGCACAGTATAATTTATTATTATCACTTCATATTACAATGAAGTTTATTCCAGATCCGCCACATCCCAATCAGAACTACTTTTGAGCCAAAAAAAGCACCAAACCAAAAACAAGCACTGGTGGTATTCATTCAAAATGTTATAAAGTAGCACATTATAATTTGTTATTATCACTGAATATTGGAATGAAGTTTATTCCAGATCTGCCAAATCCCAGTCAAACACTCCTCTTCAGTTTCTGTAGCTATTTCCTGCTGTGTTTGCTCCTGCGATGATGAGGATGAGGAGGATGATTGAAAGAAACATGTATATGCCTCCTGTGATCCAATTTTTCGCAGAATATCCTTAGGTAGTTTATAATCATGACAGCATTTGCCATTTCTTTTCATTCCATATCTAATAGTCAAAACAGCTGTCAAACTCTTGATGCTCAGTCTGTTCCGCAATTTTGATTTTTATAACTGAAAATACGCTCCACATCCGCATTAGAATGAGGTCAAATGAGCTAAAAGCAAAATGTTTGCACTAAATGACTTGAAAAGGCACTAAATTTAGTGCGAAAATCACTGAAATGGCAACACTGTTTATGTGTTCATAGCATTTCAAAGTGGCCTCAGTGGTGTAGCAGTTAGGGTGCTATGCTGAGAATGGCACTGTCAGGCAAGGGTTCAATGCCAGCTCTCATCACTTGCTATGGGAAGGAACAACTGGCCACCTATTTCTCTGTACATTCAGGCCTACAAAAATAGATCACTATTTCTCTGTACATTCAGGCCTACAAAAATAGATCACTATTTCTCTGTACATTCAGGCCTACAAAAATAGATCACTATTTCTCTGTACATTCAGGCCTACAAAAATAGATCACTATTTCTTGTACATTCAGGCCTACAAAAATAGATCACTATTTCTCTGTACATTCAGGCCTACAAAAATAGATCACTAACACTTCACATACCCACAGCAGGCTTCTGCTATGGATCTCATTTGTTTTTACAAAAATAGCTTTTCAAGTTACTCAGACTGAAGACTAGCATACAGATTTTGAACAAATCCCTTCTCTATTCCAGATTTGTGACCATAAACTTACTCCTGGGAAGATAATGTGAGGGTTCCCCTGACCTTCCACAACAATATGAGTGGAGTCCAAGCTGCCTAGACAAGAGAGTGCACTGCTGCACTCAACTGCTGGGACAAGAGAGTGCACTGCTGCACTCAACTGCCGGTACAAGAGAGTGCACTGCTGCACTCAACTGCCAGTACAAGAGAGTGCACTGCTGCACTCAACTGCCAGTACAAGAGAGTGCACTGCTGCACTCAACTGCTGGGACTAGAGAGTGCACTGCTGCACTCAACTGCCAGTACAAGAGAGTGCACTGCTGCACTCAGCTGCAGGTACAAGAGAGTGCACTGCTGCACTCAACTGCCAGTACAAAAGAGTGCACTGCTGCACTCAACTGCCGATACAAAAGAGTGCACTGCTGCACTCAGCTGCAGGTACAAGAGAGTGCACTGCTGCACTCAGCTGCCAGTACAAGAGAGTGCACTGCTGCACTCAACTGCCAAATAAGAGAGTGCACTGCTGCACTCAACTGCATGTACAAGAGAGTGCACTGCTGCACTCAACTGCATGTACAAGAAAGTGCACTGCTGCACTTAACTGCCGGGACAAAAGAGTGCACTGCTGCATTCAACTGCATGTACAAGAGAGTGCACTGCTGCACTCAACTGCATTACAAGAGTGCACTGCTACACTCAACTGCCAGGACAAGAGAGTGCACTGCTGCACTCAGCTGCAGTTACATGCTCATCATCATCATGTAGCAAGTACTTTGCAGAATGCCGCTCTCATCACAACCCACCAGAAAGACTCTAGATCCATGCCAGTTCCCATGTCTCATGCAATTTCATGCCAAGGGTGTCTTAAATGTCCTGTGCCCATCCAGTCTCTTCTTCCAGGAACCATGCTGTTAATTTACTGTTGATTTTTTAAACCACTGTGACATTCGATATGGCATAGTATTTCAGTTTCTTATACATGTTGAGTTATATGCTATAGATGTTAAAATATTGTATTCCATGTATCTGCAGATAGCAAATTGTGTGTTCAGTAAATGCAATTATTACTTTCATTACCATTCATGTTAATAATTAGTGATAGAATAAAGAGCTGATTTCTTTATTTCATTTTTCTTGAAATATGTAACAGCTAATTAATGAGCATTCACTTTGTGAGAGACACTTGACATGCTCAGCTCACAGCCATAATTGTGTTAGCCCCAAAAGGTCTCAGGAATGAACAGAAATTAACTAACACCCTCCTCAAATGGCACTCTATAGTCTGTGTTGTTGAATTACATCTTTTGTTTTCTTGTAATCCCTCAGTTGTTTTTTAGCTATTTAAAAAAAAATATTAATGGTTACCTTGTTTTAAAAAAAGGAGAGTTCATTTACAGTTAACAAAAATGTTGTATTTGGCATTTTTATGTGTTTTGATTGTTAGTTTCAGTATGTTTTTATGCAAACAGTTTAGACAATAGGCAATTTAAAAAATGGTCTTAGTTTCACTTCTTGTAGGCTGTCTCCTAGCATTATTACAATATTGTTATGGTAAGTAAAGTCATAATTTCCCATTAAAATGTATATTGGTAATAAAAGTAGACTTCAAATAAAAATGGGATGTGAACCATAACATTTTAAAAGCTTTGAAGATAATCAATGTGACTAGCACATTCACCGCTGTCATATAATAATATCGTAACTCAGAATGAGAAAATAAATAGTACCAAAAAAAAAATATCTCAAAATCATTTATACAAGATAAATACTATTTTTACTGCATTCACTGACAAACAGCAGCAAACATTAACTTAAGTCAACTACGACCGTAGAATTACATTAGTTTGCCTGTTTCCAAGTTCCAACCCAGAAGTCCCAGGTCTAAATAAACAAATCATCAATGCGTGAACAGATCTAAGCAAAATTTACCAAACATGAATGAAAATTATTTCAAGAAGAAAACAAATGATTGTGAATTAATATTTTGTATTTTTAATTAGTGTTGGCATCTGCGGCTCCAGGGTAGTCATCGTAGTATCACAATTTGGACATACCAGGTTCAGTGTCAGCCACAGGTGATTTCACAGCTGATCGCATTGTACTGATTTGTATAATGGTATGAGCATCATCCATTCAGAAAGCAAAGGCAATCTACTGAACATAAAGCTGCCTAGAAAATCACAAATGCTGGCGCTGATTGCAATGTCCTGTAAAGGACACACACCTGTCTTTATAGTCCAATTAGTGCAGCTGGGGAATATTGTTTGTCACCAATGGTCTTTCTACCTTACTCATCTTGACATCTTTTCACACATTTAATCACTGTATATATGATCATTTATAGTCTCCATTTCTGATCTACATCAAATGTCCTGGTGCACAACATAATACATTTGCTCGCTTAGTTCTTGCAGAATATTAACCATTCTGATCTACATTAAATGTCCTGGTGTACAACATGATACATTTGCATGCTCAGTTCTTGCAGAATATTAACCATTCTGATCTGCATCAAATGTCCTGGTGTACAACATGAAACATTTGGTTACTCAGATCTTGCAGAATATTAACCATTCTGACCTCACTGTACACACAGATCTCCTCAGTTTTCAGTGTGCATTGTGTTGAGAAACATAGCCTGTATGGTT
The DNA here is from genome assembly GCA_014155875.1 of Cepaea nemoralis. NCBI lineage: Eukaryota > Metazoa > Mollusca > Gastropoda > Stylommatophora > Helicidae > Cepaea > Cepaea nemoralis. The sequence goes on from JACEFZ010015512.1 coordinate 166,762, forward strand.
GTGGGAGATAAACCAAACTCAGTAACGTAGTAGGTAATATACATCCTAGTTACAGCCCTGCATGCAGTGAACAGAACAATGCCTTCCTAGCAGACAGAAACAAACCTATTGACAGTGTAGATCAGTGAAGGAGAGATGATCCTCATTACATCCACAGCCAAATCTGCTTACAAAATGAAGAAGCCACTACTGCAGACAAGCAGTATTTTAGATGTATTCAAATGGCAAAATGTGGTGAATAATGTATCACAATATATAACATAATGTGGTGAAAATAAGTGACAACTTTCTGTTCAACAAATAATTGAGAAATGTTTAGGCATAATATAAATGACCTCAATTGTCAGGATACAAGAGAATACAGCTTCAGATTTGAATTAAGCCAGAAAAACCTATACAGAGAAATCAGCGTGGTCCCTTGATTACCCCAAGCTTCATCTTTATATGCCTCATTAAACATGAGTTAGTGACACACACAAATTCCTTTATTGTTATTTAAATGTCAATACTATACTGCTCTATACGTGATTTTTCTGGTGTATTGTGATAAAATAAATGACTGTAGATTATATTAGCTGAATGTATGTACCTCTGGTATTGTAGGCTGGTAACAGTTCTCATTGTGAGCATATATTTTTTTCATTAGTCCTTAGTCACTTAGTCAAGGCTGCAGTCAAATGTTTTTGTTGGTACATTTTTTATTTAAAAGTCTAGAAATTGTGTTTGCAAATGCTACTAGCAGCTAACACTAGGATTATAGCAGTATGCATGCTAAGAGAATTTTGGCAGCACACAACTAATATTAAACAAAATGACACATTTTTGCAATCATTTTCATAATCATAAGACTGTGGTCATAAGTGTGGAATTCATGAATACCTTCAATGTATATGAAATATGCCAGCCTTTTAGTAAATGCAATCATTTATAAAATAATGTCTTTGTTTTAAATCACGTTATTTTGCTTCAATAGTTTCAATAGTAACAGATCTGACTGCACTGTTTTCTGCCAGTTAGAAAATACTGCTTTGCTTTTGATTACCCAAGCTCAGTGACCTTCCATTATTTATACCTTCAGAAGAATTCCGCCATATACAGGGAGTAGTGAAGTGGTTACGCCATCTGCCATGCGATCCGAAAATTGTGGCTCAATTCTGGGCAACGGTGTTCAATTCACAAGTTCACAAGAATTCACAAGAAATTTTCTCAGAGATTACTAGGGGTTATCGCTGGAACTACAGAGTTTGTGCTTTGTGCTGTGCTTTTGGCAGGCCGCCCTACAGAGAGACTGAGCTGTTTGGAATAAAACCTGCTGCAATGAAGTCCATCCTTTTGCCTTTTTATGTTCTGGCCTATACAGTCACTGTAAAACAAATACAGCATTAGCAATATTTCCAGGGAGTCACTATCATCACTATCAGGCATATACAGACCCAACAATAACATTGTGCTCACAGTGGATGCTTATTAAATTAATGCAGGCCACCTTTGTTTCCATTTGAACATTTCTGGCAACCCATGCGGTCATGCCCAGTGATCCCACACCAAATAACGCCTAGACCAAACCTTAATGAGAAAATCCCCCGATCCAAATACCACTTATTTCAGCACTTTTTGAACCTACATTCAGCTATCACAATTTCTCCATTTCCAAGAATTCTTTGATCTTTCTCTTGTAGGTGTTTGTCTCTGGAAGTTTTCAAGTGGAAACACAACATTGATAGTGCGTACTGAATAAGCAGCAGCTTTGAAAAAATTTTCCTTTTTTTGTCTGTCTGTGTGTGCCTGATGACAGTGACAGGAATTTCCTCAAAAAATTGCTAACATTTTAATTTATTTTATTGCGACTGAAAATTCTAGAATTCTTCTACTCACATTGACTACTATATCGAGAAATAAGTAACCACTTCCTCCATATTGCCGTGCTTTAGGATGCAATCAGATGTTTTGATTCTTCTTTTGTCCTGCTGCTTTTGCCATGAAGCATCACAGAAAGGAGGCAGCTGTAATTTTCTCTGTTTCACTTGTCTTGTTGCTTGTACTAATGTCAAATCTGATTTCACTGTCTCTTTTACTCCATCTAGACTTTACTGTCTGTTACAAATCCTTCTATTGGCAAGTCTGGTAAGTATACAATCGATTTGAGATTATTAACTGAGATGCTTCCATTTATAACATGTTTGAATTTGACAATTTCAATGTTTAAAGAATGTATTTCTTATAAACAGTCTGTGCTACACACATACATTTCCATTCTGATTACATTCTTTAGTAGTTTCACTGTATGGTCCAAGGAATGTATTCCACATAAATCTTTTCCCTATTCTACCATTGGAATCTCTCATCACAATTAAGTCATCCAAGTTTTGTATGCTATGCATTGTGCTTAACAGCTGGTTGTAGAAGTCTTCCTTTTCTTCATCAATGCTATTATCATTACATGGTGCATAAATCTGTATAATTGTTGTTCTAACGTTTATCTTTAACTCATAGTCATAATTCTAGGTGATACATAAGTTGTACTGTCAATGTTTTTAGCTAGCAGTGGGTGAATGAGAGATCTGACTCTATGTGTATTGTGTTATCCTGTGTTCCCTCAACTCCATGTTAAAACATAATTTTCATGTAGTTCCCTCATGTGAATAGAAGAATTCTGTCCTCGCTTTCTAGTCTGACAGTCCTAGTAATATTATGCTGTGTGTCTTCATAAGTTCACAAGTTTCACATCTTTTTGTCCCAAACCACAATGTTAATGTTACTACTTTCAATATCAGGCTGGATTATTTGCCCCTCGTGTTACTCTGCATTGGCTGATTTGCTCTCCTCTTCCTTTCTTGAGGATTTGCTGACTCATTTACTGTGGATTATAAATAAACAAATCTTGGCTTTTAATAAATGTAACTTATCACTAACCTAGAATGTCCGATAGAGCTATTAAGTCCCTCTCCCCAATGTCCCATATCTCAGCATCTGTGTGTCGACCAATTCCATGACCCCACAACTCTTTCTTAATCACTCTAGCCATCACTGTCTTGAAAATGAAAGTCTTCAGGCGGGGAAATATGTCCTTTAAAAGAATGTCCAAACTCTGGGGATTCTTGATAAATGTTTCATAGCACATGGTCCTGAAAACAGAATTCCCTACAGAGTCACAGTGTATGCCATTATTACCGTACATAAGCAAAACAATGAGGCAAAACAAAATTAAAACAATATTCTTCTTCTTCATTTACCTTTAAATGTTAACATGAATAAATACAAAGAAAGCAGCAGTCAACTAAAGCTTGTTGATATCCCCATAGAGTTTTTCCTTAAATGGAGCAGGTGTAGCCAAAATACTTGTCTGTGTTCTGGATATGTTGGACACTCCTGCAAGACATGTTTAGTTGTCATTTTACCAGTTCCACAGTTACATTCATCCTATCTCTTAACTTTAGTTTATTAATCATGTGGTATGTCTGCCTGTTGTGACCTGTCCATAGTCTGAAGATTATATTGTGTTACAACCCTTTTGGATTTATAGCATAGTTCAACCAGTGCCGTGCTTTAGTCTGCAAACTTGTACTATTTCTGCTCTTCAGTATTGAAACAACTGACTTTGCACCTCTAAAGAGAGCCATTTGTCTCTATTTTTCTGTCAACAACATTTCTGCCACAATTTTTAAAGTCTTATCTCTGCTCCAAAATTACTTGCAAATTTTCCAATATCTACAGATTGTGTCTTCTTTGCTCCATATTATAGATTCAGAAGAATCACTCCACCTCTATTTTCTTATGTGTTTTTTAGCTGATCAAACTATATATGCATGTGTCCAGGTGCTGCTTGGGTAATGTTCTTCTATGTAATTTATTGTCATTTTTTATCTTGCTAATTCATTCTGGCCGGCTTCGTGGCTTAGAGGTTATGACTTTTCTCCGTAATCTCATATACTCTCGTCAGGTAACGTGATGACGGTTCAAATCAGCAGTGGTTCGAATCGCATCGGTAACTTACGGGGTATGTGAGCCGGCCGCTCAGAAAGCAATGGCAAACTACTGAGCGTAATCTTGCCAAGAGATCAACATACAGCTGAAAGATGCTGGTGTTGACAGCTAAGTCCTGTAAAAAGGATATGCTAAAAAACAAAAAAACAAAAAAAAATTCATTCTGAATGTTCTTTTTCTTAATACCAGGAATCTTGTTTATCATCTCAGGTAGGCTTTGTTGTCTCCAAGCTGTTTCCGTTATTAATGGATTTAGCTGTTGACGTGCTGAGTATTATACTGTCTTAATGTGTCTTTTTTGTGAATTCTACAAAGCTGCTTCATTTTAGTCTTTCCCTTTCAAGACCATTAAACTTCTAGTATGTGGTAAAACAATATTACTACAAAAGCAAGAACTAAAATGAATCTCTGCTACTTTTCAAAAGAAATATGATAAAATATAATATTTGATGTGCTAGAAATGTCTTTACAGGTTACTCCTTTCAGTTCTTAGACAATTATTAAATATCTTAAACAAAAAACAGACAAATACTATGAAAACAAGCTGGCATGAAACTGAGTTTAGAGAAAGACACTTTAAGATAATGGAATCTCAAAAAAACAATAAATGAAGATAAGACAAAAAAAGCCAAAGTTATGCTACTAGAAAATCCAGCTTCTGTGACTAGCCAGGCAGCAGAGAGATCTACTGGCCATAACTTATTAGGCAGAAGATAAAATATGATCTCCATGAAACAAATAATAGAAGTCAAAACTCAATCCAGATCCCTTCTGAAAAACTCAAAACTCTAGAACTCCCATGGAGTGCATGTCAACAAACCTCACCATTCAGAAGCTAGAAGATAGCTGTAGGCTGTAGCACGTTATTGTCGACCAAGACACCAGGGAACATGTAATTACAGATTCCACAAATACCTCAGACCTATTAGCAAAAACATTTCTTCTCAAAATCTTCAGCCAGAGCTGGCACAAAAGTCTTGTTACATCTACATGAATGGAGGCATATACAGAGCCCACCCTCAATGCAGAAAATAATCAAAAGACCCAAGAACTACAAACCGATACGTCTCCTTATCTATGATTGCATACTCATGTAGAGACTAGATAAACGGTCGAAACTTGGTTCATCAGAAACTGACTCACCACTCTCCCAACACAGACAGGATACAGGCTGCAAAGTACAGAGAACCGTAATGGCTTTATCCCACAGAAGACATTGATAATGCATTCCGGCAAAAAAACAAAGTTTTTGTCATGTTCTTGTATCTTTTTCATGATTTTGACACTATGTGAAAGGAAGACCTCTTGCAGATAATTCCATCAGCAGGAATACATGTATTCATTATCTCTTAACACATTTAATCACTGTATAAATATTATTTATATGTTACTTTCTAAGTTCTGCATGAAATTTCCCACAATTTGATGTACAATATGATGCATTGCTAACTTATCATGCAGAATATTATTGCACAAGTTTTCCTCCAAATTTTCAGTGCATTTTATATTGAAAAAAGTACCCTATATGGAAAGAGTTGAGAAAATTCTGTGTTAATGTTTGGATCAGAAATATTGAGAACAACGAAAACAATTAAACAACACTACTAACATTCACTAACTGGTGCCTGTGCAAAGTAGAAGGAATAAAATGACATGACAAATTCACCAGTCTGGAGCTCATGGAGAGAACTAGACAAATATCAATGAACAAAGAGGTGAAGAAAAGACACTCGAAAGGCCATACACAGAGAAAACCTGAGAATAGTTTCACTAGAAAAGCCTTAGTCTGGAACCCACAGGGCAAAAGAAATAGAGGAAGACCTAAAAACCTTGGGAGAAGAGAAGTAGAAACAGAAATAAACAATATGGGACGGACATGGGCAGAGTTGCATGGGATAGCTAAAGATAGGAGGGCTTGGAGTGAGTTGCCTGGGCTAGCTAAAGATAGGAGGGCTTGGGGTGAATTGGTTGATGGACAGAGTTGCATGGGATAGCTAAAGATAGGAGGGCTTGGGGTGAATTGGTTGATGGACAGAGTTCCATGGGATAGCTAAAGATAGGAGGGCTTGGGGTGAGTTGGTTGAGGGACAGCGTTGCATGGGATAGCTAAAGATAGGAGGGCTTGGAGTGAGTTGGTTGATGGACAGAGTTGCATGGGATAGCTAAAGATAGGAGGGCTTGGGGTGAATTGGTTGATGGACAGAGTTGCATGGGATAGCTAAAGATAGGAGGGCTTGGGGTGAATTGGTTGATGGACAGAGTTCCATGGGATAGCTAAAGATAGGAGGGCTTGGGGTGAATTGGTTGATGGACAGAGTTGCATGGGATAGCTAAAGATAGGAGGGCTTGGAGTGAGTTGGTTGAGGGACAGCGTTGCATGGGCTAGCTAAAGATAGGAAGGCTTGGAGTGAGTTGGTTGATGGACAGAGTTGCATGGGCTAGCTAAAGATAGGAGGGCTTGGGGTGAGTTGGTTGACGGACAGAGTTGCATGGGATAGCTAAAGATAGGAGGGCTTGGAGTGAGTTGGTTGAGGACATGGACAGAGTTGCATGGGCTAGCTAAAGATAGGAGGGAGAGCTTGGAGTGAGTTGGTTGAGGACATGGACAGAGTTGCATGGACTAGCTAAAGATATGAGGGCTTGGAGTGAGTTGCCTGGGCTAGCTAAAGATAGGGGGGCTTGGGGTGAATTGGTTGATGGACAGAGTTTCATGGGATAGCTAAAGATAGGAGGGCTTGGGGTGAATTGGTTGATGGACAGAGTTCCATGGGATAGCTAAAGATAGGAGGGCTTGGGGTGAATTGGTTGATGGACAGAGTTGCATGGGATAGCTAAAGATAGGAGGGCTTGGAGTGAATTGGTTGATGGACAGAGTTGCGTGGGATAGCTAAAGATAGGAGGGCTTGGAGTGAATTGGTTGATGGACAGAGTTGCATGGGATAGCTAAAGATAGGAGGGCTTGGAGTGAATTGGTTGATGGACAGAGTTGTATGGGATAGCTAAAGATAGGAGGGCTTGGAGTGAATTGGTTGATGGACAGAGTTGCATGGGATAGCTAAAGATAGGAGGGCTTGGAGTGAGTTGGTTGAGGGACAGAGTTGCATGGGCTAGCTAAAGATAGAAGGGCTTGGAGTGAGTTGGTTGACGGACAGAGTTGCATGGGATAGCTAAAGATAGGAGGGCTTGGAGTGAGTTGGTTGAGGACATGGACAGAGTTGCATGGACTAGCTAAAGATATGAGGGCTTGGAGTGAGTTGGTTGATGGACAGAGTTGCATGGGCTAGCTAAAGATAGGAGGGCTTGGGGTGAGTTGGTTGACGGACAGAGTTGCATGGGATAGCTAAAGATAGGAGGGCTTGGAGTGAGTTGGTTGAGGACATGGACAGAGTTGCATGGGCTAGCTAAAGATAGGAGGGCTTGGAGTGAGTTGGTTGAGGACATGGACAGAGTTGCATGGACTAGCTAAAGATATGAGGGCTTGGAGTGAGTTGGTTGATGGACAGAGTTGCATGGGCTAGCTAAAGATAGGAGGGCTTGGGGTGAGTTGGTTGACGGACAGAGTTGCATGGGATAGCTAAAGATAGGAGGGCTTGGAGTGAGTTGGTTGAGGACATGGACAGAGTTGCATGGGCTAGCTAAAGATAGGAGGGCTTGGAGTGAGTTGGTTGAGGACATGGACAGAGTTGCATGGACTAGCTAAAGATATGAGGGCTTGGAGTGAGTTGGTTGACAGACAGAGTTGCATGGGCTAGCTAAAGATAGGAGGGCTTGGAGTGGGTTGGGGGACATGGACAGAGTTGCATGGGCTAGCTAAAGAGAGGAGGGCTTGGAGTGGGTTGGTTGACGGACAGAACTGCATGGGATAGCTAAAGATAGGAGGGCTTGGAGTGAGTTGGTTGACAGCCAGTGCTCAAATGTGGGATAGAGAACACAAGAAGAAAATGAACACATACCCAACTGATCGACAGAATCATAAACAAAGACTCTGGTAACCTGATAAAGCCTACACACCAAAAATCACCTTTGTGATGCATCTGAATCCGCATATTAATTTCATTGCTGACAAACTTTTCCAGCCCTTGGTTATGATGTGAAGCATCTTATGAACCACTGGGACACACAAAATGAATGTGTATTAAAGCTAGTGAAGATAATTGTCATTCATTTACAAAAACCAACTTTATGCAAACAAAAAGACATGATAGTTTGTTTAAAATTACCATGGTAGACAATTCATATAAGTGCTTGAATATCTGTGTTTTATATTTCAGCTTGAAGGATTTGAGCAGATTTCCCATCCTTCAGTAGTTTGATGGCTTTGCTAATCTCTTCCTTGGATGGTTTCTCACATTTGATACCTAGCTCCTCTTCTGCAGGCTGGATATCTGAACGGTCTTCAAGACTTGTCTATGTAGGAGTTCCTCAAAGTATTCAGCCCATCTTGTTTATATAATCCTTAATGTTGGTGAGAATGTTCCCATTACAGTTTGATCTGTCCACTTGGTTGATTATACTTTCCTGCTGTGTTCTTTGAGGTGCCGTAAAGGTCTCTGATGTATGCTTTTGATGCTGCTTCTTCCACTTCTCGTTATGTTGTCTATATATTGTCTTTTATCTGCCTTTATCTGCTTCTTTCATTTTCATCACACTACCGAAGAAGCCAAGTGCTGTTGAGTGTGAGGATTAATGAGCCACATAACTAAGATACTACTCAAGGTCATACAAGAAAGAATTCAACATAAAATAGATGAGGAAGTAGCTGAAGAACAATTTGGATTCCACAAAAACAGCGGCACTAGAGAAGCAATTATCTGTTTGAGGATGTTAATTGAAAAATATATAGAAGTTCAAAAAAGTATATATGTTTGTTTTATAGACTACAAGAAAGCTTTGATAGAGTACAACATGAACAACTAATTACATGCCTTCAAGATATAGGAGTAGACAGAAAGGACATCAGACTTATTAGTAACTTGTACTGGGAACAAGTGGCGTCTGTTAGATGTGGTAATAACTATTCGTCGCCTGTAGAGATAAAAAGAGGAGTCGGCAGGGATGTGTACTGTCCTCAAGCCTCTTCAACCTATACACAGAAAGAATTTTTAAACAAGCTGAAATGCCTGGACTCAACATCAATGGAAGAATCATAAACATTCTTAGATATGCTGACGATACTGTGTTACTAGCAGAAAGTGAGCAAGAGTTGCAAGACCTATTTGAAGAAGTAAACAGGCACAGTGCATATTGTGGCTTAGATATTAACATCCAAAAAACAAACACTATGATAATTAGCAGTGAAAAGGAAAGGTCATCAATGAACATCACAATAAACGGGCAGATACTAGAACAAGTAACAAGTTTATCTTATCTTGTACATATAATAACATATGATGGCAGAAGTGAAATGGAAATCAAAAAGAGAATAGGAATGGCCAAAAATGCTTTCAACGGCATGAAATCAGTATTAACATCTAGAGTGATTAATAACGCATTAAAAATGAGACCTATGGACATGTCCGGAGTTCAATGAAGATACCCCAACTGATAACTGAACTGAACTGAATTAAAAATGAGAATTTTCAAATGCTATGTATATTCAACGCTACTGTATGGCGCAGAAGCCTGGACATCGAACAAGCAATTAGAAAATCACATAGAAGCCCTAGAGATGTGGATATACAGACGAACAGGTCATATTTCATGGAAACAAAAACAATCGAATGCAGTGGTCCTAGAAAAACTGGGAATGAAGAGAGAGTTGATGAAAGAAATAAAGAGGAGACAAGTGAAATATTTTGGCCACGTTAAAAGGCATGATACTCTTATAAAAACCATACTGGAAGGCAATGTTGAGGGCAAGCGAGCAAAAGGTAGACATTGATACAAGTGGGAGGATAACATCAAGAGATGGACAAACATCAGCCTGACAGAATGTACAGCCAAGGTGAGAGACAGACAGTGTTGGAGATCCACTGCAGCCAACCTTCATTGCGGAGACGGCACCTGAGAGATTGATTGATCTGCTTCTTAACTTCGTTATTAGCTTCTGCATATTTTTCCTGGGATCTAGGAAAAAAGCGTTGGTTTTGCTATTGTTTAAATCTGCTTTCTTGCTCCTCCTTTCTTCTATCTTGTTTAGGGTTTCTAGTATCATCCACACATTATGATTTCTTTCTCTTTTGCCAAGCACTTCTAAACATGGTTAGCTCCTATTATTTTAGCCTTCCGTACTCACTTCATCTACTGACTGTTGTATTTCCTGGTATTTATTTGAGACTGTGACCGTGAATTGTTCCATACTTCCTTATTTCTGAGGTATCAATTATACTGATTTATGTGTTATGTATCTCTTGAGCTTCAGTTCCATTTTACATATCAAAAGATGATGATCTGCTCCTCATTCTCACATCATTTAGAGTAAATCTAAATTTCTTTATGATAATTTAGTTTTTCTGTTTTGTGGTCAGATGAAGACTATGTTATTTTGTGAATTCTTTTATGTGAAAAAGTGCTTCAGCCTATGATGTACTGATTCTCTGCACAAAAATGAGCAAACAGCTCTCTGTTTTTGTTCATTACCCCATGATCATGTATTCCCATGATCTCCTGCTGCCTATGTTATCCGGTCCTATTTTGACATTCAGGTCACCCATATTTTGATTTCCTTGATGACTCACAATTCTGTGGAGTTTTGTATAAACTTCCTTCTTAACTGATCCATCCTTATATGAGGGTGTATATGTGGGAGCATTGGAAAAACATATAGGCCCATCCCTTCTCTCTGGTGAGGCATTTTCATATGTATGGTCTGAGAACAGAACTTTTTCACCTGTGCTTGTAAACTTTGTGACTGTTCCTGTTTAGGATGGAGCACGTATGGGAATGACCTGAGTGCAGTCATGTCGGTTCTTAACTCAACTCAACTCAACTGTTTAGGATGAGGAAGGCAGCCCCAAGTCTGACCCACCTGCATCTGCTCTTATAACCTGTACGGTAAGTTAGTTAGTTAGTTAGTCTTTCCTCTTGAGCCTAAGTCGGCGCATAGGGCAGAAGTCATGGCTCTCCATGTCTGGCGATTAGCTGCTACCTGTTGTAGATCTTGGATGTTCACTTGGCCGTTACACACACTAATAAGATACTATTCTTTGCGTCCCTTCTGGTTAAGGGTCCCAGTAACACATAGGCAGTATTCTCTTTAGTCACTTCTTATGAGATGCATGGTAAGTCCAGTGTTGATATTATTTGCTTCACTTTAGAGCCCTGTTAACACACAGGTGAAGCCCCCTTATGGGATGCATGGTAGGTTGGAGTGTTTCTAATTGTTTCTCCTTACGGTTCCGGTAACACAGGGCATATGCATTCTACCACTTTGTCATTCAATCGTCTCTCTGTTATGCTGATGTGGGTAGACCAGCACCAGCTTGTAAATTGATAAATGCAACTGGATTTGATATACAGAGAAACAAGTTCTTTCACTGCTGGAGTGAGGATACGTGTGGCTCTATATTTTATAACTGAAGCTGCAGCTCAGAATGTTAAGCCAACAGCTGTAGTGAGTTGGTCCTGTAGACATTGAAAGGTTAACTGAATAAATACCTTGAGTTTGGATACTGAAGTTTCATTGGGTGTTGGTTTCGGCGGCTGGCAATTGCACTTTACATATCCATTGGGATAGCCATCATCATTTATTGTTCAGTTTCATATTTCTCTCTCAGTTGTGTCTTGTGTGCGTATCTTCCTAGCTTGGTCAAACAGGGTCCATACTAAACCAGATTTGTACTGTACGGGTGAGATGTGTTAGAATCATCTCGTGTTTGTAGGTCTGAGTGCACAGAGGAACAGTCTTTCACTCTCATAGCGAATGATGAATGCTGGCACTGAAACCTTGTCTGACTGCATTCATGCTATTGCCAGCGCAATGTCCTATCCGTTATACCAACACTAGCAAAAGAAGGAGAAAATCTCAGAGGCAAGAAACATAAAACAAGCAGTGAAAATTGACTGGAGAAAACAAAACAAAGATTACCAAAGCATGATAGCATCAAGAAGCTAAGCAAAAACCAGCAGACCAGGATCTTGAGATTCAGAACAGACCACTGTGAACTCAGAGCACATCTTCACCAAATGAGTCTCAGAGACATGTTATTTGCAGCTGCTGAGTGCCAAAGCAAATTCCAAAGCATATCCTACAAGACAGTTCAGAATTGTCCACAGAAAATGGAAATCTGGCCCAGCCTGTGGGCGACTGTAAAGGCCTCGGGCACACCATTTTGTTCATGCTATATGCTGTAATAGACACACTGCAAATGCTGATCGCTGAAGAATAAACAAGGTTAGCTTTGTAAAGACGCCAAGGCATCCTGATTTATTATATTAATGATAACAATCATATTTTAAAATTACAGACTGCAATGTAACTGTCTGAATATAAATGGGATGGTCAGTACAAGAATGCTAGCCTAAAAGGGCATTATCTACGAGACAGAAAGTAGATGAATGTCACTAAATAAGATAAGAAGAAGGACTAGTAAGGTTGATGATAAAAGTAATGTAGATGCACTAACATAGCCTGCTAAAGGCGGAGTATACCAGTATAAATTTTCCTCTGTAAGCTCTCGAAGTGCTCTGGCCACAGCTTGTTCTTGTTTACTAAGATGCTTATCTGTGTCCACATGCAGATTCTGTTTGAGGAACTCTATACAGAACTGAGAGTCTGCTACTGCTTGTCCATTGTACATCATCCAGGGTGTTTTGCCTTTGCTGGACATCTGGCCTGAATGGTCATTCTGTTAAAATTATTCAAGTAGTAAATGTTATATTTTCTTTCCTTCTTCATTATCACTTTAATATGTCTAACAAAACGATGTCTGATTAACCATAATTGTGAACAGAAGCACAAATATTTAATGCAATATCTCAGATTTCAGCTTAGCATCCATGCACTGTATTTGGTTAAACTATACCAGAAAATACTGAATTAGTGATTAGTCAGGATCATCATGATCACACTCTGGACAGGTCCATAGATGCTCTGATCTCCTTCTGAACATCTCCACCAGCATATATCGACTGATCGTACCAGTTCTGTGTTCATGAATCAAATGTCTTGTACTTTTGGCAAAATGTTCATGTCTGGTGACTCTCCGCTTCACTCCCATCTACCACACTCTAGACAAGGAAGCAGATTCAGAGGTTTCCTTAAAGTCAAATGTTTGTCCAGCATCTCTTATAGCCCTGATGATGTCTGGCCCATCCATGGCTCTTCTAACCTCAGTCATCACCATGTTCACCAAACAATCGGGTCACATGTTGCCTTTCACGCCTGACTGACAATAATTTGTTTCATTGTGCTTCAAAAACGGCATAATAACTACAACCCATATTCCTGATCCTTTCCCTTCATGCAATGCAATCAATAGCAACTTGCTCCTAAAGCACAATATCTATGCACAATATCATTCATGTTCTGCTTACACACATCTTTGTACTGTAGTACAGACCCCCCACTACCTTTTACCCATCTGTAATTCACCAAAAAGATGTCATATGGTATTTTACCATTGTCCATCATCCTAACTTATCCTATCCATCAGTCTACAAAACTGAGCATGGAACAAATTGTCACAGATTCCACGACCATTTAAGGCCAGAGATGGAATTATACCTCTCCATAGCACAAAGCCCATGCTGAATTGTAGAGACCATGTGTTTTCCATCCAGCATGATCCCTCTCTAGGCCTGCCTAGTTTACTCGAGAGAAAAGGTAACGCCAATACATCTGGAACAAGACAAGCTGCAGAAGATGATGGATCAGCAAAGCAATGCTCTAACTGTCCTCCTGTCGAAGCTTTGATCTTTCACACTTGAGGGTCCCATTCCATAGATGAGAGCTGGACAAATTGTGATGTGCTCAGTGTGTTGAGCCACTGACATATGAGGCCAGTCTGGACCTTATTGAGCATGTTCTTGATCAGTTATTCAGTTATCAGTTATCAGTTGGGGTATCTTCATTGCACTCCAGACATGTCCATAGGTGCTCAAATCCTCCCCCCAGCATATGCATCAGCGTCCGGTGGCTAATAGTGCCAGTTCTGTGTTGGTTGACGAGGCGCCTTGTTTTCCCAATGTACCTCTTGCGTCTGGCCGTGCCGATTCTTACTCCCAAGTCTTTCATCCTGGACAGCGATGTGGATTCACTGACATCAAAGTCCTCTGTTCTCGCCATATCTTTGAGGACGTTAATAACATCGGCACGATCCATGGGCTGGCCATCTACAGGGGGTGCAGAGCCAGCCAGTTTATCAGCTCGTTCATTTCCCTCGACTCCCGCATGTCCCGGGACAAAGATGAAGGTGACTTTACAGACAACAGACTTCCCCAGCGACTCAGTCCACTGTCTACGTACAGATCCAGCTTCGACCTTCTGAATCATGCTCATTGAATCACTGAGTACACACACGTTGGTATAATGCTGTGATTCCAGCCATATGAAAGCCTGTGTAACTGCCATCACCTCCATCGTCATGCTGCTCGTGGTCATAGAGGGGGCAGGTCCATGTTCTTGAATCACTCAGTATGCATGCGTGTGAATACTTTTGCATGTGAATCAATTCAGGGCATTGATTACACTTTCTTTCCATTGTTACTGTCACAGCAAAAGCACCATTTGTTTCCTTGACAATTTTGCAGCTTGAGCTTACTGAGAATACCCAGACACTTTGCTTGCCCACTACAGAGCCATCTGCAAACACCACTGCTTAGCTCTCTTCAGTGTTTTCATATATTAGTGCTTTGACCTCTACGTCTACAGCAGAATATGGCTCTATGCAATTTGTGTCAAGAGTGATGTGGACAGAGATGGTAGTATGGGAATCTGTTGGCACTGGTACCCATTTCCTTCCAGCATTGATGTCTGTGGGACTGCTTACTTCACGTCCCATCCATGATTTGCCCATCTTCAGTCAACTTCCTTTAGGAGTTGACAGGGCAGCATGGAGTGGGTGTTGTATATCGGCCTTCACTTTATGGTAATCATATGCTATGACCAGTTTTAGTCTGCCATCCATAGAGGGAAAGTCCAGAAAGTATCTCATGGTTTGACAAGATGTATTTATTGTGCATCTGAGGATAATCTGCATGGCTTCATTGTCTATTTATCTCTTGTCTATTTGTTTGTGTGGTGCTTATTGTCAGAATGGAAGGGTGTATTCAGTGGTAGAGAGTATCATTCCCTGGTACAACAACACTAGTACCTATTGTTCAAAGTTCATCACAGCCATCAATCACTTCCATTGCTGACAAACTTTTCCTGGCCTTGGTTATGATGTGGTCTATGTGACCCTTGATTGTCAGACTGCGGTCAGTTTCCACACCCAAATATTCTATGGAGCTGGTTCTTTCAATGTCCTGTTCGGACAGTTTCACTGTTGGCATGGGTGTGCTGACAGCACAATTATGCAGTGAGAACCATGTGATGGTAGCTATGAATGGACTGACAGTTGCATGCAGATAAATTACTAAATCAGTATTACAAGAGTAACTTACCATGTATGGGATCTTGGCTAAACGCAAGTAAGTCTCTAATTTCAAAGGAAAAGGTGAAAGACTTGGTGAACGTGATCCACGACCAACTTGAAACAAGCAGACAACATTTGGTGGTATCGCTGGTCTCTTTTTACTGTTTAAAACAATAGACAAATAGAAAAGACATGGCTGAGTGATGGCTGAATGTGTATTATAGCACATTAACAGTTCATTGTATTTAAGACACCATATGTGATTACAGTCTGCATAGACATTTAATTGTCTTGAATTGTTGTGAACCTATTGTTTTGATCATGCAACAAATGAGCTGATTATCATTCTTCCAAAGCATCTAATAAGCAACACCATAGGAGTAAGATTACAACTTACTGGCTGTCTGTGGACTGCTGACTTCAAGGTGACAGCCTTCCTTGGGTCACCACAGGCTGTTGTAATCATGCCTGCAACCAGCATTGGGAAGTGCTCAAATGTTCACCTCAACACTGAGTTGAACTAAGTCGAGTCAAGAACCAACATCACACAACTTGGGACATTCCCATACATGCTCTGTCCATCTTCAACAGCCAGCAAAGAGTCCCAATACTAATGGTGCCAATCCGCTTCAATATTGTAAGAAGTATAATGTTCAGACTGGAGTGGTGGGGTAGGGTATACCTTATCAAGGTACCTTCCCTCCACTAGCCTATGGGACTACCCTGGGGAAGGTGGGGTACTTGTTTAACTCCCCAGACAGGGTGACATCAAACCATGGGAGCAGCCAACAGATAGTTGTTGGTTATAGCTAAAGTTTGCAACAGTTGGCAGAGGATCTGATTATAGCTAAAGTTTGCAACAGTAGGCAGAGGATCTCTTTATAGAGACAATGGGCTTGGTCACCAACCAGAAGGGTCACCGCCAAGAAGGAAAGCAATGGCAGACTACATTCTCTATTGTATAGATGCATAGAACATCACAATTTATCAATTCACATTCAAGACTCTGGTGATCGTGTGAGTTGCAAACTATGACCTCCCATGTTTTTCCATACAACACATGGTGAATAATGTTCAGACATGGTGTATGCTGAAATAGTTTTAACTATGGAAATATTTCTCTGAATGTTTATCTATTATTTCTGACCCGCTAAAGAACTCTTGTCTCTTCTTCTAAGCCATAGTTTCACTAACTTGGTTCTGACTGCCATCTCACTGGTCAGGAGTGCCAGCAACTCACAATACATGAGATTCTCACTGGTCAGGAGTGCCAGCAACTCACATTACATGAGATTCTCACTGCAGCAACTCACAATACATGAGATTCTCACTGGTCAGGAGTGCCAGCAACTCACATTACATGAGATTCTCACTGGTCAGGAGTGCCAGCAACTCACAATACACGAGATTCTCACTAGTCAGGAGTGCCAGCAACTCACAATACATGAGATTCTCACTGGTCAGGAGTGCCAGCAACTCACATTACATGAGATTCTCACTGGTCAGGAGTGCCAGCAACTCACATTACATGAGATTCTCACTGGTCAGGAGTGCCAGCAACTCACATTACATGAGATTCTCACTGGTCAGGAGTGCCAGCAACTCACAATACATGAGATTCTCACTGGTCAGGAGTGCCAGCAACTCACAATACATGAGATTCTCACTGGTCAGGAGTGCCAGCAACTCACATTACATGAGATTCTCACTGCAGCAACTCACAATACATGAGATTCTCACTGGTCAGGAGTGCCAGCAACTCACATTACATGAGATTCTCACTGGTCAGGAGTGCCAGCAACTCACAATACACGAGATTCTCACTGGTCAGGAGTGCCAGCAACTCACAATACACGAGATTCTCACTGGTCAGGAGTGCCAGCAACTCACAATACACGAGATTCTCACTGGTCAGGAGTGCCAGCAACTCACAATACATGAGATTCTCACTGGTCAGGAGTGCCAGCAACTCACAATACATGAGATTCTCACTGGTCAGGAGTGCCAGCAACTCACAATACATGAGATTCTCACTGGTCAGGAGTGCCAGCAACTCACAATACACGAGATTCTCACTCCTCTAGTGATTTGATGTCTCCTTACAACAAATTGCTCCACATTGTTCTCTGAATCCTAGTTATTACAAACTGTGGCTATCTGGGAGCTGTGGTAGCATTGTTGTTTGAGCCTATGCTTACTGTGACAGTGGACCAGGTTCAATCACCAGCAGCAACAAGTTTTTTTTTTTTACCAGTATGACTCTGAGGTAGATGTAACAACATCAAACGAGTACCTGATCATTTTCAGAATTCTCTGGCCAAGAAAGGTAGTGAGGATAGTAACTGGTCACTCCACTTCTCCATGTCATGGTCTAGAATACTGAAGGTCTTATTATTTCACATCCCAATGACACTCTACCAATGGGCACAATCTTTTATGGCATAAAGTTATATATATATGAGGAGCGGCTGGCCAAGTGTCTAGAATGCAGGTTCTCCTTTAGGAGATCCAGGTTCGAATCCTCATTAAGGTGTGGATTTGTTTCTGTCTGAGGCAAAAAGAAATTCCTAACCTGCACATTTTGCTGTTACAGCACTAGTCAGGTGGCCTTAATTTCTCAGACTCAAGGCCCCATGTCCTACACGGCAAGGTACTAAGGCAGTAGATGATAGATGACAGTAACATATGTATGGCTCTTGTATAGATTCATTTTCCTGTTTGTCCATGGTATTTTTTGCACTTTCTTTAGAAACTGCATTGCCACTGCCACTAGAATGACTAGATGTTTGTCAGCTCCATATTGCCCATGTCCCACATACATACAACAATATAGGTTCTATGCAGCACTGTAATACTCTTCTTCTCACTGCAACTGACAGTGCTTGTAATTTTATTGGTATGTTTTCCATCTTGCAATAAGCAACTAATACTACTATTTGCCATGGTGATTCTTGTTCAAATCTCTCTACAAGGTATTTTTAATCAGACTGCTCCAAAAATACTTGTACTGTACTGATTCTTTTTTTTTTTTCTCATTTACGTAGATTGTGGTATTTCTTTCTTTTTAGAGTTTCCAAGAAGACGTCACCCCAATGTGGAGATGACCATAACTAGACAATAACTTTTGTTTACAACTTCTTTCTAACCCTAGCTGCTCACTGTGTGGTGCACAAAAACAGCGTCTACCAAATAATGCAGATCCTGGTATAGTATTAATAATAATAAATTAATAATATTATTATAACTTTCAAAACAAGCCAAACTTTTTTCTTACAATTAAAAAAGCAACAACAAAAGTTCAGAAAGTAGTTGAGCCAATACTGAAGTTGACTACTAATGACAGTATTGTATGACTAATGTTTTTATTTTTATTTTTATTTGTGAACTGCTTATTCAGCAAGCAATTATTAATATTTGCATACGAAAAATGAGTTATGAAAAATGATTTATTATGAATTTGAAGCACACAAAGACACAACTACACAACAATTACAATAAATGAAATTTATAATTACTTTAGTTACCTTTTGAAAATCCTAATGCATGGAATAGATATGAAAAAAATAATGGTTCCCAAAAGAATGCCACCGATCAACGAATCGAAAGCCATGAGAAGAAATTGGGAGGTCTTCAACCGGCGTGCTGGTGAGCAACTACTGAACTAGATATTTGTGTTACCCAGGACGCGAACTTTGCAGGCTGCGCCGCTACTACAGTACTACAAAGGCCGAACCAGTGTGACCTTGTCCTCTTTTCGGACAAAGCTTCTTGCAAAAAAAGTGGGGTCAATTAAAGGGTACAGCCTGATTGCGAGTACAGTATGAGTATGGATTTAGATTTAATTTAGAGTAGCTGAGTTAGACGTGAGCTGTTCTTTTTTGCCTCGCTTGTGTTACTGATGTTTTATAGCGTACAACATCGCATCCGTCTTTGCAGTTGTATATCCAGACTTTTCTTACAAACGCACAAGTTATATATTAATGGTTTCTTTCTAATCAGTATCAAAATAGACATCATATCATATACTTTCAAGTAAGAGTCGGTGTCACTGCTAAATTATTGTCGTTGATAGTATCACCATCCTATTTTCACCTATCACCTTATTTGCCATGCTGTTTCCATGTTACGGCCTACCTTTAATTAATACTTTACAGTATAAAGTTTGCACTATAGTTGAAGCTTTAGCTGGGTGAGGTATTGGTGCACGATATGGCAGATGTGGTCAGCGCTTTTATGATCAAGCGTATATTTTATAATGTGGAAGAATAGATAAAGCATCATAACCTAGACAGAATGGTGCGACAGCGAGTGACCAGATTATATGGGAAAACTCAGTACTCCGAGGGAAGGCCAGGCGGACGCATATTGCAGCTTGTACCATTGGTGGTAGTACTCTTCACTGGCTGTTTAGCATGAGGACTGGCCGCGCATGGAAATGCCCGTAGTGCTGTGATGTTGGTTATTGACTCAACTCACACCCAAAAACACTCCTTTTTTACATCTTATTTTTTGTGATGGCCCTTCCATCTCATAAACCCTGGTCCTGACTATGTGAGATCCTAACACTTCACACCCCAACACTAGTATATGCTACGGGACTAATTTTACCTATAATACAAGTGTATAAAGAAGTAAAGAACGTGGTAAAAGACAAAAAGGAAAAATATAAAAAGTGGTTGAAGAGCAAACAGAAATGTGATTATATAGAATAGCGAGAAGACATGTGAGTAGAATAGTTGTAAAGAGGGAAACACAAAAAGACTGAGAAACCCTAAATAAAAACTACAAGGAGGCAACTAGAAACTTCTACAAAAAGATAAGTGCAATGCGAACCAGAGGAGAACCCTTTGACCCAACTGAAATAATTAATAGCGAATATGGAGAACCAATAAGTGAACAAAAACAAATCCTAATAAGATGGAAGCAGTATTTCGAACAACTTCTAAACATCCCATCAGATATCATAGGAATTCAAGAGACCTACACAGATGTCACCGAAGAACTAGAACCAGACATACTAAAAGAAATGATAGAAGCCATCAGATTAGCCCCATTGAACAAATCACCGGGACAGGATGAAATACCAAATGAACTAATTAAAGCAGCAAGAGAAGTAGGAACAGCTTGGCTACATAGACTATTCAACCATGTTTGAGTAGAACAACAGACACCACGAGACTGGGGAAACGCCATAATTATCCCTATTTGGAAAAAACAAAGGCAGCAAAAGAGACTGCACACAATACAGAGGCATTTCACTGTGGAGTCAAACTGGGAAAATATTTAGCAAAATTCTTGAAAAAAGATTACGAACTACTTTAGAACCCCAGCTAAGCGAAACACAACTTGGATTTAGGAAAATCAAAGGATGCACAGATGCCATTTTTGCTCTTAGACAACTTATAGAAACATCAATCGAATTCAATGAAATACTCTACTTAGCCTTTGTCGATCAAGAAAAGGCATTCGATAGAGTAGATAGAAACAAGCTGTGGGAAATCCTTAAGCAATAAGGAGTGAGTATACATCTAACCAACCTATGTAGAAATTTACACAACAACAGTGAATGCATAGTGAGAGCAACTGGAGGACACTCAGAACCCTTCACCATAAGATCTGGAGTACAACAAGGTTGTGTCCTGTCCCCTCTCTTGTTCATAACATATATAGACACCATATGTAAAGAAACCAGCCAAACAGAGACAAAAAACATACCGCATGACGAGAACACAGAAGAAGAAGCATCTGCAAATCTAACCATTAGAGAACTCCTGTTTGCAGACAATCAAGCATCATTCATTCATCATTGGCACTTTGCCGTCTTGACAGACGATAGTTTGTGCTTCAAAAAGGCATAATAACTTGCAGCCATGGCGGTAGCAAATGTGACTGGTAAGGCCAATTCGCGCTGTAAATGTTCGTTCACAGTGGGTGCATGTGAACACGTGGTTATTTCCACCATCATGCACCATCTTAAGTCTCACACGCTCGGTGTGTGACTTATCTGCAATAATTTTCTCCTTTGTCTTAATTCCATTTCTGATGTTTGCCCTCCATGCAAAACGTTCAGCGGCGACTTGCTCCCAATGTGCATTATCAATGCCTGTATCAATCATGTCCCGCTTACACACATCTTTGTATCGTGGTAGAGGCCGACCCTGAGATCTCTTACCCATCTGTAATTCACCAAAAAGATGTCCTTTGGTATTCTACCATCATCCATCCTCCTAAGATGTCCTATCCATCTAAGTCTACGAAGACTGAGCATGGAATAAACCGTCACACAACCTGATCTTTCCAATACTTCAGTATTTGTGATTTTGTCTTGCCACTTAATACCAAGAATTCTTCGCAGACACCGCATATGAAAGCTGTTTAAACGTTTCTCTTGGTGTGAGTAAGTTGTCCAGGTTTCACTGCCATAAAGAAGAGTACTAAGGACACAGGCTTGATAGACAAGGACTTTTGTTTTGGCAGTAAGCTTCCTGTTCTCCCAGACTCTTTTTCTTAACCTGTTCATTGTTGTTGCTGCCTTACCAATCCGGATGTTGATTTCCTGATCTAGGGATAATTTGCTATTTACCACTGATCCTAGATATGTAAAATGGTCTACCATCTCTAGTTCGGCGTCGTCAATAAAGATTGATGGTACCCCATGTGCACCTTGTGACATAATCTGTGTCTTCTTTTTGCTAATTGTTAAACCAAATTCAGGAACAAGCATTGGAGAATGCAGATAGTAGACATTGTAATTCTTCCTCAGAGTGGGTCGTAACTGCAGCATCATCTGCAAAAAGCAACTCTCTGATCAGTACCCTCCTAATTTTGGTCTTGGCCTTCAATCTCTGAGCATTGTAGAGGCCGCCATCTGAGCGTGAGTGAATGTATATACCACCATCCTGATCACGAAAGGCATATTTCAGTAGAAGTGAAAAGTATATTCCAAAGAGGGTGGGAGCTAGTACACAACCTTGCTTAACTCCACTCTTGATTTCAAACTCTTCAGAAGTTGCACCATCAAACTTGATTATACCCTTCATGCCTGTGTGGAACGATTCCACAATGGACAGAAGAGTTGGTGGGCAGCCAATCTTCGTTAGTGCCTTAAACAGACTCACACGACTGACCAAATCAAATGCCATTGTGAGGTCGATGAAGGCAATAAACAGTGGTTGATTCTGTTCACGGCATTTTTCTTGCATTTGTCGCAATGAGAATATCATATCAATGGTAGACCGGTTCTGTCGAAAGCCACACTGTGATTCGGGGTAGACTTGATCTCCTAGGACTTGAAGTCTGCGCAGAACAATTCTGGCAAATACTTTTCCAACAATACACAGAAGTGAGATACCCCTATAGTTGTTGCAGTCGCTCCGATCGCCCTTGTTCTTGTACAGTGTTATGATGCTTGAATCTTTGAAATCCTGTGGGACTTGTCCTTCTCGCCAGCATAGCTCTATTAGCTGGTGGATCTGTAGAGTGAGTGTGTCTTGCCCACTCCTGATAACCTCTATTGGAATCCCATCTTTACCTGGAGCCTTTCCTGATGCAAGTTCATTTATAGCACACTTAACTTCTGTTATGGTGGGAAGTGTGTCCAGGTGGTCAAGAGTTGGTAGAGCCTCTATGGCGTTGAGGGCATCATCCGCTAGTTTGGTCTCACTTGAGTAAAGCTCCAAATAGTGCTCTACCCATCTGTCCATCTGCTGTTTCTTATCAGTTATGATTTCTCCAGTCAACGTTTTCAATGGTGCACTTCTTTTGATCATTGGACCACAGGCTTTCTTTATTCCTTCATACATGCTTCTGATGTTTCCCTTATCACTTGCGATTTGAATGGACTCACATAACTTGATCCAATAATCATTTGCACACTGCCTGGCAGCCTTTTGCACATCCTTCCTAGCTTGCTTTAGCTCACTCAGAGTGTTACGCGTTGGTCTTTCCTTGTTTCTTAAGAGAGCTATCTTCTTCTTATCAATCAAGGGCTGCAGAGTCTGGCTGTTTGCCGCAAACCAGTCCTGCCTCTGATGATCCACAGTGCCGTAAACCCCTACGGCAGTTTTATAAAGAGTTTCCTTAAGTTGACCCCACTTTTCATTTACTGTACAATTTTCTGGTGTATCAGTGAAAGCGTCTTCAAGTTGCTGTTGAAACTGAAAGCACTTTTCAGGATCGTGAGTGTTAATAATATTAATCCTGGGGCTAGATTTGTGTTTAGCTGTGTAGATTCTCTTTGGTCTCAGTCTAACCCTTGCAACAACCAAAGAATGATCCGTATCACAGTCAGCACTGTGGTAACTTCGAGTCAATGATATATGGTTCAGATGTTGTCTCCGTGTGATGATGAAGTCCAGCTGGTGCCAATGGCCGGATCTTGGATGTTTCCATGTGACCTTATGCAGCTCTTTTGTTTTAAAAAAGGAATTTGTAATACATAGGTCATTTCTGGTGCAATGCTCCAGCAGCCTTTGCCCATTTTCATTCATGCGACCGATGTTGTATTTTCCAAGGCACACTGGCCATGAACTCGAGTCCTTGCCCACACGAGCATTGAAGTCACCTAGCATATAAATGTAGTCAGATTTTGGAACTGCCTTGATCACGGAGTCTAACTCCTCGTAGAACGAATCCTTCACATCATCAGAGAAATCGAGTGTCGGTGCATATGCAGTAATAATGGTGGCAAAACCACAAGAGGTTGCCAAGCGCAAGGATAATAGTCTTTCATTTCCTCCTGCTGGAATTTCAATCATTCCCAGTAGCGAATTCTTCACTGCAAAGCCTACACCGTGTTGCCTTTTTTTCTGCCTGCCCTCTACCCTTCCAAAAAAAGGTGTAATTGTTTTCCCTGAGTGACCCTTCCTCGGCGAGGCGAGTCTCCTGCAGGCCAGCAATATCAATGTTAAGACGATTGAGTTCGGCATCAATCACAGCCGTTTTTCTCACATCGTCAATATTAGTCAAGTCAGTGGAAAATCCTGGACACATGGTTCTCACGTTCCAGGTTGCAAGCCGTAGCTTGAGATTTCTATTGTTGTTTTTATTAGTACCTGGTGCATTGGTTTTATAGCCTGCGATCAGATTTTGTCCTAGCCCCAAGCACCAATTGAAGCAGGCAGGCTGTGGCGGATCAGCACCCAATTGGCCGGGGGCTGCCCAGCTTGAGGCGGGCGGTAGCTGATCAGTGACACCTGTAGGTGCCTCCCACCGTCAGAGGCAACGCGTGGCGCCCCATGTCTACGCCAATTGTCAGGGATTATAACCCGTAACAGTTGCCTCTCGCTTTGATTCCGAGATCGGTTAAGATCAGGGATTGAGTTATTGCCTCTCCGTAGCACAAAGCCTGGGCTAAAATATAGAGATTATGTGTTGCCCATGCAGCATGATCCCTCTCTCGGCCTGCCTAGTTCACTCCAGGGGAAAGGTAACACCTCTACATCTTGAACAAGACAAACTGCAGAAGCTGCCGGATCAGCAAAGCAATGTTCTAACTGTCCGCCTGTCGGAGCTTCGATCCTAAACCAGCCACCAACCAAGGCTTAGGGCCTGGTCTGCCCTGCCATAACATTTTGTCTTTAGGTTGTATTTCCTCGCACCAGGGTAAGGCTTGTACCTCCCAATTGCGCTCTTCCGCCCGAAGCCGTTGGCATAATGTGGGGTGTCGGGTTTGGTAAGCGCCGCCCAACGTTCGGCGCTAACAGAAAGCAGGTAGTACCGTCTACTGTTATACGGTAGCTCAGTCATATCTGACTAAGACCTGACACCTGACACCAGACGATCAAGCACTAATAGCAAAATCAGAAGCTTACAATACCACATGAATAGTCTAAACGAAATGTGTAGGGAACATAACATGAAAATTAGCACAAGCAAAACAGAGGTAATGACTATAACTAAATAAGAACAAACAACAACAATTCACCTAAACGAACATCCCTTGAACAAGTAAAGAGTTTCAAGTACCTAGGAAGTATAATATCAAATGACAGATCAGAAGACGAGATCGCAAATAGATGCAATAAGGCAAACCAACTCATTGGAGAAATGGCACCAATACTAAAGAATAAACGTGTATCAATAACTACTAAGAAAGGACTTTACAATACAATCTTCCCACCAACTCTATGCTACCAATGCCAAACCTGGACATTGGCAGAAAAAGGGAAAAGAAAAATCACAACAACAGAAATTAGATTCCTGAGAAGAATACTCAACGTATCAAGAAGAGATAAGATCAGAAATGAAGAGATCAGGACTAAAGTGGGGGTTATAGCAGCACTAGATTTTATTACTAGTTTAGAAAGCAGCAAGTCAGAAGGATTGGCCATGCAAGTAGGTTACCAGTCAACAGCATATCACAACAAGCAATGATGTACAGACCAGATGGAAACAGAGGAAAAGGACCGACCACGTAAACGTTGGGCGGAAGGAATAGCAGAGTCCATGGGAATATCGATACATGAAGCCCATAATCGGGCACCCTCACGACGTTTATACTTCACCTCGACACCGCAAGGTACAAGAGGAACACGAACAGATCTTCTTCTTCTTCTTTCGTTCGCCTAAACTACGTCTATAACTGCAATGTTGTCTCTTGTATGAATCTAACAGTCTTTTTCAGTTCACTCAGCGGTCCATAGAGTTTATCTTCCACTGTTGTCTCTCTAGGCCAGAAGGTTCGCCTGGATATGTTGTAGTTTGGGCAATCCTGGAGTATGTGCTCTGCTGTCTGCGACGCCAAACCACATGTGCATATGGCTGAGTCACCAATCTTGAATTTTGTATACATGTGGTTGCGTAATCTATTGTGTCCTGTTCTGAGGCGCAGAAGAATGACCTGTTCTGGTCTGTCCATAACGTGGTAGTCGTCTTGAGTAAGGTTTGGTGGCCTTCTGACTGATTTGATCATTCTTTTCTTTTGGTGGTATGTAATAGGCACATCTGGTTGTTCTTCTTGTGCTCCTTCCTTAGCCATCAGATGAGATGAATCAATCTCAGTGGCACATATGTAATCTCTTGTCATGATATTAGTGGCGCATTTGTACGCGCTAGGCGGTGCTAGCGCGGGATTGCACTAAACACATTCATGTCAACAATTTAACAATGTCCTGGACATGGTGTTTACCGGCAGTCTACTATCCAAAAACAGAAATACAGCAGGGAATATTGTGAGATCAAACATGAGAAAGCAGTCGGTAGAAGTGAACACAAAGGTACAACTATAGATGGCAGATCGCATTCTAACGAAGGTAAAAGCGGAAGCTGAAAGTGAGCTTCACAAAGAAACAACATGCCCGATTGCTGTTGGACCGTGCTTGTTGTATCGAAAACCAAACAAGACGACAATGGCCTATCACAGTCATGGTTTATCATTGTTCTGTTGCTGCAGGGATAACAAGTACACAATGATAAAAACAGACGGTGAATGGAGAGACTGTTTCCTTACATTGTACGCTGATTCCACATTGAACTTCCATGACGGCTTGGATTACAGTGCCCCTGTCTTCATGTCTCTGCGCATGGTATGTCGGTTTTTTTTAAACACATATAGCATTTA
Source organism: Cepaea nemoralis (assembly GCA_014155875.1). Classification (NCBI taxonomy): domain Eukaryota; kingdom Metazoa; phylum Mollusca; class Gastropoda; order Stylommatophora; family Helicidae; genus Cepaea; species Cepaea nemoralis. Next base: position 193,822 of record JACEFZ010015512.1, read on the forward strand.
AGAATGTACATCTCTGCACCCGGAACGCTCCCATACATTCTCAGTCCACGCTTCAAAAGTAATTGACAAGTGCCCATGCTGATTATCCCAGTACTAATTTGTTTTAAATTCCCCTTGGTTTTTCACTTACGTTTTGAGTATCGTGCAGATCATCTACCCACTCCCTCCTGAGCGAGTATTTCCAGATACTCCGTCTGTTCACCTGCACTCTTTACCCGATTCCATAGAGCCTTCACCACATCAGCTTTATCTTAACTTAGCTCTCCATCCAGAGTGGCGGCAGCAGCTAAACTATTATCTCGTTCATTGCCCCGCATATCTGCATGTCCTGGGCAGAAAATTCATGATATGCTCACAATCTCCGTCCTGTCAAGCGATGCTGGGCGCCGTATCCGGAACATCCCGAAGTTTCCTCTTTCAGTCCATCACAGGGAGTCTCCTTGGCTAAGTGGTTACATCGCCTGCCTCGCGCACCCAATGTTGTGGGTTTGATTCCGGCACACGTCGCTCAGTTCACGAGTTCAATATTCTCGGAGACTCCTATGGGCAGTGGCGTGCAGAGGTTCTTTGATGCCCGGGGCCAACCCCTTGATTGGATGCCCCTAAATTGTTCTTTACCTCATTCATTCCTCCTCCCCTCCGACTGCACTGTGCTGCCCCCTCTCCCTAACTAGATGCCCCCCTCCCGGCTGGATGCCCGGGGCCGTCGCACCCCCGCACTCCCCTCTGCACGCCACAGCCTGTGGGTCGTCACTGGAATTACGGAGTCCATGCTTAGTGCGACGCTTTTGGCAGGCCACTCTATGGAAAGAGACCAAACCATATGGGATAAAACCTGGCGCAATGAAGTCGACCCTCTTGCCCTTTTTTTTACAAGTCTGTTTCACTGGGCTGAGCTTGCAGGGGGAAACAACCACTCACACTGTGACCTATTCTTTAAAAAAAATAGCGCCTAGTTCAGTTGCGAGATAAAAGTCATGCTGGTTGCATGTTACCATTACCCATCCCCAGTTGAAGCTGACACAAGAGAAGCTATTTGAAGGTCGCTGCATATATGCCATGATGTAAGAGCCTGAGATCAGGCATCAGGAAACTGTGATACTGTCCAAGTGATATCATTAACTTTGTGATTGTCAACTGAGATTTTGTTTCATGGTTATTGAGTTGAATTAAATTGAGTCAAGAGTCGAAACCACAATACTCGGGACATCCCTATTTTCTCTGTCTACATCTTCAACAATAAGCGAAGAGTCCCAATATTAATGGTACCAGTTGTAGTCATGTGTCCGTATGACCTTTTCCTAGGAGTAGTTAGTGTCGGCCAGATCCTCTGGCCACTCCCTGCCGAAACATTTTCTGTAGGCTATGATGATTTATCTGTTTTTCATACTATACACATTATCACAAATGGCTCATGTTTGCCTTATAATGCACCAATACTCTACCCAACGGAGCAGATCCAACCAATCTGTCCGCCTGCTCGATTCCCACCATATCAACGTCTCCTGGGAACAGATCTAAACAGATACTCCTTCATCATCGTTATGTGCCTTGCCAGTCTAAGCATTCATGTCTTTCCACAGATCTCGGTCCTTGGTGCTCTGGATCAACTCTGCTGATGGTATTGCTCCATGCCACCGTCTCAGTAAATCCAACATCATATTGAAACACATCTGACAGCTTTCTCTTCCCCACCTCTTTCTCCACAGTACAATGGTTTCCTCTAGAAACACGGCACTTACTCTGATCTTCAATTAAATCTAAGCAACCACCCCCCCCCCCCCCATTGTTCCTCCCACCCCAGGTATTGCGGTTCCCTCTAGTAACATATCACCTACTCTAACCTCCCATAAAAAGTTATCACCCCCTCTTCCAGCAACCGTGATTTCCTCTAGTAACATATCAATTAATTCTAGTCTCCGATAGAAAGTTATCACTCCCTCACCCAAGTACCGTGGTTTCCTCTAGTAACATATCACCTACTCTTGTCTCCGATAGACAGTTACACACCCCCCCCCCCCCTCTTTGTTTTTCTTCCCCACAGCTACCGTGGTTTCCTCTAGTAAAATAACACTCTAGTCTCCAACAGAAAGTTATGATATCCCTGGCGCCCCCCCCTCTCCCCCCCTCTCTCTCTCTCTCTCTCTCTCTCTCTCTCTCTCTCTCTCTCTCTCTCTCTCTCTCTCTCTCTCTCTCTCTCTCTCTCTCTTTATTTGTTTTTCTTTGCGAGTTAATATGTCACACTGCTGGATAACAATCTTACACATGATTCCATATAAATGTTTTCGTTTAATATCAACAGTGTTTGTGCGACTGTAAATGTACTTTCTCTATCCTATGTTTAGACTGAATTATACAGAGAAGTGTCGTTTGGAGGGGACAGTAAGACCTTGTCTGTTCAGCACGGCGGACCCCAGACGCCGCTGTATTCATGGAGCGGAGTTCTAGCCATCCCTGATGTGCCACATTGTAACAGTAAGATCAACTGGCTGGATTTCTTAACTCAAGAAACTTTAAATAAGTGGTTAGTGGCTATATGTCGATCCCTTCCAGCAAGTACGCTAAAATTGGGAAAATACTGGACAAACGACACGGGATTGCCGCAGAATAAACCAGTGGCTGGTGAACTAAAATCGCACATACAGTTATTTTTTCCTCGGAAAGACACTGCAGAATTATGATGTCCTGCTCTACCACACGGTGGTCACTCTCTTACAATGCGTGTTGAGAGTTGTTGCATGTTCTAATGATTCCTCTACGTCACTAGGTATTCGTAAAGCACGACCGTTTGTTCGGATAAGGTCATTAGAGACAACATGCCTGTTAGTTAACCACTAGCATAGTATTGGATTCCTCCTTACTAAAGCGAATGTAGCCGTCTCCTTATATACAGATTGGATTCCTCCTCACTAAAGCGAATGTAGCCGTCTCCTTATATACAGACTATCGAATAAACATAACCAGACAAATATTATCCATGAGAACCTTTTATGTTGTATTAGCTAATCGTTCAGTTTAAATGGTCAAAAAAGTGATTAATAGTGTTGCTATCAGTGTAAAACAGGTTTGGCAAAATCATGTGTTTAGTAATGGTATGTTTTTTTTTTTAAAAACATGTTAGTTTAGTTAGTCGCTGTTCCAACTTCACGGCAACGGGTCGTCCGCATTATGCTCCGTTCCTGTGCCAGTGAATATCACACAAAATGCTCCTCACTGCCCAATGTGAAAAGTGGAACAGACAGGAGTCTCGGCAAGCCAACAGCCCGCACAGGTACACTCACACTGTGCATAATGCCGCCGCCAGAAAGCCAACACAAAAGTCCTCCACGAAAAGTAAGTTCATCGTCGATGGAATCGGCAGTCACCAGAAAGACTTCATTGACCCGGGTTTATCCCACATGGTTGGTCTTCTTTCCACAGGGCGACCCGCCGAAAGCGCCGCACAAAGCACGAACTCTGTAGCTCCAGCAACGACTCCCAGGAGTCTCCTGAAAAATGCACTCGTGAACCGAAAAGGTAAACCGGTCAATTCAGCAACAGCGGGCCATTGTTCTGAACATGCAGTTCACTGTGCGAACAACAGCGGACAGATGTAAAACATTCCACGCGAATTTCACAGCTCACTGTGTCGTGCCACGCACTTACTCAGTAGCAGGTCAACAGAACTATGTACTACCAGTCCAACATGAGGAAAATTCTAATGCAAACCGTAGTCGCAAGCATAAACAGTAAATTATTTTATTGTTGTAATAACGTGCTGATAATGTATAATGCTTGATATTGCCTTACGTGGGTGCAACTAGAATAATTGCCCACAGCACGTGATCATGCCAGATGGCACGAGGACATTGCTACACGTGTATTTTTTCATTCAGCCACGGGCCACACAATAAGTGCCACGTATTTACCTGAGTGCAAATAATGGTCTTAGACAGACTTTAGTTTCATGTACATGGTCAGGTTAGAGACATGTGTTAGATAAATCTGTCTTAACCCTGTCAAACCGTGGATATCTGACATGAGATTAGACGACACGAGTCTGTGGCCACGGAAGCAATTGTACTCAGCATTACGGTAAGCTTATTAACAATGACGTCGTAGTGAACGATGAGTCGTGAGTAATTCATGATTCAGGAGAAACTTATTTCAGACTGTTTTGTTGATACGACTTATTGTTATGGTGTTCTGGACTGATGGGCTACAACGTAAACAGATGAAAACATCTAGCGAGGCAACATTGTATAACTGAAGGCTAACTACCTAGGTAGCGATTCAGGTTACGTGCACGGCACCAAACATTACCTTCACAGACTATCACAAAGTTAGATAATCAACTATAGTAAACAAAATTATGCAGTTCACCCCATCCCAACAACATACACATATTTATCTACGACAGTTACATTAGTGTTTTAAAAATAACTATGTGTCTAACTTCAGAAGAAAAGGAAAACATGGAACTCCGTGTTCATGCAGCCAGTGAAGATAAACGAGAATCCACCGATTGCCCCAACACGCCATCCTGTCAGTCGACAGATTAATAGATGGGGAATTGTATACGGGAATATTATACATGGACTATCTTATACGCCCTCGCTTCAGCTACTTAACATACTTGTACTTGAGCAAGCCGTCTTTAGAGTCTACTCGAAGACCACTTTGCAAGTGTACGCACAAATACTATGTTTATTAATTATATATGCAGGAGACTCGCTTCGCTGTGGAAGGGTCACTCAGGGGAAAAAATTACACCTTTTTTGGAAAGGTAGAGGGTAGGCAGAAAAAAGGCAACACGGTGTGGGCTTTGCAGTGAAGAATTCGCTACTGGGAATGATTGAAATTCCAGCAGGAGGAAATGAAAGACTATTATCCCGGCGCTTGGCAACCTCTTGTGGTTTTGCCACCATTATTACCGCGTATGCACCGACACTCGATTCCTCTGATGATGTGAAGGATTCGTTCTATGAGAAGTTAGACTCCGTGATCAAGGCAGTTCCAAAATCTGACTTCATTTATATGCTCGGTAATTTCAATGCTCGTGTGGGCAAGGACTCGAGTTCATGGCCAGTGTGCCTTGGAAAATACAACATCGGTCGCATGAATGAAAATGCGCAAAGGCTGCTGGAGCGTTGCACCAGAAATGACCTATGTATTACAAGCTCCTTTCTTAAAACAAAAGAGACGCATAAGGTCACATGGAAACATCTAAGATCCGGCCATTGGCACCAGCTGGACTTCATCATCACACGGAGACAACATCTGAACCATATATCATTGACTGGAAGTTACCACATTGCTGACTGTGATACGGATCATTCTTTGGTTGTTGCAAGGGTTAGACTGAGACCAAAGATAATCTACACAGCTAAACACAAATCCAGCCCCAGGATTAATATTATTAACACTCAGGATCCTGAAAAGTGCTTTCAGTTTCAACAGCAACTTGAAGACGCTTTCGCTGATACACCAGAAAATTGTACAGTAAATGAAAAGTGGGGTCAACTTAAGGAAATTCTTTATAAAACTGCCATAGGGGTTTACGGCACTGGGGATCATAAGAGGTAGGACTGGTTTGCGGCAAACAGCAAGACTGCAGCCCTTGATTGATAAGAAGAAGATAGCTCTCTTAAGAAACAAGGAAAGACCAACGCGTAACACTCTGAGTGAGCTAAGGCAAGCTAGGAAGGATGTGCAAAAGGCTGCCAGGCAGTCTGCAAATGATTATTGGATCAAGTTATGTGAGTCCATTCAAATCGCAAGTGATAAGGGAAACATCAGAAGCATGTATGAAGGAATAAAGAAAGCCTGTGGTCCAATGATCAAAAGAAGTGCACCATTGAAAATGTTGACTGGAGAAATCATAACTGATAAGAAACAGCAGATGGACAGATGGGTAGAGCACTATTTGGAGCTTTACTCAAGTGAGACCAAACTAGCGGATGATGCCCTCAACGCCATAGTGGCTCTACCAACTCTTGACCACCTGGACACACTTCCCACCATAACAGAAGTTAAGTGTGCTATAAATGAACTTGCATCTGGCAAGGCTCCAGGTAAGGATGGGATTCCAATAGAGGTTATCAGGAGTGGGCAAGACACACTCACTCTACAGATCCACCAGCTAATAGAGCTATGCTGGCGAGAAGGACAAGTCCCACAGGATTTCAAAGATTCAAGCATCATAACACTGTACAAGAACAAGGGCGATCGGAGCGACTGCAACAACTATAGGGGTATCTCACTTCTGTGTATTGTTGGAAAAGTATTTGCCAGAATTGTTCTGCGCAGACTTCAAGTCCTAGGAGATCAAGTCTACCCCGAATCACAGTGTGGCTTTCGACAGAACCGGTCTACCATTGATATGATATTCTCATTGCGACAAATGCAAGAAAAATGCCGTGAACAGAATCAACCACTGTTTATTGCCTTCATCGACCTCACAAAGGCATTTGATTTGGTCAGTCGTGAGGGTCTGTTCAAGGCACTAAAGAAGATTGGCTGCCCACCAACTCTTCTGTCCATTGTGGAATCGTTCCACACAGGCATGAAGGGTATAATCAAGTTTGATGGTGCAACTTCTGAAGAGTTTGAAATCAAGAGTGGAGTTAAGCAAGGTTGTGTACTAGCTCCCACCCTCTTTGGAATATACTTTTCACTTCTACTGAAATATGCCTTTCGTGATCAGGATGGTGGTATATACATTCACTCACGCTCAGATGGCGGCCTCTACAATGCTCAGAGATTGAAGGCCAAGACCAAAATTAGGAGGGTACTGATCAGAGAGTTGCTTTTTGCAGATGATGCTGCAGTTACGACCCACTCTGAGGAAGAATTGCAATGTCTACTATCTGCATTCTCCAATGCTTGTTCTGAATTTGGTTTAACAATTAGCAAAAAGAAGACACAGATTATGTCACAAGGTGCACATGGGGTACCATCAATCTTTATTGACGATGCCGAACTAGAGATGGTAGACCATTTTACATATCTAGGATCAGTGGTAAATAGCAAATTATCCCTAGATCAGGAAATCAACATCCGGATTGGTAAGGCAGCAACAACAATGAACAGGTTAAGAAAAAGAGTCTGGGAGAACAGGAAGCTTACTGCCAAAACAAAAGTCCTTGTCTATCAAGCCTGTGTCCTTAGTACTCTTCTTTATGGCAGTGAAACCTGGACAACTTACTCACACCAAGAGAAACGTTTAAACAGCTTTCATATGCGGTGTCTGCTAAGAACTCTTGGTATTAAGTGGCAAGACAAAATCACAAATACTGAAGTATTTGAAAGATCAGGTTGTGTGACAGTTTATTCCATGCTCAGTCTTCGTAGACTTAGATGGATAGGACATCTTAGGAGGATGGATGATGGTAGAATACCAAAGGATATCTTTTTTGGTATTACAGATGGGTAAGAGATCTCAGGGTCGGCCTCTACTACGATACAAAGATGTGTGTAAGCGGGACATGATTGATACAGGCATTGATAATGCACATTGGGAGCAAGTCGCCGCTGAACGTGTTGCATGGAGGGCAAACATCAGAAATGGAATAAAGACAAAGGAGAAAATTATTGCAGATAAGTCACACACCGAGCGTGTGATAATGCCGAAGCGTTCAGATTTTGAAAGCCGCAGTAATAGACACGTTACAAACATGTCGTATTCGTACCATCATACGCGTCTACGTGACGAAAACACATGTCTATCCACAATAAGGCATCGATAATCAGCTTTTTCCACTGCTGCTGTGTCTTCCGTGGGCAGTCTTGTGCGGGTACTTTCACAAATGTTGTAACCAGTGTTGCAACCAGCAGTTCTCTCGAAGCTAACAGATTCGACCACTCGTAGCTTGGCACACGAAATATGACCCGTGCAGTGTATCCACTTGTCTCTGCAAGAAAGATGCCCTATATTTTACACTTATCCATGCCACATCAGTCCAGTTTAACCTTGTGTAGTACGGACTGCGGAAAAGCCAGAATGATTACTCTAGTAATGTGAGAAGTCAAAGCTGCGGTCATCGCTGTCTCGCCTCATATTTGAGGTCCTAACCCTGTATGCTCCATTATATTCATTAGCTTCCTGACTCTACATGAAGATCGCCAACTAGAATCCGCTCCACGACGCACAGAACTGTTGATGTACAATATTGCATCGTCTAGAACCCCCAGCTAAATCCGCTCCACGACGCACAGAACTGTAGATGTACAATATTGCATCGTCTAGAACCGCCAGCTAAATCCGCTCCACGACGTACAGAACTGTAGATGTGCAATATTCCATCCTCTAGTCCAGGGGTCACCAAACATTTTTCACGGCGGGCCAGATAACTGACAAAAGACGAGCTCGGGCCGCATACTCATTCTGTACAATACTTGCGCCGGCTCCGTGGCGAAGGTCTTACGGAATCGGTTCGTAATCCCGTACACCCGCGTTCGAAAGACAACTGCGCGAGATTTGGCAGCATATCGCGTTGCTCTGGTTTTTTACGCTACGACATTGATGCCGGTCGTTCAGAAATCAATGGCAAACTAACTGAACGTAAATTTGCCAAGACATCAACAACAGCAGAAAATGCGGGTGTTGACTGCAAATGTCCTGTAAAGGATATGCAACTAACTTTAACAATACGCGCAAACCAGAACGAAAGCTCAGGGAAAGCAGATACAAAACTAAGTTAATTAAAGGTGAGTGGCGTGCAATGCGCACACGCACGCGCGCACACACACACACACACACACACACACACACACACACACAAGAAGAAGAAGAAGACAACCAACATATTTATTTACTACAAAAAGTTATCAAAGAAGAAAAACGATAGTTACATCAGACCTAGTGTGCACATATCCGAATCTCATAAACTAAGCAGCAAAAAAGGTTAGTGAGATTTGTGAAACTGATATTTGGCTTTCAAGATATCATCAATGTTTGGTTTGGAATTGCTGCGTCCAATCAAGAGAATTGCTTTCAAATGTTCATCAGTTAATCTCGTTCGATGTGTTGACTTCACATACTTCATTTTTGAAAATGTTTGCTCACAGACATAAGTTGTTCCAAACACTGACTCCGTACCAGCGGCAAATGTCTTCAGTTTCGGAAACTCAACATCAAGTAAGCAGCGGTAAAATTCAACAAGTTTGCCTTCTTTGTGCTTCTATTTCAACAAGTCATTTGCTTGAAAATCAGTGAGCTCCAGCTGTAGTCCAACTGGCACATCATCAAGGTTACAATTAAATGGATTCTGGAACCGAAGAATGTCACTCTCAATTCTGTCAAGATCTGAAAATCTCTCCCAAAAATGCTTCTTCAAGTCACTAATAATTTTTATTCGGAAACTCGATGCTGACATTTTCGGCGATTGTAGCATAAAAAAATCTTTGAAACAGTGAAAATGAGAATAGTTTTCTCCTTCCAGTTGTGCTTCATACAATGACAGCTTTCTCCGAAATCCTTTGATGATACTGTAGAGATCATAGACGAGGTTGCCCTTTCCCTGAAGTTTCAAATTCAGTTCATTCATGTGAGATGTGATGTCGACCAAAAATGACAACTTTGACAGCCAGGTAGGACATTACAGCTGTGGATCCGCTCTATTTTTCTCAGTAAGGAAAACATCTATTTCACACCGGAGCTTGTAAAAACGAAACATGACTTCACCGCAGCTGAGCCGCCTCATTGATGTGTGATTAGGCAAGTCACAGAATTCAGAATCAATTTTCTCAAGAAAAGCCTGGAACTGACGGTGATTGAGGCATGTCCCCGAATGAAGTTCACAGCAGAAACGACTAGTTTCAGTACACAAGAAATATCTCAGTCTTTCCCACAGAGTGCTTGCTGATGTATGGTGCAGTATATGAACAGAGTGCCCGGAGTTTGCAAATTTTCCAACTGAGTCATGATCTGCCCCGTCAGACCCTTCCTCACTCCAGCCATGAATTTTCCTCCATCAACTGTAACACATCGAAGCTGATACCACTGAAGGTTATAGTCTTGCAAAACTTTTTGCACTTCATGAAAATATATTTGCCAGTTTTTGTCCCATGCATGCTGCAAACGGATGCCAACTCTTCCGTTATCTGAAAGTCCATATTGACACTACGAATGAACACGAGAAGTTGTGACGTACTCGAGAGATCAGTAGAGAGAGAGCAGTGATTCTGATTTCAGAGCCGCCATCATATAGTGGTTAGTGTGCTTGCCTGCCGAGACAGTGGTCCCGGTTCAATCCCTAGCGGAGGCAGGCTTATTTTTTCCGACTAGTACGACTTTGTGATCGACTCAACCACATAACGATGGTACCAGGCATGTTTCATAACTGTCTGTGAAGACAAGTTGTCAAGGAAGGGAACTGGCTATCCATGCCTATATCTGAAGGCCTAACACTTTACATTCCTAGGCAGTAAGCAGCCATATACTGTCGCTGCAAACATTTACCAGCATCACAGCGCCAAATGTCCCCGTCTCTCAACTGCTGTATGCTACTGCTGTGATTGTTGCTCCCTCGTTATGCATACTCCATATATTTTTCAGAGACTGGGCCTTCATAACTTCATAAATTGTGTAGTACAACAAGAAGACTGGTCAATGCACAGATTAAATAGCATTGAGGGCACATGGAACACCACTGGCAAGCAAATTAAAGAAGACATTTTCAGAGCCTGCGTTTTTCCTGTCTTGCATACGCCGTGCGGACATGAATCATTTCACAACACGTGAAGAAACACTCCAGGCTTTTGAACTTAACTGCCAAGTAAGTATTCCCGGAATAACGTGGATCGTGAAGAAGAAATTCTGACCAAATCTGAACATGGAAGAAAATTGAATCATAAGCAGCATCATGTCTTGGAAACTGAAACAGTGTGGCCATATTGAAAGCCACAGTGGCATAGGAAGTACAGTGATGGAAAGCACCGTTTGTACAAAAACAAAAAGAAAAGAAAGAAAGAGGAAGGACTCAGTCGTCACACAAGGGTCATACAGCTGCCAGCTGGGCTAACCATCCTCATTTTTCCGGACACGTCCTTTTTTTTTTTTTTTTTTTTTTTAACATGTCCATGTAATTTATACGATCTGAAAAATGTCTCAAAATTTGACTCTTACAAGTTTGGAATCTCCCAAATATTCTGGAAGAAGGGAGTAGATGTCAACTTATTTCGCCTACAGAGAAGAAAATGTTGAGGAAGGGGAATATACCGATAAATGTGGAGTTTTCTAAAGAAATTGCCATAATGTGTATAACTCCTGTGTTGAATACTGGCTGAAATCACTGGTAGACATTTCTACATTCTGGTGGACGTCTTTAAGAAAGCCAGTTGAGTAGGATAGTGCGGTTTCCACATTTAGGTTCCTTGGTACCAAAGTAGACATTAAAAAAAAAAACTATCCACGTCTCGATGAGAATTCAAACATGACTACTGGGACCTCGGGCAAGCGTGCTAGCCACTGCTCTACCGCGGCTGCAATTTGCCAGTTGAATCACGCTCAATCATGCACAGTGATGAAAGTCTAGTGCACAAGTTAGGATGCGCTAATCAAATTCAGGCCACCCTGCCAGTCATTGGATCTTACTGATTCTTGAATGTTTAGTGCTTGAAGACGTGCACACTTTCATTCCACTATTTTGAATGTAAACATGTTCTGCGTGTCTTTGATATTTTAACGCAAGTTTGGCAAAGCGTCAGTTGGATCTTGTCCCTGGGGAATGCTGGTGTATTGAGAAAGAAGCAGGCGGACAAATTGGCTGGATGTGCATCTCTGGGTGCACAACTGGTGCACACTAAGGTCAGGGCCCTTTGGGAACGTGAGTATATGTCTTGAAGAGTAGATACATCGTCATGGTCTGGAGAGAGTGATGCAACAGGTAGTGACCAGAGGAGTTAGCCATCACTCAGTTCACCGAGGACAGGCCAGACGGGTACACAATAAGATTGCAACTGGTACCATTAGTACTAGGACTCTTCGCTGGTCGTTGAACATAAGGACGGAGTCTGCATGGGAATATCCAGAGTGCTGAGATGTCAGTTCTCGACACAACTCAAGTTCTGTTGAAACTTTATTGCATACATGATATTTGACAGTGTGGGTGGACTTAAAATGGCTGATCACATGTCACTTCGCCAAGAGGATGTCACCTTGGTGATAACTTTTCCATGCTTCCAGAAAATGCTAGTCTGTTGCAAGCTAATCAGTAGCGGAAGGTAGTGTACAGTGTATGACTCGATCTGCGTGCCCCACTCTGGTCGCTAATCTTACAGCGAGACTAATGTTACAAACAGTGAAGCTGTAGTCAATGTAGTCTTTCTGGTGACTGCCGTTTTCATCGACGATGAACTGTATTTTTCGTGGAGGACTTTTGTGTTGGCATTCTTGTGGCGGCATTATGCACAGTGTACCTGTGCGGGCTGTTGGCTTGCCGACACTCCTGTCTATTCTATTGTTCACATAGGGCAGTGAGGAGCATTTTATGATATTCATTGGCACAGGAACGGAGCAATATGGGGACGACCCGTTGCCATGAAGTTGGAACCGCGACTAACTAACTAACTAACAGTGAAGCTGATGGTGAGAAAAGCGTGGTTCAGTGCAATTCTATATTCCACTCTAGTGATCTCTGTTTTCTGTGCGTCTAGTCCGATACGGGTCACGAACAGGACAGTTCACCTGAGGCATTGTTTGATCGGATGTTCAAGTCTTCGGCTATTGCCCAGTTCCTGTCAGAAGCAGTTGCCAATTCTCTTAGGAATTCCCGCTAGAAAGTTGATCCATAGGATATCGATCCTCCATAGAAACACCATTGCTGTTGGGTGCACTTTTAAAATCTATTCACCTATAATGGAATGTTTGCTGTATATAAATAGCTAAGCCATGTTTTTGTCGATCTGGCTAGAAATAAAAGTCAGGGTATTTGATGAAGACCCCATCTTCAGTACTGTCTAGAATCACCAGGGATCTGTTCGTCTACAGTCAGTGTACTCGCCGAATTACGCTTCAGCAATTCAATAGTCGACACTAACACATATTAATGACAGCCTGTCAGTTCTTTTTCTTCGTGCCCATTCTCACTTATCCCATATCTCGTAATTCTCTCCTTCTCCTCCCCCCCCCCCCCCCCCCATTCCCCAATCTCCCAACTTTTATCCTGCACACCGCATCTCTGGAGTACAACGTGCTGCGAGTGGGGGGAAAAAAGCCTGAAACCATCTCATTTCAGTCCCCATGAAAGGGGAAAAGAGGGGGGGGGGGGGGGGGGAGAGAGAGAAATATATCCACGATGCACTACAAGAAAGTATGTCAGAAATCTTGCAAACGATGCATAAAACTATTTTTAATGGCAAAAAAATGGTCTTACAATAACTAGCACTGTTTCCACCATTATCACAGCCTGCTGGCAATCATTCCGGACAGGGGCAAGTTGCGTTGACAAATTAATAAAAGGATCGACTTTAAAGATTCATAGGAAACCAGGTTGCATAGTATCTGCAGTTTGTCGTCTCCATAATAGGTGTCTGGCTTATAAAAGAGAACACATGATTATATTAAAAAGACTACAACTAAAGCATGTTAATAAAATATCTAAAAACAAAAACAACAGACATTTTAAAATGACGGAAAAGAAATTATTAAATAAGGAAAGACAACTTTATCTAAAAGATGTGATAATTGCACATGACAACAATCTCGTAGTGAGATCCGATGGAAGATAAGATGCAAAGATAAATAAAAGAACCGCCAGAAAAATACCCTGCTATTAGAACGAGCAATATTTTGAACAATTCATTGGCACCTTGCCGTCTTGACAGACGATAGTTTGTGCTTTAAAAAGGCATAATAACTTTTACTTATGGCGGTAGCGAATGTGACTGATAAGGCCAATTCGCGCTGTAAATGTCCTTTCACAGTGGGTGCATGTGAACACATGATCATTTTAACCATCATGCACTATCTTACGTCTCACACGCTCGGTGTGTGACTTATCTGCAATAATTTTCTCGTTTGTCTTTATTCCATTTCTTGCTCCCAATTGTGCATTATCAATGCCTGTATCAATCATGTCCCGCTTACACACATCTTTGTATCGTAGTAGAGGCCGACCATGAGATCTCTTACCCATCTGTAATTCACCAAAAAAGATGTCCTTTGGTATTCTACCATCATCCATCCTCCTAAGATGTCCTATCCATCTAAGTCTACGAAGACTGAGCATGGAATAAACCGTCACACAACCTGATCTTTCCAATACTTCAGTATTTGTGATTTTGTCTTGCCACTTAATACCAAGAATTCTTCGAAGACACAGCAAATGAAAGCTGTTTAAACGTTTCTCTTGGTGTGAGTAAGTTGTCCAGGTTTCACTGCCATAAAGAAGAGCACTAAGGACACAGGCTTGATAGACAAGGACTTTTGTTTTGGCAGTAAGCTTCCTGTTCTCCCAGACTCTTTTTCTTAACCCGTTCATTGTTGTTGCTGCCTTACCAATCTGGATGTTGATTTCCTGATCTATGGATAATTTGCTATTTACCACTGATCCTAGATATGTAAAATGGTCTACCATCTCTACTTCGGCATCGTCAATAAAGATTGATGGTACCCCATGTGCACCTTGTGACATAATCTGTGTCTTCTTTTTGCTAATTGTTAAACCAAATGCAGAACAAGCATTGGAGAAAGCAGATAGTAGACATTGCAATTCTTCCTCAGAGTGGGTCGTAACTGCAGCATCATCTGCAAAAAGCAACTTTCTTATCAGTACCCTCCTAATTTTGGTCTTGGCCTTCAATCTCTGAGCATTGTAGAGGTCGCCATCTGAGCGTGAGTGAATGTATATACCACCATCCTGATGACGAAAGGCATATTTCAGTAGAAGTGAAAAGTATATTCCACAGAAGGTGGGAGCTAGTACTGTAGCTAGTTGTCCCTGGGGGGAAAGTGGAGTCAACCAGCACACCTGTTAATTATCCTATTTCTCAGTTTTTCTCTCTCTCTGCAGGTGGACATTTGTCTACATACCCCCCTTTTTAGTTAAAGTCTTTTTGTCTCTCTCTCTCTCTCTCTCTCTCTCTCTCTCTCTCTCTCTCTCTCTCTCTCTCTCTCTCTCTCTCTCTCTCTCTCTCTCTCTCTCTCTGACAATATCCCTCTTCCCGTTCCTTTAGCACATAACCCCACAAACACAGGTTTCGAACAACATGATAAAACATTTATTGCAGAAAAGTGTAATTTTGGTGTGCCATGGATGGGTGTGAAGATATGTGGTGGTATTTATCTTGAATGTGTGACATAATATTGTATAGGATGAACATCAGAGTGTTTTCGTCATGATACAGCCATTCGACTTCACAAAGGACATAACGTTGAATCTCTCACCCGGCTGTTTTCTTTCTGACTGATGAAGGTTTTGTTGACAATATGTTCTGGAACCATATTAAACAATATATTCTCCACTGAAATTCTAGGTTAGTTCTAGTCTTCAAGTATACACAGTCAACACTCTGTAATGTTTTTTTTTATTTCCTGTGAATGTCAGATAAACACTGCTTTATTGCGTAATTATTGTCCATTTTCTTTTTTCACAAAACAATCGGTTGTATATTCCTTCTCACTTAGAGTGACTCAGGTTCTTGTGTAATTTTTTTTCTCACACTGGTTTTACCTTCTGGTGACATAGATTACTGTCCCCAATTCTGACCAAATGTTTCGGCTCAGATGGGTAATCACCTTAATTGTCAAGTGCAGGGAACCTGTTGAGTAAAACCACAGCTTGTGAGAGAAACGCAACTCCGACCTATGATATGTGAATGTAGGTAATTGGCTATATTCAGAAAGTAATCTCCCTAGATCATACTAGAGTTATACTATTATATAAGACAGAATAGTCAGCACTCTACCCTATACAAGGTGAAAGAAAAACACGCTAAAGCAAAGCACATAAATCCTAGTATAGACTTATCCTTCTGACTGTACAGACACCTTACTCTACACAACTTAAATCACTCTTCAGCCTAATCCTGTCTACTCTTTATACTACGTTTACACACGAAAATCCCTATGCTATATGTCTAAGCTACATCTATATAATCACCTTATTGAATTTTATTTCCTGCCTAGACTTATATCAGTTTAATTCCCATGAAGGGACAGGGTTGGTTATTTTTACACAACCTAAACTCTGTGATATATTTTCTATACGGCACTGAAATACATTCCCACTCCAACCGTTGTTAAGTCCAACTCTCCACTGAGTTTAACTGTCTCTGTCCACATATAAATTTCCTGTCCTACGTCACTGGGTTTTTCCGTCCCCCTCAATCATCCCTGCTCCTATTCCGTCCTTTGATCCTTCCACATCAACATGCTAACAATATTCTTTGATAAAGACGCTCTCCCGGTATCGTTGCTTTTCGGTTGCCCAAATGATTTGGTTAATAGTATTTCAAAGATATCCACTGTTTGATCGTGCTCCAAACTTCTCGAAGATAAACGATGTTTTTGGGGCCCGGTGATTCTCCGCAAAGTCCGATACGGACTTTTCTTTGATCTTTCCCGGTAGACAATTCGTCCGTTGGGCTTCGCTTCCGTGTCCCAGACGTACGGCCAGTGTTTGAAGTCACGATCGCCGTCTGGTTTAAGATTTCAGGACCGTCACTTGACTGTTTCTGTCATTTTCTCCATCGGGATCGTCGCCTGCCAGCCATATCATGACAAGTACACAACCTTGCTTAACTCCACTTTCGATTTCAAACTCTTCAGAAGTTGCACCATCAAACTTGATTATACCCTTCATGCCTGTGTGGAACGATTCCACAATGGACAGAAGAGTTGGTGGGCAGCCAATCTTCTTTAGTGCCTTGAACAGACCCTCGCGACTGACCAAGTCAAATGCCTTTCTGAGGTCGATGAAGGCAATAAACAGTGGTTGATTCTGTTCACGGCATTTTTATTGCATTTGTCGCAAAGAGAATATCATATCAATGATATACCGGTTCTGTCGAAAGCCACACTGTGATTCGGGGTAGGCTTGATCTCCAAGAACTTGAAGTCTGCGCAGAACAATTTTGGCAAATACTTTTCCAACAATACACAGAAGTGAGATACCCCTATAGTTGTTGCAGTCGCTCCGATCGCCCTTGTTCTTGTACAGTGTTATGATGCTTGAATCTTTGAAATCCTGTGGGACTTGTCCTTCTCGCCAGCATAGCTCTATTAGCTGGTGGATCTGTAGAGTGAGTGTGTCTTGCCCACTCCTGATAACCTCTACTGTAATCCCATCCTTACCTGGAGCCTTGCCAGATGCAAGTTCATTTATAGCACACTTAACTTCTGTTATGGTGGGAAGTGTGTCCAGGTGGTCAAGAGTTGGTAGAGCCTCTATGGCGTTGAGGGCATCATCCGCTAGTTTGGTCTCACTTGAGTAAAGCTTCAAATAGTGCTCTACCCATCTGTCCATCTGCTGTTTCTTATCAGTGATGATTTCTCCAGTCAAGGTTTTCAGTGGTGCACTTTTTTTTATCACTGGACCACAGGCTTTCTTTATTCCTTCATACATGCTTCTTGACGCGATTTGAATGGACTCACATAACTTGATCCAATAATCATTTGCACACTGCCTGGCAGCCTTTTGCACATCCTTCCTAGCTTGCCTTAGCTCACTCAGAGTGTTACGCGTTGGTCTTTCCTTGTTTCTTAAGAGAGCTATCTTCTTCTTATCAATCAAGGGCTGCAGAGTCTCGCTGTTTGCCGCAAACCAGTCCTGCCTCTGATGATCCTCAGTGCCGTAAACCCCTACGGCAGTTTTATAAAGAGTTTCCTTACGTTGACCCCACTTTTCATTTACTGTATAATTTTCTGGTGTATCAGTGAAAGCGTCTTCAAGTTGCTGTTGAAACTGAAAGCACTTTTCAGGATCGTGAGTGTTAATAATATTAATCCTGGCGCTAGATTTGTGTTTAGCTGTGTAGATTCTCTTTGATTGATTGATTGATTGATTGATTTAGGAACCGACATCACAGCATTCGGGACATTCCCATAAGCGTCCCGTCCCCATCCTCAGCAGCCAGTGAAGCGTTCCAACACTAATAGTTCCAGTAGCAATCTGATTATATGTCCGTCTCGCCTTTCCTCTGAGCGTCGAGCGTCGGTCAGATCCAGTCGTCACACCTCGCTGTCTCATTCTTACCAGACTATGATGATCCATTTGCTACTCCGAGGTGTACACGTGCTCTCACGTGCTCTGTTGTCTCAATCTAACCCTTAGTTAGTCAATTAGTTAGTCGCAGTTCCAACTTCACTAGCAACGGGTCGTCCCCATTATGCTCCGTTCCTGTGCCAGTGAATATCACACAAAACGCTCCCCACTGCCCAATGTGAAAAGTGGAAAAGACAGGAGTCTCGACAAACAACAGCCCGCACAGATACACTGTGCATAATGCCGCCGCCAGAATGTCAACATACCAGTCCCCCACGAAACACCCAATTCATCTCTGATGGAATCGGCAGTCATTTTCTTATCTGGATGTTTCCTAGATGTTCACCCACACAGTCCACGAAAATACAGTTCATCACCGACGGCAGTGGCAGTCAACCAGAAGCCCAGCAGCCACGCATTTCTGCATAAGGCAAAAACCGGTCAACTCTGGGACACAGCCACCTGCCATCGCTCCGAACATGCAGTCACGTTCCAAAAAAAAAAAAAACAACAACAACAACAACTTGGGCAGATTCAAAAGCACTTCACGCGAAACCCACATCTCACAGTGTCACACCACGCACTCACTCAGTAGCAGGGCGACGGAACCATCAAGCCTCCTATGTCGCCTCTTACGACATGCATGGTAGGCTACAGTGTTGCTATTCATTGCTTCCCTTATGGGCCCCGGCAACACACCAAAGAATGATCCGTATCAGTCAGCACTGTGGTAACTTCCTGTCAATGATATATGGTTCAGATGTTGTCTCCGTGTGATGATGAAGTCCAGCTGGTGCCAATGGACGGATCTTGGATGTTTCCATGTGACCTTATGCATCTCTTTTGTTTTAAAAAGGGAGTTTGTAATACATAGGTCATTACTGGTGCAATGCTCCAGCAGCTTTTGCCCATTTTCATTCATGCGACCGATGTTGTATTTTCCAAGGCACACTGGCCATGAACTCGAGTCCTTGCCCACACGAGCATTGAAATCACCGAGCATATAAATGTAGTCGGATTTTGGAACTGCCTTGATCACAGAGTCTAGCTCCCCATAGAACAAATCCTTCACATCATCAGAGGAATCGAGTGTCGGTGCATACGCAGTGATTATGGTGGCAAAACCACAAGAGGTTGCCAAGAATAGAGATAATAGTCTTTCATTACGTCCAGCTGGAATTTCAATCATTCCCAATAGCGAATTCTTCACCGCAAAAGCCACACCATCTTGTCTTTTTTCTGTCTAACCTCTACCCCCCCCCCCCCCAAAAGGTGTAATTGTTTTCCCTGAGTGACCTTTCCTCAGCGAGGCCAGTCTCCTGCAGGCCAGCAATGTCAATGTAAAGACGATTGAGTTCGCCATCAATCACAACCGTTTTTCTCATATGGTCAATATTTGTCAGGTCAGTGGAAAATCCTAGACACATGGTTCTCACTTTCCAGGTTGCAAACCGTAGCTTGTGGTTTCTATTTTTAATTTTATTAATGCCTGGTGCATTGGTTTAACAGTCTGTGATTCAGATTTTGTCCTAACCTCCAAGCACACATTGAAGCAGGCAGGCTGTGGCGGATCAGCGCCCAATTGGCCGGGGGCTGCCCAGATTAAGGCGGGCGGTAGCTGATCACTGACACCTGTAGGTGTCTCCCACCGTCAGAGGCAACTGGTGGCGACCCATGTCTACATCAATTGACAATGACTTATAACCCGTGACTGCTACCTCTCACTTTGATTCCGAGACCGGTTAAGACCAGGGATGGAGTTATTGCCTCTCCATAGCACAAAGCCTGGGCTAAAATATAGAGACCATGTGTTGCCCATGCAGCATGATCCCTCTCTGGCCTGCCTAGCTCACTCCAGAGGAATGGTAACATCAATACATCTTGAACAAGACAAGCTGCAGAAGCTGTCGGATCAACAAAGCAATGCTCTAACTGTCCGCCTGTCGGAGTTCGATCCTAGCCAGCTGCCAACTAAGGCGTAGGGCCTGGTCTGCCCTGTCATGACATTTTGTCTTTGGGTTGCATTTCCTAGCAACAGGATAAAGCTTGCACCCTCCCAATTGTGCTCTTCAGCCCGAAGCCGTTGGCACAATGTGGGGTGTTCTTCTGTATAGATGCGAATACTTGACATGTGAGGCTTGTTCTGTATAGAAGCGAATACTTTGCAAAGTGAGGCTTGTTCTACTGTAAAGATGCGAAAACTTGGCAATGAGAGGCTTTTTCTTCTGGATAGATGCGATTACTTGACAATGTGAGACTTGTTCTGTATAGATGCGAATACGTGATATTATGAGGCTTGTTCTGTATAGATATGAATACTTTAGTAGTATAGTAAAGTGGTTATCCAGTCCTGTTTTGAGGCGCATTATATAAATACACAATTTATAGCTTTTGCGCCTCAAATCGTGATAAGTTCTGGTATTTTTTAAAAGTAGGCGTGGTCAAGAGGTGGACAAGTGACTCATCAGAGTTGGTGTGGTCAAGAGGTCACGAGGTGGTTGTAACAAGCTATGTAGAGGGTCCCAAATAGCCCTATCACAATATTTCAAAATTATTCTCTTTATAGCCCTGGCTGTGATAGGTCTTTACCTGCCAACCCTCCTCCGTTTTCCCCGGACTCACTGTCACTCTTTCTTTCGACCTAAGGACCTATTTCCTGTCGTGTTCCTCTGGCTGATCCATATATATAACACAGTGCTCGTTGGAATAAACTAAAACTTGATTTATTAAATCAATACAGGACAGCACAGAAAAACATCGAGGCAGTTAACACAGAAAGTTCTAAACAGACACAACACAGATAAAGTTCAGGCACAGATCCTCAGGTTGCCATAGTCACAGACCCAGCTTCATATACTGTCCGATCTGTCCATATACATCTCACCCCGTGTGCCGGAATCTCCTTCCTTCCAGGTACTTGGGTGTAAGTTCAACAGGCTTCTGTAGAATCAAATCCACTGGTTGTTGAGGAATTGTTCATGGACTTAACATAGATAGGCTTCTTTCAATGGCCGGTACAAAATGGGTATGCCTGATAATCATGCGTAGACTCAACTTAGACTTTGCCTGCTCTCGGGCCTATGTCAATGAAAGGACCCGAGATGCACCATTACTGCAAATTGTCATTGTTTCATAGTGTACAGGATCAACCCAGATTATAACTGTTCTCGGGCCTATGTCATTTCCTCAAGATATGCCCTTGTCTCTCTCTCAGAGTTAAGCACACCATGTGTGATATGGCTAATACATTGACCTGGCTTCATCAGACGTATTTGGCTCAAGCACAGAAGCTGTGTGGATACTGTCCGATTTGGTCACGTCCAACAAAAAAGGACCCTGGAGATGACAAACAATATTAAGCGGACTCATGCATCACACAATCCTGAAGACCAATAGGGTCTCAGTTAATATATTTGACATATATGATCTTGACCGTATGCAGTCTATACCATACCCGAATGAATGGGCCTGACCTGTCAGGTAGCCCCTGGATTGGCTACGTCCGGGCTTGAGTAGACCTCCAGCTGATGGATGTCAGGTTGTCCACCCTAGGAACGTTTTGTCTACAATGACACACTTTCCACTCTCATACCGAGCCTTTATTATTATTGGGCACATTCATTTCCATGCTTTCCTCTCACTTGCAAACCATGCCTTTCTCGCAACCAAGATCTTGTGGTGTGGTGTGGGTACATTTATGTATGTAAAGAAGTTTCGTTCCCTATTGCCAGCAAGACTAAGAAAGAAGATACCACCCCTCCCGGCCGCCGCTCTCGACTGAGCTGTAGCGCCAATGTACCGGCAGTGCCCTGCACAAGCCATAAGTGTAGATGAGTTCAGGTTCTCTCAGTGAGATAGAGAAGCCCATTATCTTCCCGACATCATCCTATCGAGTAAAAGACGAAAGAGATAGCACTGTGGATAGCCTCTTCCGGCTCAAGAAGATAGATCATAGATTGGTGGACCCCATTCCCAAGGAGCACACCGTAGCTATCTAATGTGCTTATATTTAAAAGAGAGATGCTACTAAGTAACGGTAAGCCGTAGGAAGAAAGATAGCAACAGCTCATCTGCCGCCAAGAACAAATGAAATCCTCTGGGGAGATATATTGTTCAGATTCACTCCCCCTGCTATGCCAAGAACAAGACGCCTAGTCAGATTGCCAACGGTCAACCCACTCACAATATGGGCATAACCGGCTTTTCGCCAGTTCGTTTCAGTCGTTAAGACAATAGATATTTATAGGCCAAGTTTTGCCTGGACCAAAGAAAACCCAAGTTTACCTTTTCCTTCCACCAGTAGTAGACCTTTTAAATGTCTCAATCTTTAACTTGAACTCTTGACATTCGGCCGTGGATGGCCATCAGTAGAAACGGACATGAATCCTCCAGAAGCCGCACCAGTGCACATTTGGCGCAAGGCGCTTCATCGGGTTTACCCGCAAGATCCAAACATATATTTACTCGCTCCATGTAAAGATTGTGTTATGAAGGTAACCCAAAGAACTATCTTTCATGGAGATTGAGCGAACAAGAGAACTGAGAGCTTCCGAAAGCCGTTTCCCCCTGTTTCCCCAAAATCAAAGAAGGCTTGAGGACATGAGCCACTGGCGTTTCGCTACATAGGCCCCCTCTTAAGAAAGTCGAACCCTACGAACTTTCTACTGTCAGTGGTTCTGTTCGAATGACCCCACCCTCACATTCAACCATAGGATGTCGTGATAGGAAATCCGCTCCCACATTCTCCCTTCCGGGGATGTATTCGACCGTGAACTGATACGGTTGTAGGAGCAATGACCATCTCATTAACCTCGCGTTCAGTTTCTTAGAAGTTGCCAAGAACGTCAGAGGTTGATGGTCGGATTGCACTTTGAACTGGACTCCATACAGATAAGGTTGAAATTTCTGTACCGCCCACACTAGAGCTAGACATTCCCGTTCGACGGTGGAGGAATTCCGTTCGGCGGGTAACAGTTTTCGACTGGCATATGCCACCGGACACAGCACCGAAGGATTATCTCGCCCTTCCTGCAACAGAGTTGCCCCAATCCCTATGTTACTCGCGTCGGTTCTCAGAACAAACGTTTTCTCCAAATCTGGGAGTTGCAGGACTGGCCTATCCACCAACGCCTGTTTCAGCTTCCCATAAGCCTCTTCACAGCTCGGGGTCCAGACTATAGGATCTGGCGATCCTTTCTTCAGGGTTTCGGTTAACGGCGCCCCTATTTCGTTGAACTTCGGAATGAATTTCTGGTAAAACCCACACAGAGACAAGAAAGACCTAACATCTTTTTTGGATTTAGGACGGGGTGCGAGACGGACCTTCTCAATATTCTTTTCTTCCGGTACCAGTCCCCCTGGGGTAATAGTATGTCCCAGAAATTCCAAGGATTGATATCCAATCATGCATTTGGCTGGACGGGCGGTTAACCCCTCCTCTTTCAATCTTATGAAGATTTGTTCCAAGGATTTCAGGTGATCATTCAGATTGTCAGACGCGATGAGAATATCATCCATAAACGAGACGACAGAGGGATCCCTTAAAGGGTCTAATAACTTTCTCATCATGCGTGTGAACACACTGGGCGCATTGCTCAGCCCAAAAGGCATCACCTTAAATTCGTAATGGCCGCTCGGAGTACTGAAAGCGAGCATGGGCCGAACCTCAGGCTTTACAGGGATCTGATAATATCCCCGACTTAAATCGATTTTTGAGAAGTACTTTGCCCTATTTAATCTGGCAAACAGTTGATTGGTGTTTGGTAACGGCTCAACTTGGAATGTTGTACAACTGTTTAAATGCCTGTAATCAATACATAAGCGGTGCTCCCCGCTTGGCTTCCTCAACAAGACAACCCCGGCATTATAAGGAGAAGTCGAAGGAGTTATGATGTCATCATCCAGAAGCTTCTGGATTTCGGCTTCCAGAGCCTTCTCTTTCGAAAAGGGCACTGGATATATTTTTTGGCGAACGGGGTCTTGGGTAGTCAGAGTCATATCAAACTCGACCAACCCTGTCCGCCCTGGCCGATCGGTAAGGATCTGCTGATGGGACTCCAACAAACGGATGACCAGATCTGTTTCTTCAGCCGACAGATCAGGATTTATATGTACATCCCTATAGGTTTCCCCAGGGTGTAATGGATACCCCCTATCCGCGTCTTCGCCCGATTCAGTTTCCATCGCGACCGCCATAGTCATGAGTGGGAGAGAAGTACCATCGGATCGTTCCTCATATTTTTTGAGGAGGTTAATGTGGAAGATTTTAGATTTCCCCCTGATCCGGATAGCATAATTGGTACGGGACACAACCCTTTCCACCGGGAAAGGTCCCTGCCAACCAATTTCGAGTTTATTGGAACCTACTGGAAGTAACAACAGAACCCGATCCCCCACTTTAAGAGACCTATCTTTCGTCCTTCTATTGTAGTAGGCCGCGTGTCTCTTTCTGGCCGCTCTCAGATTCTGAGCTGCCAAAGCCCAACCCGTCTGGAGTTTCTTCTTTAACTCTTCGACGTATTTATATGAGGATACTACTTCTTCGGAAGTTTCTTCCTCTGTCCAACATCTCAATAGGGCTTCTAAGGGACCCTTGATTGGCCTCCCGAATAGTAGAGTGGCTGGTGGCAACCCGGTCGACCCATGGGGAACCTCCCGATAGGCGAACAAGGCGGCCTGAGATATACTCATCCCATCTGTCTGGTTTCTCTTGAGCCAGCTTCCGAAGCATGGTCATCAAGGTACCATTAAACCTCTCTACTTGCCCATTAGACTGAGGGTGGTACGGGCTTGTAGTGAATGTGGTTAGTCTGGAAGATACGAAAGACTTCTTCCATCAGCTTACCACAGAACTGAGACCCATTGTCCGTTAGGATCTGGTTGGGAAATCCCAACCGAGTAAAGGTCTCCATCAGTGCATCAGCCACTCGCTTAGAGTCGATTGTGGCTAAAGGTATCGCCTCACCCCACATGGAACAGCAATCCACCATCGTGAGAATGTACTTATTCCTCTTCCTAGTCCGAGGAAGAGGACCAACAAGATCGATGGCAACTCTCTCGAAAGGAGAGTTCATAATGGGCATGTCTCCCAGGACTACCGGAGCCTGTCCAGTGTTTTGGTGCCACACGCTGGCACTCTGGGCACGACTTGACGTACCTACGCACGTCTCCAGTCATCCCTGGCCAGTAGTAATGGCAGGAAATGCGCTGGAGAGTTGCCCCGACACCCATATGTCCACTGAATGAAATGGTGTGTCCCATATGAAGAAGCTGTTCCCGATAGGCCTTAGGAACTACCAGCTGTCCATGCTGACGTTCCTCCACTCCGGCTCTCCGGTACAGTAACCGATTCTTCATATAATACTGACCCCGTCTTGGTGGGTCAGAACTTTTGGGCAACTGATTGAAGCAAGGTTGCAAAGTAGCATCCTGGCTTTGAGCAGCTCGTAACTCCCCAGGCAAGGGATTCACGATCAAGGCCGGCGTCTGCTCATCCTCCGATTGAGATCTGGTTTGCATCGCCCCTACGTACATGGGTTCGGTTGGAATCCCTAGAAAGACGTAGCGACAACCCAAGATCATTGGGAAGATAGGATCTAGCAGAACGGCTGCCTGTATAGTGCCGGTAACATATTTTGATTTGATGTCTACCTTCGCAATTGGAAGAGACATCGCTACCGCACTCTTTGTCGCCGTTTGAATCTCAATAGATTCCCCGGTTAGCTGCTCCGGGCTCACTAAGTGTGATGAAATTACAGCCTCAAACTGCAGACCGGTGTCATAGAGACACTCAACTGGTTGTCCGTTCACAAGTACCGTTTCTACTACTGGTGGTTTTTCTGAATCATTGTTCCCAAGATCCCTCCCTTCTACTTCCTTGTGAGACCCTTCCCCGGTTTCTACAAGACAAGCAGCATAGTGAGAGTCTTTCTGTTTACGCCGGCAATCAACCGTATTGTGTGTGGGAGATTTGCAATAGGCGCACCACTTTTCACTCCACTTTCTTTTAGGAGATCCAGGTGGACTCTTACCAGAGGGTTTCTTAATAGGAACTTTCTCGAAAGGATCCTCCTTCTTGGTGTGAGCTGTTTTATGGTTCTTCTTCTTTCCAGACCAGGTGTCTGGTGGTCGGGGATTGGGTTGTGACAATTCCCCATTATCCCCATGAGCTAGCACATACCTTTCCGCCAATGTGTTGACTATGTCTAACCTTTCTGCCCCATTTTCAAGCAAGAAGGTTTGCAATGGCTTAGGCATCATCCTCTTCATTTGGTCCACGACCACTAATTCTTCCAAACTTTCATAGTCGTTAGCAAATCCAGCTAATGACATCCACTTCAAAAGGTAAGACTTCAGGCGAACACTGTAGGCTGCGAACATCTCTCCTGGCTCTCTCTTGGACTTTCTGAACTGCTGACGGTATGTATGGGCTGTCATCTGGAACCTTTTCAATAATGCTTTTTCCAGAGCCTCATAGTCATTCTCCATACCAGGTGGCAACCTTGAGTAGACCTCGTACGCTGTCCCCCTCAGGCCCTGCGAGATTTTCAAGTTCCATTTCCCACGTTCCAGTCCCATAGCCAAAGCCATCGACTGGAATTTTTGAAGATACTGGTCGATCTTCTCTTTGTGTTCATCGAACGGGAGCAAAGGGAACTTCATTGCCTGATATGGACCGCCACTAGAAGTTGTTGAGTCAGGGAGAACTGCGCCTCCCACTGCACCCTCGGTTTCCTTGGCAGTTTGAGCTTTTAACTCCAACTCCCTCATACGGAACTCATGGTCTCTGACTGCCTGCTCAGCCTCCCTTTTCTTGGCTTCGCGCACAGCCTGTCTGAAGTCTCTTTCCCTTTCCTGCACATATTTCTGTAACTCCGCTCCATCATAGCCCATCTCACGCCCTGTAGCCTGTACGTCAGCGACATTAAACCCAGCTGATGCCATCTTAAACTCAGAGGGTAAGGGTAGAGGTAATTGTCTATTAAATTGCACTCACAAGTACACAACAAGTTACATTACACGACCACAACACGTCAGTATGTCGGTCAGTCTGTGTCAGGAAGAGTATAGACAATAGCCAGGCACGGTAGGCAGAACCTATTGATAGTAGACAAGGATATCTGTCCCCTATCACTAAATCAGCCAGAACTCCACCAGGATTTCAAATATCCCGCGACGTGCCCCCAGAAATTGTAACAAGCTATGTAGAGGGTCCCAAATAGCCCTATCACAATATTTCAAAATTATTCTCTTTATAGCCCTGGCTGTGATAGGTCTTTACCTGCCAACCCTCCTCCGTTTTCCCCGGACTCACTGTCACTCTTTCTTTCGACCTAAGGACCTATTTCCTGTCGTGTTCCTCTGGCTGATCCATATATATAACACAGTGCTCGTTGGAATAAACTAAAACTTGATTTATTAAATCAATACAGGACAGCACAGAAAAACATCGAGGCAGTTAACACAGAAAGTTCTAAACAGACACAACACAGATAAAGTTCAGGCACATATCCTCAGGTAGCCATAGTCACAGTACCCAGCTTCATATACTGTCCGATCTGTCCATATACATCTCACCCGTGTTGCCTGGAATCTCCTTCCTTCCCGGTACTTGGGTGTAAGTTCAACAGGCTTCTGTAGAATCAAATCCACTGGTTGTTGAGGAATTGTTCATGGACTTAACATAGATAGGCTTCTTTCAATGTCTGGCTACAAAATGGATATGCCTGATAATCATGCGTAGACTCACTTAGAATTTGCCTGCTCTCGGGCCTATGTCAATGAAAGGACCCGAGATGCACCATTACTGCAAATTGTCATTGTTCTCATAGGTATACAGGATCAACCCAGATTATAACTGTTCTCGGGCCTATGTCATTTCCTCAAGATATGCCCTTGTCTCTCTCTCAGAGTTAAGCACACCATGTGTGATATGGCTAATACATTGACCTGGCTTCATCAGACGTATTTGGCTCAAGCACAGAAGCTGTGTGGATACTGTCCGATTTGGTCACGTCCACCAAAAAAGGACCCTGGAAAGGACAAACATTCGAGTGAGGGATCAAGCTGACTCAAGCACCACATATTAGTTATTCATTTCGGCTTACCAACACCATTGCTTGAATGCGTCGGACATGTCAGGTAGCCCCTGGATTGGCTACGTCCGGCTTGAGTAGACCTCCAGCTGATGGATGTCCGGTTGTCCACCCTAGGAACGTTTTGTCTACATGACACACTTTCCACTCTCATACCGAGCCTTTATTATTATTGGGCACATTCATTTCCATGCTTTCCTCTCACTTGCAAACCATGCCTTTCTCGCAACCAAGATCTTGTGGTGTGGTGTGGGTACATTTATGTATGTAAAGAAGTTTCGTTCCCTATTGCCAGCAAGACTAAGAAAGAAGATACCACCCCTCCCGGCCGCCGCTCTCGACTGAGCTGTAGCGCCAATGTACCGGCAGTGCCCTGCACAAGCCATAAGTGTAGATGAGTTCAGGTTCTCTCAGTGAGATAGAGAAGCCCATTATCTTCCCGACATCATCCTATCGAGTAAAAGACGAAAGAGATAGCACTGTGGATAGCCTCTTCCGGCTCAAGAAGATAGATCATAGATTGGTGGACCCCATTCCCAAGGAGCACACCGTAGCTATCTAATGTGCTTATATTTAAAAGAGAGATGCTACTAAGTAACGGTAAGCCGTAGGAAGAAAGATAGCAACAGCTCATCTGCCGCCAAGAACAAATGAAATCCTCTGGGGAGATATATTGTTCAGATTCACTCCCCCTGCTATGCCAAGAACAAGACGCCTAGTCAGATTGCCAACGGTCAACCCACTCACAATATGGGCATAACCGGCTTTTCGCCAGTTCGTTTCAGTCGTTAAGACAATAGATATTTATAGGCCAAGTTTTGCCTGGACCAAAGAAAACCCAAGTTTACCTTTTCCTTCCACCAGTAGTAGACCTTTTAAATGTCTCAATCTTTAACTTGAACTCTTGACATTCGGCCGTGGATGGCCATCAGTAGAAACGGACATGAATCCTCCAGAAGCCGCACCAGTGCACATTTGGCGCAAGGCGTTTCATCGGGTTTACCCGCAAGATCCAAACATATATTTACTCGCTCCATGTAAAGATTGTGTTATGAAGGTAACCCAAAGAACTATCTTTCATGGAGATTGAGCGAACAAGAGAACTGAGAGCTTCCGAAAGCCGTTTCCCCCTGTTTCCCCAAAATCAAAGAAGGCTTGAGGACATGAGCCACTGGCGTTTCGCTACAGTGGTCAAGACGTAGTCAAGAGGTCAAAAGGTTGTCAAGTGGTGATCAAGAGGTGGTAAAATGGACCAGACGTGATCAAGGGTTGGCCATGTGACACCTTAAATTGTAGGTGAGGGTACGGCTAGTGACGTGGTATACAAAATGAAGCAATAACAAAACGATTCAAAGAGAAGATATAATAATTTTAATACAGGGAAAACATATATAGACAAACATTTAAATGAGGAGAGGTGTAGTAGTGACGTTATACTGGTTTTAAAAAGTGAACGCTTGGGATGTAAGAAGGACGGTAGCACAAGATATGTGTATATGGAGAAAAGGCGTGGCCTCAATGACTTAAGAGGGGCAGGATATGGTTTAGTATCATTATACGCTGTAGAAACATCATCATCATATGTATGTTTAAGGATACGGATTAGGATTACAGGGGTGCGCGGAGATGGCCAGTGGTATTGAAGAGCTATAGTTGTCAGGGCTACTGGGATACGGATTAGGATTAAGGGGGTGCGTGGTTATAGTCAGTGGTGTTGAGATGCTATAGTTATCAGGGCTAGAGGTTGGAGTGTCTCAGTCATGAGGTATCGAACTGTCTGCTGTTGATAGGATGTCGCTGATCGGGGCGGGTATGTTCTAATTCATTTATCGAATTTGTCTTGTGTTGGCGTGGTTGTGTAGTAATAGTAGTAGTTGTTCGTAGTAATATTAGTTATCATCATCAAGAGACATGTGGCCTGGCATTGGCGATCATAACTCGCCACATATTGCGATCTCCAATGGTATGGATCAGTAATACAAGTAGTAATACTATTGGTAATAATATTAGTAGTAGCAATAGCAGAAATAGTACTAGTCATCATCATCATCATCATCATCATCATAATCATCATCTTCACGTGTCTTACTGGCTGGCGAAGGCGATCATATCGCCCCACAGATTGAGATCTTCGACAGCATGAATCAAATCACGGGTTGACTCACGGCGTTGTCTTCGGGGAATGGTGGTAGTAACAGTAACAATATTAGCAATAGTACTAGTCATGATCATCATCATCAAGAGACATGTCGCCTGGCTTGGGCGGTCACACCTCGACACACATTGTGATCTCCACTGGTATGGATCAGTAATACAAGTAGTAATAATATTGGTAATAGTATTATTACTACTATTGGTGGTAGTAGTAGTAGTAGTAGTAGTAGTAGTAGTAGTAGTAGTAGTAGTAGTAGTAGTAGTAGTAGTAGTAGTAGAAGCAATAGCAGCAGTAGCAGTAGTATTAGTAGTAGTAGTAGTAGTAGTAGTAGTAGTAGTAGTAGTAGTAGTAGTAGCGGCAGCGGCGGCGACGGCGGTGGTGGTGGTGGTGTTGGTGGTGGTGGTGGTGGTGGTGGTGGTGGTGGTAGTAGTAGTAGTAGTAGTAGTAGTAGTAGTAGTAGTAGTAGTAGTAGTAGTAGTAGTAGTAGTAGTAGTAGTAGTAGTAGTAGTAGTAGTAGTAGTAGAATAGAGAGGGTGCTTGTTGTTTCACTTAGTATTTGTATATCTTATTATTATGTACTATAAAGCTAGTTTGTATTGTATGTTGTGTTATGTGTTGCTGTCTTTCGTAGTTGTAAGAGGTGATGACGTCATAATCATGTGTTTTGTTAACGTGCTCGTATGTCCGATAAAATTTCTGTTCTCCTGCTCATCCAACAGACCCGACAGCAGAACTAAATGGACAAAAATGTGCAACATGCAGAGTTTGTAATATCAATTTAAGTTTATACATTTCACGAACTACCATCACTTGTTGGATTTTTATATCAAGGACATCATTAACATTCCTTTTATTATAACTTGTACATACCTGTCACCGGTAGAAGTTATGTTGTTGACACAGAAACAGACGATCTATCACCGACTACATACATACCAGAAAAGAAGGAAAAAGTCAAAGACATTATAGACAAGACAAAAAATACACACAAAACACATAAAAGAAAAATTACTATACATAGATCGCAAAGCAGTATTAGCACATATCACTACAGAAACTACAAACGAAAGGCCATCAAAATGATCACCACATTGACATTTAATAACGCACTACTCCAACACACAGGTTATGTACAACACATGGCACACCTTATTCTAACATACACTAATAGTACACCACACGACAACATAACCCAAAACTGGAATCTATGAAAGACTACAATACGTAATAGACCACAACAATTAGCATCCATCATACACAAAGACAGACTACAACAAGAACATATCATACAAAACGGCAATACAACTCACAAAACAACTGACAGGAATGCACTACACCTACACATACACACTAAAATCACAATTACAACATCACCACCAACACAAATTCTGTGGTGCACTCCTTAGAACTAAACTCACTACCATATCAGATGAACCTCCTAGCAAACAACGCCTGGCAGAAGAATAAAACCATATCACGAAACAGACAAATCAGAGCAATAATAGACATGGAAGGAAACACACAAACACAAGCAACACATATACTAGAAACATTCCAACAGTACTACATTGACTTATATACACAAGAACCAGCCAACACACAACCACAAAATAGGTTCTTACCATACACAAAGAAACAGTCTGACACAGATAAGGACATACTAGACACAGAGCATACATTAGCAGACAAAACACATGCACGCAATCAAATGCAAAAAGACAAAACATCAGGACCATATGGACTCACTGTAGAATTCTACCAACACTTCTTTCCTATCATCATAGGCAACTTCCTTCTAAATTTCTACCAAGGAGCTTTTCACAAACAAGAACTCCCAAACACTTGCCACATGTCCAACATAACACCTAAAGAAAATAAATATGCACCAACACACACACACACACGCACACACACACACACACACACACACACACACACACACACACACACACACACACACACACACACACACACTTCATTAGAGATTTTATCACATACACCCACCAGAAAGAATGATTTTATCACATACACCCACCAGAAAGACTTCAATCCTCCCTCTCATCCTTAGACTAGGAGATGGCCTTTGACAGAATTTCACACTCATACTTACACAAAACACTAACACACTGCTACATAGGACAGTGCTATAGACAGTGGATGCAAATATTGTATAAAATCCTGAAAGTAAGGTACTGGTGAATCATTCACTCACTGCCAGTTTCAGGATCACAAGATCTGTCAGACAAGGGTGTCCACTATCACCAATCCTATATGTACTCACATTAGAACCAATCTTAGAAGCAATTAGACAGGACACTAAGGTGCATTTATACAAGGGTTTGGGGAACGGCAATTAATTGCTTTTGTAGATGACACCGCTTTTTTTCTACAACCAACACTGCTATTTCGAACATACTCCACACCTTCAGAAAGTTTGGTGAAGGAAGTGAGACCAAAACAAACATACAAAAGTGGAAGGATAAAGCAGATCTGACAGTCATAGACAACATGAAAATATATGGGATCACATTTCTATGCGACCCCAGAAAAACACTCACTAGCATTATACTACATATCACACAACATTAAACACCTCATACCTCTTAACATTGCACCTGCACACTACTAGGGAACACTGCCAAAGTTCTATCAGACATGCATACACGCAATGCAAGGACATGAACGGTTAATAAGCAAACAACCCTATCTACTACTACTACTACTACTACTACTACTACTACTACTACTACTACTACTACTACTACTAATACAAACTACTAATTCCACTACATCTACTAATGCTGCTGCTGCTACTACTACTACTACTACTACTACTACTACTACTACTACTACTACATCGCACAACGTGTCGAATCGCCCTGACAACTTGCTCACTGGCTCTCACAAATCACCCACTGGACCTGGCAACAGAGACCTGTTTGGTTGTGAAAGTTGTCATCCGGCTAAAGACTTGGACAATATGTTTCACAATTTGAACAACGGTGTAAACAGAGGGTACACAAACACGAGGCCCATGGTCAAAGAGAGTAATAATTTCATCCTCTCCGCTTGTCAGCTGACAATTGATACTGGCCTGAAAGCAATCACAGAAGTTGCAACACACATAATTGTAATTTATCCATGGAATCCAAACCCACGGTGGATGAGACTACAGTCCAGTCTGCCTTACAACCCATTTTAAAACCGACATCAGTTTTGTCAGCCCCTAGAAAAAAAATGTCAAGAAAGGACGCCCTTCTTTCAAAATGGCAAAAGAAACGCAAATAGAAAAACGAAATCAGGGATTACAGCCCTGGCCAACGAAAGAAATTCCCGACTCCACTCACACTAGCTGTGACACAGAGCAAAGGCTTAATTCCCAACCCATGGTATGGGTGTGTGATCAGAGAAATAAATTAGATTCTTCCACAGTATCACCTTGTAATCCTTAAATTTGAAACATGCCTATGAAACCTTCAACTCATCATGCACGTTTATTTGGTATACTGATATCATGTTCAGAAGATGAGAATTGCTTTGAAGATGATGATGAGCATGACAGTGTTACCTAACAGTAGCACAGCTTCTACTGATTCTGGCTTCTTCACCCCAGCTCTATCATTAGACATGTTGTTCTGCAAGAAACCTACTCGTTGCAGTCAGGCAGCGGTAGATCTGCAAGAGACAACATTTGATTGTCTTGATGATTTGTCTTCAGATGAAAATATTGACCTTCTGCGTAGTAGTCATGGCCCAGAATCTGAGTCTCTCAAGAAAATTAATAATTTGTGGAATGACAAACTATCCTACTGTTGGTTTCCGAAGTTGTTCCTCTGTCTCATCAGATGAAATACAATACACAACGATTAAGGTTTGTATAAATAGAAATTTTCATGATCATAGTTTCCAAGAGCAGGTGTATTAGTTCACGTGTCTAATTTTTCATTCTATCGTCTGGTCCTCTTTATTTCACATGTACAATACGGATGACCTAGCTGCTATGCATATATGTTTTCTTTGTACATCTCTCTATTGTTATACTACTATTACAATCCGGCGGAGTTGCTGCTCATTCATTTTGGCCAAACGTTGATCAACCAGCACTGGCACAGACTCATGTGTCGTGGAGACATCTGCTGAGATACGCCTCTTTAGATTCATTCCTGGTCCATCACTATCATCACTTTCTCAGCCCTTCTCCGTCTGGCTTTTTTATACAAACAATTCTGCTCCCAATAACCGGACACCTGACATGTTCACTGGCTTGGTTCCGCCGCCTCCCCCTACACAACTACACATCATGGCTATATAATATAAACTGATCCCTGTCATCATTCACTGCTGGTTCACATTCTGAGATCATTCGCACACATTTCCCCTTCTCATTCTGCTTATCGTGGTTTAACATAGTCATTGTAGTGTCATCTCTCTGATTTATATGATTGTTTATGAAGGCTTGTCGCCACGGTATCCTTTTGTTTTTCATAATTATACTATGTAAAGATGCCCTGTACTTCATGTTTTCATATCATTTCCACAGCTTTATCACAATTCAACTCACTTCATTCATATCGTAATCATTGTCACAAAATACTTATAAGTTTCCCTTCCTGCAAGTTGTGACCCTCTACTGCAACCCACACTGTTAACAATACTAACAATAAATTATGATGCAATTGTGTACACAGAATAAAATACAAATAAATAGATTAGATCTCCATCACGTTAATTTCAACAAAACAATACAGAATACATGACCTAAACATGCATCATTGATAACAGAGTGTCGACATTTTTTGTCTTTAACTTTCACTATAAATGGCTATTATCTGTTAGAATTTGTAACTTTCACTGTATGTGAATTACTAGGTGTTGAAGTCTTGTAAGTTTCAATGTGATTTTCTCCTCCACAGGTTAATTTTGCAGCAGAGCCTCACTTCTTGACAGTTCATATTTCCGGCACAGAAGAACGCAATGGTAACTGGCATCATGTAATCAGAGAACGTGAGAATATTGAAAGGCGTTCACTAGAGTTGGAACAAATTCTGACCCCAGTCCTGGGGGGCCAACCACATAGCAAAAGTCCCGGAGCAGAGAAAAAGTCAAAGAACAACAGTGAAGGCGGCGGATATAGTCTAATTACCTTGTACATGTTTCTCTCTGCCATAGTGAAACAGTTATAACAAGAAACACGTGTATGCTTTTTCTTAATTTCGTAAGAAACCAAATAATTTAAACCTGTTGTTTCTACATAACTGACATTGTGCTGTGTGTTCGAACTTCTGTGATTGCTTTCAGGCCAGCATCAATTGTCAACTGACAAGCGGAAAGGATGAAATTATTACTCTCTTTGACCATGGGCCTCGTGTTTGTGTACCTTCTGTTTACACCGTTGTTCAAATTGTGAAACATATTGTCCAAGTCTTTAGCCGGATGACAACTTTCACAACCAAACAGGTCTCTGTTGCCAG
Organism: Cepaea nemoralis; assembly: GCA_014155875.1. Classification (NCBI taxonomy): domain Eukaryota; kingdom Metazoa; phylum Mollusca; class Gastropoda; order Stylommatophora; family Helicidae; genus Cepaea; species Cepaea nemoralis. The sequence goes on from JACEFZ010015512.1 coordinate 229,727, forward strand.
GTCCAGTGGGTGATTTGTGAGAGCCAGTGAGCAAGTTGTCAGGGCAATTCGACACGTTGTGCGATGTAGTAATAGTAGTAGTAGTAGCAGCAGCAGCAGCATTAGTAGATGTAATGGAAGTAGTAGTTGTTGTAGTAGGAGTAGTAGTAGTAGTAAAATGGGTTGTTTGCTGTATTAACCGTTCCTATCCTTGTATTGCGTGTATGCATGTCTGATTGAATTTTGGCAGTGTTCCCTGGTAGTGTGCAGGTGCAATGTTAAGAGGTGTGAGGTGTTTAATGTTGTGTGATATGTAGTATAATGCTAGTGAGTGTTTTTCTGGGGTCGCTTGGAAATGTGATCCCATATATTTTCATGTTGTCTATGACTGTCAGATCTGCTTTATTCTTCCACTTCTGTATGTTTGTTTTGGCCTCAACTCCTTCACCTAACTGTCTGAAAGTGTGGAGTATGTTCGTAATAGCAGTGTTGGTTGTAGGGGGAAAAGCGGTGTCATCTGCATAAGCGATTTATTGCCGTTCCCAAAAACCTTGTATAAATGTACCTTTAATGTTAGTGTCCTGTCTAATTGCTTCTAAGATTGGTTCTAATGTGAGAACATATAGGATTGGTGATAGTGGACACCCTTGTCTGACAGATCTTGTGATCCTGAAACTGGCAGTGAGTGAATGATTCACCAGTACCTTACTTTCAGGATTTTATACAATATTTTCATCCACTGTCTATAGAACTGTCCTATGTAGCAGTGTGCTAGTGTTTCGTGTAAGTATGAGTGCGAAATTATGTCAAAGACTAGACCTTCTCCTGGTCTAAGGACGAGAGGGAGGTTTGACAGTCTTTCTGGTAGGTATATGTGATGAAATCTCTAATGAAGTGTGTGTGTGTGTGTGTGTGTGTGTGTGTGTGTGTGTTTTAGGTATAAGTGTTATGTTGTACACGTGGCAAGTGTTTGGGAGTTCTTGTGTGTGAAAGCTTCTTGGTAGACTTTTCGAAGGAAGTTGCCTATGATGATAGGAAAGAAGTGTTGGTAGAATTCTACAGTGAATCCATCTGGTCCTGGTGTTTTGTCTTTTTGCATTTGATTGAGTGCATGTGTTTTGTCTGCTAATGTAAGCTCTGTGCCTAGTATGTCCTTATATGTGTCAGACAGTTTCTTTGTGTAATTTAAGAACCTATTTTGTGTTTGTGTGTTTCCTTCCATGTCTATTATTGCTCCTATTTGTCTGTTGCGTGATATGTTTTTGTTCTACTGCCAGGCGTTGTTTGCTGCGAGGTTAATCAGTTATGGTAGTGAGTTTAGTTCTAAGGAGTGCACCACAGAATTTATGTTGGTGGTGTTGTTGTAATTATGATTCTTGTGTGTGTGTGTGTGTGTGTGTGTGTGTGTGTGTGTGTGTGTGTGTGTGTGTGTGTGTGTGTGTGTGGTGCATTCCTGTTAGTCTGTTTTGTTAGTTGTATTGCTCTTTTGTATGATATGGTCTTGTTGTAGTCTGTCTTTGTGTATGATGGATGCTAATTGTTGTGTTCTATTACGTATTGTATTCTTTCATAAATCCCAGATTTGGGTTATGTTGTCGGTTGGTGTACTATTAGTGTATGTTAGAATAAGGTGTGCCATGTGTTGTACATAACCTGTGTGTTGGAGTAGTGTGTTGTAGAATTTCAATGTGGTGATCATTTCGATGGCCTTTGCATTTGTAGATTTCTGTAGGGATATCTGCTAGTACTGCTTTGCGATCCTATGTATAGTAATGTTTCTTTTATGTGTTTTGTGTATATTATTTGTCTGGCCTATAGTGTCTTTGACTTTTCCCTCTTTTTTGGTATGTATCTAGTCGGTGATAGATCGTCTGTTTCTGTGTCAACAACATAACTTCTAGCGGTCACAGGTATGTAAAAGTTATAATGAAATGAAAGTTTATGATGACGTTGATATAAAGAAAACCAACAATTAATGGTAGTTTGTGAGATGTATAAGTATAAATTGTTATTATAAACGCGGTCTGTTGCACATGTTTGCCCGTTCGGTTCCGATAGCGGGTCTGTTGGATGAGAGACGAACAGACGTTTTCTCGGACATCCGAGCTCATTACAAAAACACGGCGGGCTGTGTAGTTCTCGGTATATTTTCTTATATGACTGTCGAAGAGATACATAGAATCTGTACTTTTGTCTGGTTGTGAATTGTGGCAATGAGCAGACACATTGCAAAATATATATTGCCATTGGAAATTGGTTTCTGGAGGGAAATTAAAAGACCTCTATGTACAGGCAGAAAAAAAAATTATGAAAGTGTAAACACATTTGGTGGATCACCCTAAAGGATATAGAAAGGAGAGAGAGAGAGAGAGAGAGAGAGAGAGAGAGAGAGAGAGAGAGAGAGAGAGAGAGAGAGAGAGAGAGAGACAGAGAGACAGAGAGACAGAGAGACAGAGAGACAGAGAGAGATGGGTGATCACTTTACATTGTGGGTGCATTGTTTACGAAGTCGTGGATTCACTCCTCTACATGGTCGTCATCACGCGTTACGTCCCCGAGTTCCATGGCCGACAGGACACTATTTTCTGTAGTATCCCGCTTAACCATGTGTCTTGGATGTACTCTTACACATGTGACTGGATGCAGCTCTATCTTTGACTGTACTTGTGTATATGTCTTTCTTCGTGTGTGTGTGTGTGTGTGTGTGTGTGTGTGTGTGTGTGTGTGTGTGTGTGTGTACATGTGTCTGTACTTGTGTGTACTACAATTACTTCGACTATGATAATCAACCATTCATATCACTACCAAGGTTTTACTGGTAACATTTCAAAACACCACAGAGGATCCTCCTCACGTGCTACTATTACTAATGCTACTATTGCTACTACTATTACTACTACTACAACTATCACAACCACCGCTACCCAGTAACTTTTCGGTACGAGCCCGCTGACGAAATGTGTATGTTAATGTTTATTAACCGACCCCGTGTGACCGCCCGCCATTGATGAATCAATTCTCCAAGCAACCACCCTTCCTCCCCGCTGCTGTTACTTCGCACAGCAACATTCACACCACCCCGCCATATTCCTACGTCCCAGTAACATAGTTGTTGTAGTGGTAGCAGTAGCATAGGTAGTAGTAGTGGTAACAGTATCGAATCAGGCCAATCAATCTCAAGACACAGTTTCAAGTTACGACCACCAACCAACAGAACCCAACCACACCAACAGAGTCCTAATCACACCCGCCTCTACAATTTAAGTCCTCATTTGACTACTTCTTGACCACTTGACCACACTAAGTTTACCCACCACCTTAGTGTTAATCACACTCTCTACAATTTAAGTGGTCATTCGACAACATGACTTCCTCTTGACCACTACGTGACCACCTCTTGACCTCGCCATCGCCCACTTTATCCACCACTGTTTTACTACACGTAGTCTCCTCTACAATTTAAGTGGTCACTCGACAACTTGACCACCTCTTGACCACTACTTGACCACCTCTTGAACACGTCATCGATCACTTTATCTATCCCATAGTGTTAAGCACATCCTCCTCTACAATTTAAGGTGCCACTTGACCACTTGACCATCACTTGACCACCTCTTGACCAAACTTCCCCGATGAACACCATACACTTTTACAATTTCCCCGTACTATAAGACTCATAACGAACAGTCTCAGGGAATCACGGGACCCACGGACCCACCAGTTTAAAATACAGTGCCCTCTTTCTTTCTTGCTCCTCTTTCCTCCTGCATCCTCCTGTTTTCTCCTCTTTCCTTCTCCCACCCGTCATCTCTACCTCCTCTGCCTATTCTTCCTCCTCCGACATTATAGAAGTTCTACAACAACGCTCTCTTCCACTACTATTACTACTAATGTACAGTGCCAATGTGCTAATAGTTCAACATATTTTAACACACCACTCCTCTCACCAACGTTTATACAAACCGGTCTCGTTACTTAATGATTTTTTCCACCCCTTCACGGCTGTTATGAACCGACCGATAAATCACTTCTCCACACCCGCCCACAGATTTCCCACACTTCGCCGACCAAAACAATTTTACAACTTCCGGGTACTACATTCCAGATTTTCCCACACTTCGCCACACAAAAAAAATGTATAACTTCCCTGTACTATCTTTGGGACTCACCACCCGCGCACACCGAAAAAATAAATTTACAACTTCCCGGTACTACATTTCGCGGTCGGGACCCATGGGACCCACGGAAACCACAGCCTAGAATACGGCTCGTAATTGACATACATTACTACTTTCATCACCAATTTGTTGTTGTTGTTGTTGTGTTGTTGTTGTTGTTGTTGTTGTTGTTGTTGTTGTTGTTGTTGTTGTTGTTGGTGTTGTTGTTGTTGTTGTAAGTTCATGTCTTCGCCAGTTCATGATTTGGTAGGCATATTTTTCGTGGAAATAAAAAGAAGTCTGTTGGCTCGAAATTCAAATTGAGTGGTCAATTACTGTTACTTCCTGTGGACAGTTATTCTTACACATCTGCTAAAATTTAGAAAATGTACTTCCGTTGAATGGAAACTAACACGTGTTACCCGTGACGTCATAAAGATAAAATATAAAATGGAACAAATAAAGCGAAGCCTCAGTTGTTCTTCTTTATTGTTTTATCTTATGACGTCACAGGTAATACCGCCTAAAGGGGCATATATTTTCATAATTCCTGGTCTAGGGTGGGATAATTACTTCGGTTTTCTTCTCTCATTAAGATGACGTTACTACTTCCGGAAGGGTGTAACAATTCAAGCACGTGTTAGTTTCCAATATGAGAGTCAGTGGACAAGGTGTCGGGGAAGTGACACAGTTGTTACGGTAAGTGTCTGAGTTAATGGGCAGGTCGAAAAATTGTAATAGCAAGTGGAAAAATTGTTAAAGCCAGCGGGCAAGTTTGTAAGAAGAAGTTGTGAGGTCGAGTGGGCAAGTTATTAGAGCTATTCGACAAGCTGTGAGAGCAGGTGAGGGAGTTGTTAGGTCCAGTGGATAAGTTTATAGGTCAATTCGGCAATTTGTGAGAGCAAGTGGGAAGTTGTTAGGTTCAGTGGTCACGTTCGTAGGGCAAGTCGACAAGATGCGATAGTTAGTGGGGAAGTTGTTATTGTAAGTGTGCAAGTTGATAGGGCAAGTCGACAAGATACCAGAGCTAGTGGACAAGTTGTTAGGGCAAATGGGGGAGTTGTTAGGGCAAGTGGGGAAGTTGATAGGTCAATTCGATAAGTTGTGAGAGGGTGTGGGGCAGTTGTTAGATCCAGTGGGCAAGTTGATAGGGCAAGTCGACAAGATGTGAGAGTTAGTGGTGAAGTTGTTATTGTAAGTGTGCAAGTTGCTAGGCAAGTCGACAAGATGTGAGAGCTCGTGGCCACGTTGTTATGGCTAATGGGGTGTTGTTTGTTCCAGTTGGAAAATTGATAAGTCAATTCGACAAGTTGTGAGAGCAAGTGGGAAAGTTGTTATGTTCAGTGGTCAAGTTCGCAGGGCAAGTCGACAAGATGCGATAGTTAGTGAGGAAGTTGTTATGGTAAGTGTGCAAGTTGATAAGGCAAGTGGAAAAGATACGAGAGCTAGTGGACAAGTTGTTAGGACAAATGGGGGAGTTGTTAGGGGAAGTTGATAGGTCAATGCGACAAGTTGTGAGAGGCTGTGGGGCAGTTGTTTTGTCCAGTGGGCAAGTTGATAGGGCAAGTCGACAAGATGTGAGAGTTAGTGGGGAAGTTGTTAGTGTAAGTGTGCATGATGCTAGGCAAGTCGACAAGATGTGAGAGCTAGTGGCCAAGTTGTTAGGGCAAAAGGGGGAGTTTTTAGTTCCAGTGGGCAAATTGATAGGTCAATTCGGTAAGCTGTGAGAGCAAGTGGGAAAGTTGTTAAGTTCAGTCAGTGTAGCATAGCGTCAGCTACGATGATAAGGAATATATCAAAGTTGTTGCGGATAGACTTTCTATGAATAGAAAAATAAGTCACTGGAGAAGACAAGACTGAATAGCTCGTAATTCTAGAAGGAGTAAAGGTCCCAGAACAGGTCTAATCTTCTGAAAGTGTTCAGGCAGACAACTATACTTGTATGATAAAGACAGTCTGCCAAGGTTGTCTAGCTACGTGCCTAAAATAAAAAGCTCGAGCCCCCAAACTCTAATCACTCTTACCGACACGGAGAAAGACAGAGTAAAATATTTAAAAGAGACAAACTTTCGTATCTTCTCACTCTACTATGACCAAGGGTACTAAATAAGGTAACAACTAGTGGCTGTAAATTTTAGAAACTAACAATGTTGCATTTTAATCATAGAAGACACGTTGGGTGCTCCACGGGAAGCAGCCCTGTACAAGGAAAGGGTGGTACAATTCCCTCTATTATATTATTATCCTAATCTTGCTAGAATATTGATTCAACTAAACTTTTTAATCATGGAAGTACTTTTGGCCTGTAATGGAAGGTAGATGGTGGTGGCCAACGGTAAGTTTGGCCACTTATCTTTGCATCTGCTCTTTTGAGTGGCACAGTGGGTGTTAACCTTATTTGGTAGGTATAAGTGATGTCGTAAGTGATGCTTCACCGAGAGTCAGTCACACAGGTTGGCGCATCTAAAGCTTGGCGCTGAAGGTGTCAATTCCTTCTTATTTTCTGACAACACTTTGTCCGGGTTGAAGCCACACGCGCTAGGGATTCTTTATATATATATTAGTTTATAATATACTAGCTGACTCGGCCCGGCTTCGCCCAGTTCCTGGTGGGGAGCATCTCATTTAATTCATATAAGTAGTCATATAAGTTCTCGTTCCCGTTACCGACTGTCTGTCTGTCTGTCTGTCTGTCTGTCTGTCTGTCTGTCTGTCTGTCTGTCTTTCTGTCTGTCTTTCTGTCTGTCTGTCTGTCTGACCCGGCCCGGCATCGCCCAACTCCTGGTGTGGAGCATCTCATTTAAGTCATATAAGTAGTCATATAAGCTCCCGTTCCCGTTCCCGACTATCTATCTGTCTGTCTGTCTGTCTATATGTCTGTCTGTCTGTCTGATCCGGCCCGGCTTCGCCCAGACCCTGATGGCGAGCATCTCATTTAATTCATATAAGTAGTCATATAAGTTCCCGTTCCCGACTGTCTGTCTGTCTGTCTGTCTGTCTGTCTGTCTGTCCCTCCCTCTCTGTCTGTCTGTCTGTCTGCCTGTCTGTCTAATCATTTATTGGTTGCAGTTAAAACAACCTTAGATAAACGAAGACCAACTTACAAAAAGCATTAGAAAGAGCACTTGAAAGATCTTTACATCTTCCCCAACAATTAACTTGGGTAAATGGAGCGGCGGCAGCAGCAGCAGCAGAAGAAGAAAAAGGGGGAGTAGGAGCTGGGAGGAGGAAGAGGGAGGAGTAGGAGGGAGGAAGAGATAGGCGGAGAGAGGAGGAGGGAAGAGGAAGGAGGAGGAGTAGGGAGGAATAGGAGGGAGGAGGAGGGATTAGGAGGAGGAGAGAGGAGGAGGAGGTAGGAGAAGGGAGGAGCAGGGAGGAGGAGGAGGAGGAGGGAAGAGGAAGGAGGAGTAGGGAGGAATAGGAGGGATTAGGAGGAGGAGAGAGGAGGAGGAGGTAGGAGAAGGGAGGAGGAGGGAGGAGGAAGGATGAGGAGGCAGGAGGAGGAGGCAGGAGGAGGAGGGTAGGAGGAGGAAGAGGGAGGGGGAGGAAGAGGGAGGGGGAGGGGGAGGAAGAGGGAGGAGGAAGGAGAAGGAGGAGGAGGGAGAAGGAGGGAGGAGAAGAACGCGGGGGAGGAGGATGAGGGAGGAGGAGGAGAGAGGAGGAGGAGGGAGGAGTAGGAGGGAGGAGGTGGGAGGAGGGAGGAGGAAGAGGGAGAAGGATGAGGGAGGAGAAGGAGGGGAAGGATAAGGAGGGAGGAGGAGGAAGAGGGAGGACGAGGAGGGAGGTGGAGAGAGGAGGAGGGGTAGGAGCAGGAGGAGGAGGGGTGAGGGGGAGGACGTAGGAGGAGGGAGTAGGAGTAGAGAGGAGGAGAAGGGAGGAGGAAGGAAGAGGAGTGATTAGGAGGAGGGAGGAGGAAGAGGGAGAAGGAGGAGAGAGAAGGAGGAGGGAGGAGAAGGAGGGAGGAGGAGGGAGGAGGAGGAAGAGAGAGGAGGAGGAGGGATGTGGAGGGAGGAGGAGGGATGAGGTAGAGGGAGGAGGAGGATGGAGGAGGAGAGGGAGGAGGAGGGGGAGGAGGGAGGAAGAGGGATGAGGGGGAGGACGTAGAATTAGAAGGAGGGAGGAGGAGGGAGTGGGAGGAGAGAGGAGGAGAAGGGAGGAGGAAGGAAGAGGAGTGATTAGGAGGAGGGAGGAGGTAGGAGGAAGAGGGAGGAGGAGGAGGAGAAAGAGGGAGGAGGAGGAGGGAGAGGGAGGAGGAGGAGGGAGAGGGAGGAGGGGAAGAGGGTAGGAGGAGGAGGAGGGGAGAGGAGGAGGAGGATGTTAACGCATATGCCTGTAGACAACTGCAGCGAAAAGGTGGGTCTGTCTATCTATCTGACCCGGCGTGGCTTTGCCCAGCTCCTGGCGGGTAGCGTCTCATTAAATTCATACAACAAAAAAAGTAACTTAAAAGAATGTCCTTCCACACACCATCCATTATTTTTAATGAAAACTCTTTCTAATCACCTGCATGACTACAGTAACTTCTTAAGCATAAAAAGATGAGTTACAATGTTATGCATTGTGCATTATTTTTATGAAAACTTTGAAAATGCCTTAAAGATTGTATCATTATTTATTATAACTCATATGCCGGTACATAACTATAGACACAGAGTTTATAAATCTTTGAAAACGATGCAACAATATGACTATAAGTTATACAGAAAAGTTATTAAAAGTTATGCCCCTTGAAATAACTTTTACAGAGTTAAGTCCCCTTGCTGTATAGAAATTATAATGAAAAATGAAAAATTAAATAATATTCAGTAAGCAGCCGATTTCACACTAAAAAAATATCACAGTTGGCTGCGCTGGAATGAAAGGAAGACGTGTAGAACATTTCATCTCAATCGGATGGGCCGTTCGCGAACGCATAAAGGACATACGGACGGAGATTGCCTTTTATATATAAGATTGGCGTATTAATTGCCTAAGGAAATCTCTTATCACTCTGTAAGTATTCTAAGAGCTTAGTTTACTCCACATGCTTCTACCACGACGTCTAGCACAAAAAGGGCCGAGTTTGCTACCTCTCCCCCTGACCGGAAGTGGCCGTGCCAGGGCGATCGTTGCCGTTACAATCTCCGACCAAATTGTGGAACTGTCGTAGCCAAATTTGTAGATTTGGCTGGGTACCCTAATTTGTACATTAAGCCTCTCCCCCTATACTAATGTAACGTATTATAACAAAGCAAACACATAGAGGACCAACGAGATCTCTGGTTAAATATAAATGGAGTTTTATTTCACATTGATGACCACTACAACAATCTTATTTCAATTCCGACATTATGGTGACCTCTCTCCTCCAGTCCCAGATGTTGACTAACTCCTAACAACAAACTACGTCACGACTTGAGCATCTTTCTTCCCATTCCATCCTGATGCTCAAGCGTGCTGTAGCTTTGCCCACCTAACATACACATTCTGCTACACCTTCCTATGTTTCAGAAAGACTTTTTTTCCTTTAAAAAGTCTTTACTCCCAATCCCCCTATTCTATTCCCTCTCTTTCCTTACCTCCCATAACTCCTCTAATCTTCCCCAAACCAACTTTATTTTAAGTAAAACAATCTATTCGTAACTCTTTCCCCTGCCATATAGTAAACCACTATACATTTCTTGTTCGTTCTTGGCTCTTCAAAGTTCCTGTACAAAATATATATATCATAAGAACAGCTCGTATAATCGTTATCGTACACTTGACATTATGAAATTCCTCACTCTTTCACAACACAGGATAGACAGAAAACAATGTAGTTAGAAAAAGTAAAGAAGGGATGCGCACCCAGTGAAAAGCATAAAGAACGAATAGTCAACACAATCACATTTACATAAAGGAATGAATAGTCAACACAATCACATTTACCTCTCTTGCCAACAAAAAAAATTTTTGTAAAAAATTTTTTTTTTAAATACATCTTATGAAATACATCTTTGTTCCCTATAAATCAAGTTGATATAAGTTTTCTCAACATTTATATATTCAACATTTATATTGCCATCCACAATCTTGTCTATATTTCCGTTATCTCATCTTTGACCACGAGCCAATGTTCATATTCCATGAACATTTTTAATTTAATTAACGCTGATTTTTCACAGCTCCTATATCTTGCCCCCTCACATCCCATGATCTGCTTCCTTGTCCACCTATATATACCCCAGCTTATATGCTGCCATTCACAGTCTCCCCCCCCCCCCTTTTTCTTTTTTTTTTCATATACCCAACCTTATATCTTCATATAATGCTGACTTTAATGCAGCTCCTATTTTACTTTCTAATACTTCATATCCATAAGAACCTCTTCATGCCGATTATCACAGCCACATAATATTCACAAAGAGAATGTGTCTCTCTATTAGCCCTCAGTAGTTTTATTAACTCTTTTCTGAACGAAGGGTCTTAAATAAAGCCCCATGTATTTTCTTTATTCTAGCCAACACCATAACTATTTGAAAATTAAACTTACTTAATTAAATTTGTAACATATTTACTAACAAGGTAACCTAATACACAAAACAACTTATTTAAATTATGAGTGAAGCGAAATAAAATCAAAACAGGACATCATACCCCCCAAGTAGTTTTTTTACACAAATTTATGTTTCCCCTCATATTAATTCAAGATATCAACTCATTCAAAGAAAAACACATTTTAAAATAATATAACATGCATCTTATCAAATCAGAAGAAAATATTCTAGTATTACCTAACACTACTGGTCTCTTTTACGGACCAATAGTTTGTACGCAAAAGTCTAAGAACACAATAATCCTATTCTAAAATCAAATAATAACAATCATTTTACAGGACCAAATCAAGCAAAAAAAAACATATTATATATGAGGCATTAAAAACTCAGATTCAATAAAACAACTGTCTTCTCGCTAAAGAGAAGGTTTTCAAAAAAATATAATTCACTTAGAATTAACTACGTAAAGTGACCCATCAACATTGGCCTCCTATACGAACCAATGTAACACATATCTATTCACACAAGTCATTCCACTATTTTTATAACCGAGAAAACAAAACAACTCACTGCCAAGTATATATATATCTGTTACCTACAGACCAATTCCTAACTTAAAACAATATCTGTTCTTTCCATAAAAGTCTTTAGCTAACAATGAGCGTACTATCTACCAATAGAACCTGTGGTTCGACACACCAATTGTTTCCCCTTCATTTGTAGCAACTTCTTAATCATTACCATTAACCACGGTATTTCTAGCACCAATAAAAACTTGTCTATTTATTATAGAGTACATCTACCTGCTGTACCATTGACTAACTTATCTATCTAAGAAAACTCAAGAAGTTGAAACATAAAATCGACCAGCAATTCCATCACAGAGAGAAAAAAATATATGCCTCACTCGAACCTACATCTATATTAGTTATCTTAATGCTTAACTACTCCTCAAGACCATTTATGAAAAATATCAATAGAAGCCTTTTCCATTTCCACCGTCTCATATACTTCATCAAGTATCTCTTTCCTTTTTAAATCATGAAACTTATATCTTGCTATCTGCAGTATTTTCTATCCATTTACTTCTTACTTTTCCACTTCTTCAATAACTCCAAGTTTCTTTGAATAAGTGCTATCTCCACATCAATATCTTCTTCTTCGTATAACTTATTAGTTTCTTCCATACTACTATTTGATTCTGACTTTTAATCCATTTCCTCTTCTTCATCTGTATGTCTCTCGCTAGCAGCCGCTAATTTCTTCCGTTCAATATCCCATCTAATTTGTCTATCATTATTTCTTAAGGACCTTTCTAGTAGAGGCATATCTTCACCGCTTGTTGAATAATCTCTAATTCTTCTCTGTCTTTTTACTTCTCTTTCTCTTTGTTTATCCATTCTTCTTTTCGTTGCTTGTCTAGTATTCTTAAATGGAGCACCTATTTCCTCTTCCATAGATTCTATACTATCATAATGACTCTCATTCACATTTTCTTCTTCTATCGTTTTCGGTATTGTCTGTTCTTGAGTATCATCGTAAACTGGAGTTGTTATTAACTGATTTTGTGCTGGATCTTTTCTAAAACCTGGGGTTATTGTAGCTCCCCTGACGACTTGTTCATCTAAGTATCCGGTGTCTGAATAATAATTATTATTATAATTATTATTTCCCTTCTCATCATCATCTCTTCTTAAGTGTTCCACGTGTGCCCTTGCCACATGTCCCGTGATCTGGTTCTTGATACTATACGATACATTTCCTAGCTTTTCCAAAACGTAATAACCTGGGACCCAACGAGCATCAAACTTAGAGTTCCTTCTATGCTTCTTGTAATAAACTCTATCACCTACTTTAAACTCCTGTAATTTTGTATTCACGTTTTTGTACTTTTTCTGTCTTTCTCTAGCTTTAATTATATTATTCTTTAATCTTACGTGTGCTTTATGCATTTCTTGTATGATGGTCTCTTGAAAGTCTTCCCCCATATATTTCCGTCTTGGTTTTAACAGATTATCTATAGGTAGTATTGGTTCTCTCCCGTGTATTAAATAGAATGGTGAAAACCCCGTGCTCTCATTTTGATTTGTGCGTATAGCACTAAGCGCAGGTCCTAAGAATAGATCCCAATCTTTTTCATGTTCATCAACAATCTTTGCTATAATATCGTATAATGTCCTATGTTGTCGTTCGTTCTTAGCATTTGAAGAAGGTCTATAGTATGAGGTCTTTATATGTTTTATATTCAAATCTTTTAATAACTTTTCGAATTTTTTATTTACAAATTCTTTACCATTATCCGTAAGTATACTTTGTGGGCAACTAAATCTTGGTACGAATTCTTGTAAAAAAATATTAATGACAGTATCTGCGCTCTTATCTGGGATTGCATAAACTTCCGGCCAAAGACTGTAGACGTCTACTATATGAATTAAATACACGTTCCCTGACAATGTTCTAGGGTGAGGACCCGATATATCTAAACTAATTTTTTGCATAGGAAACTGAGGAATATCTGTATCTTGTAAGGGACACTTAATTGTTTTCATATTCCTTAATCTGCATCTTTCACACGTATCTACATATTTACAAGCAGATTTAAATAAGTTCGGCCAATAATATTTACTCGTAAGTGCTTTCACCAATTTATCACGACCGAGATGACCATTCTCATCATGATATGCTTTTAAAACTTCATTTTCCAAATGTTTTGGAATATATTTCCTTAGCTGTTCGTTCCTTTCACTCATATAATATAACTGTTCATCCTCTTGCAAAACTAAATAATTCTTCTTATATTTATTCTCCTCCGTTTCTTTTAATTTCTGTTTTATTTGTAAGACTTTTGGATCTAATTCTTGTTCTTCTTTCATATTAAATTGTGCTAAATGTGGGTCTTCTGCTCTAGGTTCAGACTCTTGATCCGATGGTAAACTCTCAAACTCTTCTCTATTTATTATGGCAGAATCTAATATATTTACTTGCCAGTTTCGGTCGTCGATCTCTGGTTCACCTTCATCTTCTGTGTCTCCTGATGACTGTGGATACGGGATCCTAGACAATAAATCAGCACATGTGTTAATCCTACCTGGTATGTATTCAATTTTTGTATTGTATCCCTGTAGATTCAATGCCCACGTCTGTATTTTCCTGTTCTGCACTGGAGCTTCTAACAGAGATTTTAAAGGCATATGGTCAGTTCTAATAACAAAATTTGCGTTATGTAAGTAGTAATTTAGTTTTTGGAGAGCATAGTGTATAGCATAAGCCTCCTTCTCAATAGTAGACCATTTCCGTTGAGACCTGCTAAGTTTATGAGACAAGAAATAAATTGGCCTTTCATTTTTAACCCCTGGTATTCCAGATTCTTTTCCTTCATATGGTTGAACCAAACACGCTCCTATAGCATTATCTGAAGCATCTGTATATAGTATTAACTGTTTATTCAAATCTGGATGCGTCAATAGCGGTACTACTGTTAAGCTGTTTTTTAAAAACTCGAACGCTTTTTGACACTCATCATCCCACTTAAATCTAGCGTATTTGCCCGTTAAGTTAGTAATAGGTTCTGCTATTTTTGAAAACCCTGGGATAAAGCGCCTATAATACCCACAGGTTCCAATAAAAGCACGCACTTCTTTTACGTTAGTTGGAGGAGGTAACTCTTTAATAACCTTTATCTTGTCTTGGTCTGGTTTAATTCCGTCTCTATTAATAATATACCCCAAATATTTTGTTTCTGTTTTTAAAAACTCGCATTTACTAAGCTTTAATTTAACATCATGTACTCTTAATCTGTCGAATACTAATCTTACATGTTTTAAGTGATCATCCACATCCCCTGCTGTATAGATTAGAATGTCGTCTATGTATGCCAATGCAAACTTTTGCATACCCTCTAATACCTCATTTATTAACAGCATGTAGTGAGATGGAGCCGTTCGAACCCCGAATGGCATTCGTAAGAATTCGTAAGAACCCATATGAGTACAGAAAGCACTTTTCTTTTGAGCATCTTCCGACATCGGGATACACCAGAATCCTGATCTTGCGTCTAGTGTCGTGAAGAATGTAGAGCCATTAAGCAACCCCAAAATATCATCAATCACCGGCAGTGGGTACGCTACATTCTTAGTGATTTTGTTCAACGCCCGATAGTCACAGCAGAATCGATGTGAACCATCAGGTTTGGTCACGATTACTATCGGAGATGACCATTCTGACTTCGATCTTGTTATTATTCCTGCTTTCAACATATCTTCTATTGCCTTTTCAACAATTTCTCTATTCCTTAAGGGAGTTCTATACGGTTTTAAACTAATTGGTGGATGGTCTCCCGTATCTATTTCCATTGTAACTGTTTTTGTCCTTCCCAATTCTAAATCATTAATTGCAAATACATCCTGATTTTCTTTTATAAGTTGTTCTAATACTTTCTTATTTTCTGGTGGAGCTTTTAACTGTGCCAACAATTCTTGTTCCCTTGTCATTTTGTCTAGTGAATGTATTTGGGCTGTATTTCTTCTGAATGGATGGATCAATTCATCCTTTTGTACGTTCCCTCTTCTTCCGCGTCCGCGTCTGTTATTAATTCTTTCACTAGAAGTTTCTGAATAATTTGTTCCCGGCATTTCTACTCTATCCGTTGCCAATATGTCACTAATGTTATGTTCTAGTTTGGCTATTACACATCCTCTGTATAATTTAATTTCTCTACCTGTGTTGTTAATAATCATTACTGGAAAGGTTAAGTGTTTATCTAATGATATTATTCCATCCGGAACTTCTAGACCAGGCTCATCAATTACTTCCTTTTGCAATTCAGTGATTCTAACTGTGTGTCCTGCCACATAATATGGGTTTCTCTTTACCTTTGCTTGTATCAAATTAACCGACTGTGGTTTTAACGTCGTAGACATTTTAACTCTAACTAGTGCTGATATATGCATGTCTTCTTCCATATCTACATATACGTCCTTGAATTTTAATTTGTGTAAATCAAAGAAAAGTCTTACTCCGTTTTTTATTAAAAAATCTCTTCCTATAAGCATGTTTCTATTTAAATCTTTCACTACATGAAAAAGATGTCTTACGTTGATCCCTCCTAATTTAAAATTGATCATTGTTTGTCCAATTACTTGTAAATTCTGTCCTGTAACAGAGTGAAGATTATTATGACTCTTAAATATTCTACAATTTCTCATTATTTTATATAAAAAACTTTCTTTAATTACACTAACCTGAGCTCCTGAATCAATTAATGTACGAACTCTATATTTTCCTATTTCTATTATACATGAGCTATGATCTGTTTTATTTTCTGTAAACTGTTTGATTTCATCTAGTTGAAAGTATTCTCTACTCGTCCTACTATGCCTGTTATTAACATATTCTTTAAACCTTGGGACCTTGTTATTTTCCCTCCTACTACAGGTCCTATTTAATAGGTAGGGCGCCGGTTTTCCTGCGTTCTTGTACCTGTAAAATTTCTGTGTCTATCTTCAACATTCCTATTCAACCTGCTATTGCCATTTCTACTTTGTGTATTCGACTGGACACGCCTGTTATCACAAAAACGAGAAACGTGTCCGCGTTGACCACAAAACCAACAGACTATATTTGTGTTATTTGTGTTACCTACTGTCTCACTTGTAGGATACCTCATTTGTCTTCTTTCATCATAAGCATTTCTATTACTACCTTGTAACGTCTGTATACCTCCTCTCCTATTCCATCCGAACCTTGTTTGTCCTATCTCCATAGGCTCCTCAATCCTGTCTTCTCGACTAGTTCCTATTTCTCGTCCTGTTCTCAATCTAAATCTACGTCTCAAATTTTCTTCTTGTACCGCAATATCTACAGCTTGTGATAACCTCTCGGGGTTTTCTCTCATCAGCTTAAACTTCAGTCCATCGGATTTTATGCCATCTACAAAAATCCCGACTAACATCCTCTCCACTTCTTCTCCTCGTACATTCTGTCCTAAGAATGCTTCTTCAGCCAGGTTAATCAACCTATCGCTGAACAATTGTACCGTCTCTCCATTGTTTTGTTTAGACTGTCTCAACACCGAAAACGCATGTTGTGGGTCCGTTATTTCCGCGTACTTATGGGCCAGGTCGTCTTTGAACTGCTCCCATGTCTCATCTACTCTAGCCTCTAATTTTCTTCGGATATGATCTGAAACCGGTTCTGTTGCTGCCTGATAAGCAAGTCTCATTTTCTCTTCATCTGATGCTGACACCAAATATGCATATTTCTCTATGGAAGTTACCCACTTCTTAAAATCTCTTGCCTGTCCACTAAACTTAACAATTTCAGTTGCCATTCCTTGTTGTTTCATGACCGTATTAAGTCTATCTATCACTGTTCCTACCCCCGTCAAAACTTGTGCCAATGAATCTTGTTCTGTCATGCTGAAATATTTCTGTATATACCAATAAAATCAAATTCACATTTATAACTATCTAATTTAAAGACATGACCGTTGTTACTTTACACACTAAGAATTGTTCAACCAGTCAATAGTACTTAAAATGATATTTAAGGTTTACAAATTACCCTAATCTCTGCTCCCGATCCAAGAAAGACGGATTCCTCTATGTTCGCTGTCAGGTAGAATTCACACGCTAGGAGTCTGTGTTAGTTGAAATGCTCCTCCAACCGATCACGCACTTCAGGTAGTTTCTTCTTCCAACGTTTCAGTAACTTCAGCCCCTGGTTGAGCCCCTACCAGATTTGAGCCTTCTCTTCACCCGATAACAGGGCACATCAAAGCGACGTCTTGAGAACTGTAGCTCACTAAAGCGATAATTTGGGTCCCCTCTTCAGTAGGTCGGCAGCCCAGTCTGCCCCTCCCACTTCCGAGAGTCCCCTGACGATATCGCTGCTGTTGATGACCTTCTCATTTCTTCTTATTCTTCAAATGAGTGATTGACTTGTTTCTTCAAACTCTCAAGGTCACGATTCAACGGTTTTCAGTTCGCTCCAGACAATCTTGATGCGAAGTAGATAACTGCTACTTAATTCGATTTGCCTTGAAGTTTCTTTTTCCTGAGCCTCTTATTTCGAAGGATCCAGAAAAAACGTGCTGGTTTTTCTCACTCTTTTGCTCAGCAAGATGATAACCCTTGTACAGCAACCCGCCCTGGCAAGCCGGTTTTCATATCTCAGCTGATAACGACTGCCTGTACAGCGAGGATTCTTGACAAGAGGTCCTTATAGCGAGGATTCTGAAGAATATTTACAGACAACCACCCCTAGCCGGGCTTTTGGCTGCTGTAACTCTCACAGACGACGTAGTGGCCATTTATCAACTTCGTTTTAACGTTCAATACAAGTATAGAACCGTGCCGTAATCCTGTCTCTGGGTAATTGATGCAAGCAGAACAAAGATCTTCAAAACTTTGTAGTTACTTCGATGTGTTACATGGACAGCGTATTGAGATTCCGCGACACTCCAGGTTCCGATCCTGAGTCGTGGGCACCATTTAGTCCTCTATAACAAAGCAGACACATAGAGGACCAACGAGATCTCTGGTTAAATATAAATGGAGTTTTATTTCACATTGATGACCACTACAACAATCTTATTTCAATTCCGACATTATGGTGACCTCTCTCCTCCAGTCCCAGATGTTGACTAACTCCTAACAACAAACTACGTCACGACTTGAGCATCTTTCTTCCCATTCCATCCTGATGCTCAAGCGTGCTGTAGCTTTGCCCACCTAACATACACTCGTAGATTTGGCTGGGTACCCTAATTTGTACATTAAGCCTCTCCCCCTATACTACTGTAACGTATTTCTTCATATTAAATTAATAACATTATCTAGCGTTGATTTATACTATAGACAGGGACTATCTATACATAGATATCTAGGAATAAAAACGAATATAAAATCCTATATAATGACATAAGGGTTTTTAAGGGAGGCTTCCTCAATTTAAGCAAAAGAGGATGGAGAAGCTGGAGACTTCGTCACAGTCAGCAAGTTGATAGTGCAAGTCAACAAGATGCGAGAATTACTGGGGAAGTTGTTATTGTAAATTTGCAAGTTGCTATGGCAAGTCGACTAGATGCGAGAGCTATTGGACAAGTTGATAAGGCAAATGGGGGGGGGGGGGGGGTTGTTAGGGCAAGTGGCCAAGTTGTGACCTTAAGTGGGTAAGTTGTCATAACAATGGACAAGTTATGAGAGACAGTGGACAAGTTTGTAAGATGCAGTTGACAAGTTGACATTGCAAGTGGGTAAGTTGTGTGAGAAAGTGGACAGTTGTTAGGGCAAATTGGTATTGATAGGGCAAGTCGACATGATGTGAAAGCGATTGGACAAGTTGTTATAGTAAGTGGGGCAGTTGTTAGAGAAAGTGGTCAAGTTATGCACGTAACTGGGTAAGTTGATAGGACAAGTCGACATGTGTTGATTTCTTTGTATGTGTCAGTCTGTTGTGTCAGTTTTCATTGGTTGCGTCAGTTTTCATTGGTTGTTTCATTTTGTCATTGTGTCATATTTCAGAGATTATGTCATTTTCACCTGTGGTCGATTTCTTTTTGTGTTACATTTTTACTTTGACGTTTACATTTTGATGTCTTTTTTCTTTGCTTGTGTCAGAAGTTGTCACTGGTCGTGTCAGTTTTCAGTGTTCGTGTCAATATGATTGGTTACGTCGCTTCTTTTATAGTCTCAATGTTTGTCATTTTTCAGTGGTTGTGTCTTATTTGGTTGTTGTTTGTTTCCTTTTGTGTGTTATATTTTGACCTTTATATTTGGCTGTCTTGTTTTCTTTGGTTGTATCAGTTTGTCGTTGTGTCAGGTTTTCAGTGTTTATGTTGGCAGTTTTCATTGGTTGTTTTAGTTTTCCTTGCCTGTGTCGTTTCATTGCTTGTTTCAATGGTTGTCATTGTTTTTTTTTCAGTGGCTGTGTTCTTTTTCATTTGTTGTCGATCTCTTTTTGTGTATGTCTCTGTTAAATTTCGGATGTTTTGTTTTTCTTTAGGTGCCTTGTTCAGTGTTTGTGTCAGTTTTCAATGTTTATGTCAGAAATTTTGTTGATGTGTCGTGTCAGTTTTCCTTAAATGTGTCATGTTCGTTTGTTGTCAATTTTCTTTCTTTCTTTCTTTCTTTGTGTTACATTTTGACGTTTACATTTGGATGTCATGTTTCTTTAGGTGTCTAGTTCAGTGTGTTGTTATGTCAATTTTCAGTGTTTATGTTAGCATTTTTTTCTTTGTTTGTGTCATTTTTTCGTTGTGTCATTGTTCATTGTTTGTGTCATTTTGTTGTGTTATTTTATTTTTGAGTAGTTGTCGATTTCTTTGTATGTGTTGCATTTTGACGTTTACATGTGTGCATCGTTCTATGTTTAATTTTTCATTGGTTGTTTCAGTTTTCATTCTTTGTGTCAATGTGTCTTTGTGTCGATTTGTTGTAGATTTCTTTTTGTGTACGTGTTTGTTACATCTTGGATGTTTTGCTTTTATTTTATTTGCGTCAGTGTGTTATTGTGTCAGTTTTCCTTGTTTGTGTCATTTGGTCGTGTCATTTTATTTTTTCAGTAGTTGTCGATTTCTGTATGTGTTACATTTTAACGTTTACATTTGTGGATCGTTCAGTTTTTATGTTATTGTTC
This sequence comes from Cepaea nemoralis, assembly GCA_014155875.1. Taxonomy (NCBI): domain Eukaryota; kingdom Metazoa; phylum Mollusca; class Gastropoda; order Stylommatophora; family Helicidae; genus Cepaea; species Cepaea nemoralis. The sequence continues at coordinate 250,014 of JACEFZ010015512.1, forward strand.
ATTGTTTTTGTCAGTTTCCATTGCTTGGGTCAGTGAATTATTATCATATGTGTGTATTTGAATGAGTAATTTGAGGACTTAGTGACCACCTATTTGTCGACCGTCATGGAACGGACAACCGATGATCTCATAAAGTTTGTATGTTACGCTATATTCGACGCCATTTTGTCTTGTCGTTGCCTTGTAATTGCCATATCGTTGTTTGATCCTAATGGTCATGCACCCTAGACGCTGTCACTTTGAGAAATTATCAGTATCTCACAATGAGCCTTTTTCGCAGCAATGAAGACACTATCAATAAGCTGGCGACAATGATAGAGCGATGTTTCAGCTTTTGACATCATCACCTCTTACAAATACAAAAGACATATTTCAGCAACACGTTACACAATATACAATACAAACTAGCTTTATAGTACTTAAACATAAGATATACAAATACTTAGTGAAACAACAAGCACCCTCTCTATTCTGCTATTAATATTACTACTACTACCACCACCACCACTACTACTACAACTACCACTACTACTACTACTACTACTACTACTACTACTACTACTACTACTGCTGCTGCTGTTGCTGCTGCTGCTGCTGCTGCTGCTACTACTACTACTACTACTACTACTACTACTACTACTACTACTACTACTGCTACTACTACTACCGCTACTGCTCCTTTTGCCACTATTACTATTATTACCAATATTATTAATACTTGTATTACTGATCCATACCATCGGAGATCGCAATATCTGGCGAGGCATGATCGCCCATGCAAGGCGACATTTCCCTTGATGATGATGATGATGATGATGATGATGATGATGATGATGATGATGATGATGAGGATGATGATGAGGATGATGATGAGGATGATGATGAGGATGATGATGATGATGACTAGTACTACTGCTAATATTGGTACTACTACTACCACCATTGTGTGAAGATAACGCCGTTATTGGGGAATAATATAGCGTGAGTCAATCCTTGAATTTATCCATGCTGTCTGATATCTCAATATGTGGGGCGATATGGTCGTCTTCGCCAGCTAGTAAGACACGTGGTGGTGGTGGTGGTGGTGGTGGTGGTGGTGGTGGTGGTGGTGGTGGTGGTGGTGGCGGCGGCGGCGGCGGCAGTGATGATGATGATGATGATGATGATGATGATGATGATGATGATGATGATGATGACTTGTACTATTTCTACTATTGCTACTATTACTACTACTATTACCAACAGTATTACTACTTGTAGTACTAATCCTTACTATTGGAGATCGCAATATGTCGCGAGGTATGATCGCCCATGTCAGTCGACATGTCTCTTGATGATGATGACTAATATTACTTCGAACTCTACTACTATTACTATACAAACACGAAAACACTAGACAAATTCAATAATTCATTTAGAATCTCCCCGCCCCGATCAGCGACATCCTACCCACAGCAGACAGATTGATACCTCACAAATGAGACACTCCAACCTCTAGCCCTGACAACTATAGCTCTTCAATAATAGTGGCCATCTACGCGCACCCCTGTAATCCTAATCCGTATCTTTAAACATGTGTATGGCGATGATGTTTCTACAGCATATGATGATACTAAACCAAATCCCGGCCCTCTTAAGTCATTGATGCCACTTTTTTTTCATATATACATATGTTGTGCTACCGTCCGTCTTACATCCCGAGCGGTCACCTTTTAAAACCAGTATGACGTCACTACTACACCTCTCCTGTCTATATATGTTTTCCCTGTATTAAAATTATTATATCTTCTCTGAATAATTTTGTTATTGTTTCTGTTGCATACAACGTCACTAGACGTACCCTCACCTACAATTTAAAGGATCACTTGACCACTCCTTTACCACGCCTTGACCACTTGACCTCCTCTTGACCTCTTAACTAAACCAACTCTGGTGAGCCACTTGTCCACTGACACAAACTCTTTTTGTACCAAACGAAGATTGGTCGTTGTCTAGATCTTAATGCTCCTTCTATATCCCTGCAGAATGGAAACTGAGCCAGCCACCTGTCTCACAACACAAATCACCACTGCAGCACACATCCATCAGTCAGTGAACAAGATTGAGTTTGCGCACATATTATTCCTTTAAAGCTGAATCAACACGGAACCACACAACATATAAATCCAGGAACATTATCCTCTCAGAATATATCTTCACCACAACTTACAACTCAAATAACACTGCCTTCTCAAGGCCTACTTAATCTCATCCACCACGAAAGTTTTTTACTAGTCACTCTTCCGGCCCGAACTCACTGGATCCAACCCACTCTGGATCTAAGCCTCCGCTAACTATCCGACCTTCTCTAGGGCTAGGCTTCAATTCACTATGTCTGCTGATAATCGGGCTCAGTCTTTAATCCTTAGTCTCAGACTTCCTATCACTGAAAATCACAGGGCAGAGTTCTATCACTAACTCCCCTTTCATTCAGTTTCCCAGACCACCGACCTACACTTGTCGGGTCCCAACACTCAACTGTCTTTTTCAGTCTCCTGACTCCACACAACTACCCCACAGCTCAAACTGTCCGTCCCACAACTACGCTCGCCGGCTGACTTCTCCTTGACTCCCCCTTAAACTCACTGTCTCCGATCTTTCCCATCTACCCTCTCATTTGCACCCTCCGGGGACTTACTACCCAACCCCATTTTACCTCCGTCTATTATTTGTCCGGTGATGTCAATGACCACCAGGCATGTTACAACCACCTCCTGACCACTTGACCACCTCTTGACCACTTGACCACCTCTTTACCACCTCTTGACCTCTTTACCACACCAACTCTTATGAGTCAGTTGACCACCCCTTGACCACGCCTACTTAAAAAAATATCAGGATTTATCGCCTTTTGAGGCACAAAATCGATAAATGGTTGATTTATATAGTGTGCCTAAAAAACGGACTGGATAACCACGTTACTATACTACTTACTTTGCAAGTGAGGCCTGTTCTTCTGTATGGATGCGAATACTTGACAATGTGAGACTTGTTCTGTATAGATGCGAATACTTGGCATGATGAGGCTTGTTCTTCTGTATAGATGCGAATACTTGGCAAGATGAGGCTTGTTCTTCTGTACAGATACGAATACTTGACAAGTGAGGCTTGTTCTTCTGTATAGATGCGACTACTTGGCAATGTGAGGCTTATTCTGTATAGATACGAATACTTGGCCATGTGAGGCTTGTTCTTCTCTATAGATGCGAATACTTGGCAATGCGGGGCTCGTTCTTCTGTATAGATGCGAATACTCGGCAATGCGGATCTTGTTCTTCTGTATAGATGCGAATACTTAGCAATGCGAGGCTTGTTCTTCTTTATAGATGCAAATACTTGACAATGTGAGGCTTGTTCTGTATAGATGCGAATATTTGACAACGTGATGCTTGTTCTTTATAGATGCGAATGCTTGACAATGGATAGTAGAGCGGGGAAGACAAACGCCGGGGCATTGGTGGCTTCTATCATCAAAACCACAATGAAACGACAGATAAAAGTTATGGGACATATCAATAACAGAGACATTACACTTATGTGGGCAGCTACCAGGCACGAGAGGCAGGGTAAAACTGTACAATTTTAACTAGCTGGACAACCAACAGACATATAAGCAACCTCAACTGTATCAAAACATCAGATGACAGAGAGAATTGGGGAATCATGAAGTGGGCCAATATCAGCCTATTAAGAGAGGTGTGAGCCAGGGATGTGTAATGTCTCCATATCTTTTTTCCCTATAGAGTGCAAATATTTTCAGAAATGTAGAAGACATAAATTGAATCATCATTGGAGAACGAAATATCAATAACATTAGATATGCAGATGATAAGTATTGATTGCAGACAATTAACAGGATCTGCAACAATTAGTAGATGCGATGGTTGCACAGTGAACAACTGGCGTTAGAACTAAATTGAACAAAGACACCGATTATGGTCGTCATTAGGAAGAAAGAAATACCACAATGCAATATGCAAGTAAATGGGAATATTCTTCAACAAGTGAATCGGTACAATTATCTCGGAACAGTCATAACATCTAATGGGAGTTGCATTGAACAGATTAGAACAAGAATCGCCATGGCGGAAGTAGCCTTTAAAAAGATGAAAACCATACTGACCAATAAAACGATGTCAATTGAAACGATAAAAAAAGTGAGAAAAGTTTCCATGAAATACGACACATTCGTCTGTAAACCCACATCTCCAGGGCCTATATTCGACTTTCTAGTTGCTTGTTCAATGCCCAGTCTTGCTCGCCATACAGTATGTTGAATATGCGTAGCATTTGACAGTTCTAATTTTTAATGCGTTGTTAATCTCTCTTTATGAAGGGAAAATCCCAACTGCACCTCCCCGCGGTAGAGGATGGAAACACACTACGGTGTGGCTAACACAGCTCTGGGGACCGAGTATCCACCGGAATAAGTGGACAACTCCGCAGCTGAGCAGAGCAGGGCACTCACTTGTCCTTACAGTCGGAAATGGCTGTCAAAGGCAGAGGTAAAAAGACCACCATGTGAATGTGGAAGGCAAGGGGAAACCACCACATTATCTTCCCAAGACTTCATGGCAAAACATATATCAAAGTTAGTGAAGGACGTTAATGGCTGTCTTAGGGCATCCTCGTCCGGTAGGGACAGTCATGAGCCACAGGTGACACCAGACCGTCATCCAGCTACTGATGGCAAAATCTTAACTAAAATAAATAAATTTAGAGTAGGAACATGGAATGTTAGGACATTAAATGAGCTAGGAAAGTTGACCAATGTTCTAAGAGAGATGGATAGCATGAAAATGAATATACTAGGCGTTAGTGAGATGAGATGGAAGGGATCGGGCAAAATTATAGCTGACAATCACACAATAATTTATTCTGGAGGGGATACACATGAAAAAGGTGTAGGAATAATATTAGACGAAAAAACAGCCAAGTCAATTAATGGATACTGGCGTATTTCAGATAGAGTTATTATGGTAAAAATCAAAGGCAAACCAATAGACATAAATATTATACAAGTATATGCACCAACAGCAAACAGTAGTGATGAAGAAATACAACACTTTTACGACGAAATAGAAATGGTGATGGCTCAAATTGGATCACAAGAAATAAAGATAATACTTGGTGATTTTAATGCAAAAGTAGGAAAGGGAAAAATGGAGGATATAGTGGGGAATTATGGTTATTGGAAACACATGGTTTAAACACCATAAAAGACGACTGTACACATGGATAAGCCCTGATAAGAAAATACGCAACCAAATTGACTACATACTAATTAATAAAAGATTTAGAAATGCTTTAATTAATGTAAAGACAATGCCTGGTGCTGACTGTAATAGTGATCATGTACCACTATGTGGACAAATAAAAGTAAGATTAAAGAGAGGGAAAAAAATGGTTAAGAACATGAGACTTAATAAAGAGGTTCTGAAAATAGATAAAGAAATGCAAGAACAATACAGAGTGACTGTGAAAAATGGGTACAATGCAATAACTAAAATACAGAGTATAGATGAACAATGGGAAATGTTAAGGGACTCCATTCATCAAACTAGCAAAGAAGTATTACCGGAGAGAGGCAAAATAGCTAAGAAAAAATGGATGAATGAAGATATCTTAAAACTGATGGACAAAAGAAAACAGAGTAAAAATGACAAACAAGAATACGCTAAGATAAATAAAGAAATAAAAGATAAATGTGGGAAGGCTAAAGAAAGTTGGTTAAACGAGCAATGCAAAAAAATTGAATTAAATTCCATTAAAGATACAAAAAATATGCACAGACAAATCAGTGAGCTTACAGGAAGAAAAATAAGAATAAATACAGGGTGTTTGAAATCAAAAACAGGAAAGATAATATTAGAGGAAGATGCTATAATGAAGAGGTGGAATGAGTATATAAGAGAATTATATGAAGGAGAAAGGGAAGAATTAACAGAAGATAGTAACTTAGAAGGTCCACCTATTCTGAAAGAAGAAGTCGCTGACGCTATGAACGTATGAAGAAAGGAAAAACAGCTGGGCCATATGATATCACAATAGAAGTATTAGAAGTATTGGGAGAATTTGGAGTAGATATATTAACCAAAAATGTGAATGATATTTACAGCAGTGGATATTTACCCAGTCATATGCTGAAATCTGTATTTATAGCTATACCAAACAGACCAGGAGCAATTGATTGTGAAGATTTTCGTACAATTAACCTTATAAACCATATCACTAAGCTTCTACTCAGAATCATAATGAGAAGAACCAAAAAGAAAATAAAAATGGAAATTAGTGAAGGAAAGGGCACAAACAATGCAATCTATACATTACGGACACTAATAGAAAGGTCAATAGAGAAACAGAGAGACATATATTTGTGCTTCATAGATTATACTAAGGCATTTGATAAAGTAAAACATGATGAACTGATTAAAATGTTGGAAGATATCAACACTGATGGAAAAGATTTAAGAATAATAAAGAATATTTACTGGAACCAAGTAGCAGCAATTAAAATGGGAAATAAAGAGGGTAGTTACGAACAGATAAAGCTAGGAGTACGACAAGGGTGTGTCTTGTCACCAGATCTTTTCTCCCTGTATCGCGAAGTAATAATGAGAGAGATCAAAGAGATGCCAGGAATACTAGTTGGAGGTTATAATATAAATAATATACGCTATGCAGATGACACAGTATTGGTGGCGGATAATTCAACAGACCCACAACAATTATTAGACGTTGTAGTAACAGAGAGTGCAAGGAAAGGACTCTCCTTGAATATCAAGAAAACAGTAACAATGGTAATATCAAAGAAAATGGTGACACCAAAATGTGACATAGAAATAGAAGGGAAAATCCTTAACCAAGTTGATAATTTTAGATACCTAGGGGCATTTATAACATCAGATGGAAGATGTACAACAGAGATTAGGAGCAGAATAGGGCAGGCAAAAGCCGCATTTCAGAAAATGAAGAGTATCTTATGCAATAAGTCACTATCACTGAATGTAAGAAAGAGAGTGCTGAAATGCTATGTAGAACCAGTTTTGCTGTATGGCAGTGAATCTTGGAATGTAAATGAACAAATTAAGAAGAAATTAGAAGCAACAGAGATGTGGTTCCTGAGACGAATGTTGTGAATTCCTTGGACTGCCAGAGTAACTAATGACGACTGCCTGAAACAGGCTAATGAAACTAGAACATTATATACAACAATAAGACAGAGACAAACAGCTTTCCTCGGTCATGTGATGAGAAGAGAGGCATTAGAGAACATTGAAACAACTGGAAAGATCGAGGGGAAGAGAGGCAGAGATAGACCAAGAGAAGTGATGCTGGATGGATTGAGACGGTGGCATGGAGGAATATCAGCAGCAGAGTTGATCCAGAAAACCAAAGACCGAGATCTATGGAGAGCCATGAACGCCTACGCCAGCCGGCACGGCACTTGATGATGATGATGAATCTCTCTAGGTGTTAATACTGATTTCATGCCGTTGACAGCATTTTTGGCCATTCCTATTCTCTTTTTGATTTCTTCTTCTTCTTCTTCTGCGTTCATCCGGAGTTTTTTTTTCCGGACGTGATTGCGTTGTGCCTGTTTACAGCAGAGCTGCGTTCTTGCGCCGTTAGGCCGACACATCCGACTTCTGCGGGCATTTGTTGACCGGGTTAAGCTTCCCGGGGGTTTCTTAGGACGTTTGACTCTCACTGTTGTGGTATTATCTCCCATCCTAGCTGGCCCATATAGAACAGCCAAAGACATCCTGGTCAGCCCTAAAGGGAAGGCAGGGGCAGACCATGAGCATTCCCCGCCATCCAAGGAGGCTTCCATAATTGCAGAACCAACACGCAGCGCTCTGGTACTGGGCTCTCCCAAGGCAATCGTCACGTCCTGCACATGGCTGCTTAGCCTCACTTCCGTATATTGGGCCTTCCGTTCACCATAGGCTGTTCTTCCGGAAACCAGAAGAATGCAGTGTGCAGATGACATCCACACAGTGAGCTTTCTTCTTCTTCTTTCGTTCGCTTGAAATATGCCTATAACTGCAATGCTGTCTCTTGTATGAATTGAACTGTCTTTTTCAGTTCACACAGCGGTCCATAGAGTTTATCTTCCACTGTCGTCTCTCTAGGCCAGAAGGTTTGCCTAGATATGTTATATTTTGGGCAGTCTTGGAGTATGTGCTCTGCTGTCTGCGACGCCAATCCACATGTGCACATGGCTGTTTCACCAATCTTGAATTTTGTATACATGTGGTTGCGTAATCTATTGTGCCCTGTTCTGAGGCGCAGAATAATGACTTGTTCTGGTCTGTCCATAACGTGGTAGTCATCTTGAGCAGGTTTTGGTGGCTTTCTGACTGATTTGATCATTCTTTTCTTTTGGTGGTATGTAACGGGCACATCAGGCTGTTCTTCTTTGGCTCCTTCCTTAGCCAATTGATCAGCTCTGTCGTTTCCGGGTACTCCACAGTGGGATGGTATCCACTGTATGGTGACCTTATGCTGACTGCTAAGTTCAGAAAGTAGTGTCCTTAGTACTGGCAATTTCCCAGACAGGAGAGCTTCGAGTACTGATTTTGCATTTGTCAGTAGCACCACAGGTTGTGTACAATTGCTGGTATTTAGTAATTTCACTGTTGCTATCTTGATTGCCTCAATTTCAGCATCGTAGTTATGGGAGTACTTTCCTGTCGGTACTCTAGCTGTGTCCCTAGTATTATTTGGGTATTCTATGTACACTCCCGCTCCTCCATTTCGAACAGCATTTTGTGCTGACCCATCTGTGTAGACTCGGATCCAGAGGTCCTGTGGGTATTCTTCATCAAGGAAGCTGAGAGTGGCTGTTCTGCGCTGCACACTGTTCTGTTCTTCCTTGTCAAATATTCCTCTCACTTTTGTCTGGATTTGTAATGATAGTCTATGCTCATTTTTCCATGGAGTTCGCTCTGGAATAGTTGTTAGGGGGATACCAACTGTGGGCAGATCGGTGGTTTCTCTGCAGAGTCGTTTGGCCTGGTGGATAAAACTATTTCTTTTCAACCGCCCCATAGCTAGGTTTTCAAATCTGTTCTTCATAGGGTGGCCTGGCAAGCTGAGGAACTTTTCTGCTTGTATTAGCGTTTTCGTATCTCTGCGCTCACTCAGTGCTTGTGTCCTCCCCATCTTCTCCATTTCCACTATAGGGGTTGATCTCATCCCTCCTGTGGTGACTCTAAGTGCTTGATTTTGCACTTTGTCCAGCTCTTGTAGTGTGGTTTTTGATGCCGAACACCACGCAGTTGACCCGTATTCCAGGTGTGGTCGTATGCTCTGTTGATAAACTTTGCTAAGTATTTTCCCACTGGCTCCCCATGTGGTTCCACTTAGCTTTCTCAGGATGGCTATTTTCCTTCTGGCTTTTGCTACTGCTTTGTTGATGTGCTTTCTCCATGTCAGCCTGCCATCAAATGTTACTCCAAGGTATGTTGGTTCTTTATCTTCTCTTAGGGGTGTTCCATTTATCTGGATGGTCCCTGCCTTTTGTTTTGGAGAGAGGGTAAATAGGGTGGTGCTGCACTTGTCAGTGTTTATGCTGACACACCATCTATTTGCCCATGCAACAAATGTATCTACAGCTCTTTGTAGCAATCTGGTGGCCACTGATGCATGTTCATTTGTGCTCCATAGAACCAGGTCATCGGCGTACATTGCCGCTTTAATTCCATGCGGTAGATTAGCAACGAGATCATTGATGAAGATTAGAAAAAGTGTGGGGGACAAGACTCCGCCCTGGGGAACACCGTGACGCAGTAGTACTTTCTTGCTCTTTAGTCCGTCTATCTGTACTCGGGCTCTTCTGTTGTGCAAGTATGCTTTCACCCATTTGTACATTCTTCCATTGACTTTGCAGTTTCTCAGTTTATTCATCAGACCTTCTTTCCAGACTTTGTCAAAGGCTTTCTTCAAATCTATCCATGCCGCAAGCACCAGCTTCTTCTCTTGGAATGCATCCTCAATTTCTTGAGAGAGGTAGGTTGTCTGATCTTCCGTAGAGTAGCACTGCCTAAAGCCAGCCTGCTGTGGCACAAGGATGTTTTTACTTTCAATGTACCACTGCAGTCTGTGATTGATGATGCGCTCCATTGTTTTGCAGAGACAGCTGGTGAGGCTAATTGGTCTGTAGCTAGAGGCAATGGAACTATCTTTCCCTGATTTTAGGAGGGGTATCATGATTGCTTCTCTCCAGGCTTGTGGAACACTGCCTAAGGTCCAACTGTTATTGAAGATCTGCAACAGCTTTGCTTTGGCCTCTGTTCCTAGGTTCCTGATCATTTCATTGGAGATACCATCAGCTCCTGGTGACTTTCTCATTTTCAGTTTTGATATGGCTAGCTCCAGTTCGCTGATTGTGATGGGTGCCTCCAGAACCTCATGTACTATTTCCTTCTGTCCTGTATGTTGCCGTTTCTCTCGAATCTCTTGTTGTTTCTCTGGACTAATTTTGATATTGTTATCTTGTGCGAATGAGTCCGCAAAATGGTCAGCTGCTTGCTTTCTTGTTAAGATGTTTCCATCTTTATGTAGTGCAATTTTTGAGTTTCTCCCTGTGCCCTCATCGTTAAGTTGTTTTATTAGCTTCCACAATTTCCTTGTGTCTCTTTCAAAGTTCAGAGACTCTGTTTTTTCCTGCCAGCTTTTCCGTCTAGCCTGCAGCTTGGCCCTTTGAAATTTGGCTTTTGCGTGCTGGAATTTATTGTGGTGCTCTTGGCTGGGTGTGGCCTCTGCTTGCTTTCTACACACTTCCACATCATTATGCAACTGTTCCAGTTCACTACTCCAGTAGGGTTTATATTGTTTACGGGCTCCTCTTGGTACTGTTTCTCGCGCTGCCTGTAGTATGCATTTCCCAAACTCTTCAACTACTTTATTTATGTCTTTCTCAGTGTTCAGGTTTCTAACCAGTATGCTGGTGCGATTCTTGTACATTGCCCAGTCTGCTTTCTTGTAGTTCCACCTCGAGAGGGTGCTGCTTTCACTTACAAGCTCATTTTCTACAGTTAGAAAGACTGGCCGATGGTCACTGCCACCAAGTTGTTTCCCAACAATTCGTGTAATGTTCCACTCCAGGTCTGGTGAATGAAAAGCCAGGTCAGGTGTAGTTGTAGTGTGCCATGATCTCGAGTAGAAAGTATGTGGGTCGGACGGCTTGTTAACCAAGATGAATCTATTCTCATCCTGCCAGTCTTCCAGTCTCTCTCCTCTCTGGTCCATGTGATCATAGCCCCAACTCTGCGAGTGGCTGTTGAAATCGCCACACACAATCATTTTTTCTGTTAATGGTAGTGTGTCCAGTGCCTGTGGGCGGTCACTTGGACAGTAGTAATTGATCAGATGTAGGTCTGTATAGCCTGTCTTAAGTTTAAGTGTCTGATACTCAGCCCCTTCCATGTAGACTTCGATTTGGGAAGCAGTGATGTTATTTTTTACAAGGGTAAGTATCCCACCTTTTCGCCTGTCCTTTCGGTCAGATCGGTAACACTGGTAGCCTCTGATTTTGAAGGCTATATTTTCGTTGAGGTGAGTTTCTTGCAAGCAACATATGCTTACTTTTTCTTGATCCAGGATGTTTTCTAATTCTATTTTTTGTTGTTGTTGTTGTTGTTGCTGACTCCCTCCGCATTCCAGTGCATTATTTTAAGTCTTTGTTTAGTATGGCCAGCCGTTCTATTCTCATGTCCCCTGGCTCCACAGGACATCTGAGAAGGACCTCCAGTAGTTGGGGTTGGACCCTTTCGAGACATAGGGCCCGGCACTGCACCTGCCTGGGGGTCCAAAGCAGGGCGAGCACCATAACATTTAGCAGTAGTCGACATATTCCATTTTGCGTAATTGCGTGGCATCCTGATTTCTGTGGTGCGCCTCCTGGCTGGTTGCCTCCGTCTTCAGCACCTTTCCTTTGCTAGGGAAGACTGTGGTCTCACTCGAGTTTAGATGTGTACACACGCACACACGTGTCTGCACATGCATGTATGTGTATACACATCTAGAGCACACTGGTTATTTTTCGGCGCCAGAAACTCGCCGTCGCCCCTTCTCCTGTTAGTAGAAACAGTTCTGCCACGTGAAGGCCAGGAGTTAGACTTTTGCTGCATAGGTTATGTATTCACGAGCCATTGGGGTATGTAAGCAATGTTGGGCGCTCACCCCAACACTGTGCCCCGGCTACATACAGCAACATTTGGAACCAGTGAGCTTTCGATTCGGACTTTCCGCGTAATGGATTTGCTATCCGAGCAACAGGATCTGCCATGTAATTTACCCAAATATTGTCATGTTGTTGTCTCAATACTGCAGGGCTCAACGTACGAAGTTAACCAGATTACTGATGTAGTCACTGCTCTGTTTGGTGATTAACTATCTGCATGCGAGAGTTATGTTTCCGTTGTGTGGTGACTTGAATTATGTACTATTTAATGAATATTGTATAACACTGGTTTTGTTCCCCGTATACATGTATCTACTTTGTTCGCCATAAATGAGGCGCTGGAACCTCTTGCCCCGGGTAGATTGGGCCCGTTAGCTGTTACAGCAGCCAATCTAGGAGATGGAAAAATCCGATTATAAACCCCCAAGTTTAAGGTGGACCGACGTGCCGAGGACTCAATGGCCACGGGTGAGTTGGTCGTGAACGTGGAACGTCTGGTATGCGGGCGGGGCGGCGCAAGGCGTATGGACTCCTGAGGGACATCCCCTGCCCCTTCCCTAGTAAGCAGGCAATGCTAGGGTGACCGTTTATTTCCTGCAATATCCAAACTTTGCTATGGATTTAATTAAACACGGGAATCGTCGCCGGAGCTACGGAGCACGTGCTCTGCGCTTGACACATCTTTCAGCGGCTAGCGAAGAGAGAGTGAGGAGGAGAAGGCGAGGAAATGGTGTGAGAAGAAGGCATAGAAATAGGAGGGCAGGCGCCAGGAGAACAAGACGAAAAGTGGAGAGACTAGGTTTCAACCATGTAAGAGTGGGATACTGGAACTGTCGTAGTGCCAGGCAGAGAGGTCCTGTATTGGAGAGGCTAATATATGATTTTGATGTCCTCATGCTCCAGGAGTTAAATACAGATAAATACCATTGCCCTGGGTACGTCAGTTATATAAACCCCACTGGGCAGAAGAGACATGGGCAAGGTCTGCTGGTGAAGAAAGGAGTAAAGCATGTGGCACTTGACTTGAGCCAGTGGAATCACAGTGCAAGAGAGGTCCAGGGTATACAAATGGAGATTGGTGGCTTAAGTTGGAACATCATAAATGTATATGCCACAGTGGACTGTTTTGTCAGAAAGGAACAATGGGACTGGCTTAAGGAATTAGAGGACTTACCAGGTGATAGGCTACTCATATGTGGAGACTTCAATGCGAGAAACAGAGATTGGGACAGTAGTGGAGAAAATCGACAAGGAATTGCACTTGCGGATGCCATGGTGGACTCCGATGTGGTCTGCATAAATGATGGTAGGCCGACTAGAATGGCAATGAGGCCTGGCGATGCAGATACTGCTATTGATTTGGCACTTGTCTCCCAGTCATCAGTCCTTGATGTAAAGTGGACTGTTTTGAATGACCATGGGAGTGATCACATGCCATGCTCAGTCCTGATCTCTAAGTCCAGGAAAGTTAAGGCTGGGAGAGCGCGCAAGACCTTCCGGTATGAGTGGAGCGACAGCCTTCTTGGACGCCTCAGACATGGGGCATGCAACAGGACTGTTAAAACTCCTTTTTTGCAGCCCCCATGGTGGACCCCAGAAGTAGACAATGCGTGGAAAGCAAAGAGAGCTGCAGTGAAGCAGCTAAGGAAATTGCGACAGACACCCCTAAGCTCACGAGAGGAAGTGGACATAGCGGAAAATGACAAGAAAGACAAGGTGGAGGCTTTCAAGCGATGTGCTGCAGAGGCCAAGAAAGTAAAATGGGAATGTTTTATGAAGGAGATTGGAGGTGATAAAACACTGCATAAATTCTGGAAACTGTACAGACAAATGCAAAGAAAAGATCGGCCTATGACAGTGGGAACAATTTATAAAGAGGATGGGGTACGCGTGACAACAGACAAGGAGAAAGGGGAGGCGTTTCTCCAGAGATTTTTAGAGCAGACCAATCATAGTGATGCGGATACCAGGGATGCAGTTAGAGTGGAATTATCTGGCACAATAGAGAATATGCCTTACGAAGACATCATACTGTTTGAAGATGTTAAACATATTTTGCAAAAGGCAAAAGACACGGCACCAGGGCCTGATGGTGTCAGGTATGGCCACATGAAGGCTTTGAGCGATGTAGACCTGAAGGAGATGGCCGGCTGCTTTAATCAGAGCATTAGGACAGCGTCAGTACCGCAGGATTGGCTGCATAGCTATCTCATCCCTCTCCCAAAACCATACAAGGATCATTCAAAGCTTGGCGGCTTTAGGATCATCACCCTTCAAAATACATTTGGGAAGGTTTTAGAGAAGATAGTCGCTGTTAAGCTGCAGGATTTTTTGGAAAGGGGGAAGCTTCTTCCAAGAGGCCTGGGGAGCTACAGGCCAGGAAAAGATACCTGGTCAAATGCAGCCACCTTTGCCTTTGACGTTTATGAGGGGTTCCAGAGTAGACAGGAAACGATGGCGGCAGCGCTTGATCTCGAGGATGCGTACAATAGAGTTCGCTATGATATTTTGATGACCGCACTTATGGAGAAGGGGGTCAATCCCTGGTTGGTGAACTGGATAGCAGCCGTCCTGCATTCTCGTCAGGTTGCTCTCCGTCTGGGCGCATGGACCTCAGAGCCACATATTTTAACCCCGGGACTGCCACAGGGATCTGCAATCTCACCGGTGCTCTTTAATGTGTATACGAGCAAGATTGCATACCTAGAAGCACCAGGGGTTGGAAGGATTCTAACATTTGCAGATGATATTCTTGCATACAGGCAGGGGAGAAATAGGGATCAAACAGCCCAGGAGCTACAGGTGACAGTAGACAAAGTGATTGACTGGTGCACTGAAATGAGTGCTGTCATCAACCCGGAAAAGGCGGCTGTGTTGTGGTGCTCTCTGGACAACAGGATTGTGAGAGATGATGCCCCAAGCCTCACGATAGATGGTAGAAGCGTCAACAGAGAGAACAAACTGAAGTATCTGGGAATCACATTTGACAGGAGTCTGTCCTTCAAGGACCATGTGGAGACGGTTGTGACAAGATCTCAAAAGGGACTCAATGCACTTAAAATTATGGCTGCAATGGACACAGAGCAGAGAATGCTCTTCACACTATACCAGCACTTGATCCTCTCAGTGATTGATTATGGACTAGGACTGCTCACTGTCTCAAAGAGTCAGCTGGTGAAATTAGAGCGCATACAGAATGAAGCTATGCGGGTCATTCTGGGATGCACCAGAGACACTCCAGTAGTGTGTATGCGTTACATCCTTGGTCTGCCTACTGTTGCTGGTAGGCACAAGGTGATGCAAGCGAAGGCATACCTCAGAGTAGCTGCAGACACAGATCACCCGTTGCATGAGGCGCTGGACGTAGTTAAGGGTCAGAGACTGATAAGAGGGAAATCATGGATGGCTCAGGCGGAGGATACGATCAGACAGGTGTGCCCCTTGGAGAACATCAGGCGAGGAGAGGAGTGGGTCAGAGTGCCAGCCGTGCAGTCAGACTTGTGCAGAGTTATAATCACATTGAGCCGGGAGTGCAGGGAGTGGCCAGCAGGGGCCACGGAAGTGGAAATTCAGCAACTAATTCAGGAAAATTCTCGCCCGGGTGATGTGATTATCTACACGGATGGGTCGGTGTTGAGAGGTAGGAGAAGTGCCTGGGGGTTCTTGGCAAAAACTAATGGTCGGCGTTTGGTGCAGGAGAGCCTGGCGTATGATGACACTACATCTAGCTTAAGAATGGAGGTGGAGGCGGTCAGTGCAGCTTTCCGCTGGATAGAAAACACGATACATACACACATTGTGATTGTAACTGACTCAGAAAGCATGCTGAGAAGGGTGAGAACAGGCAAGCTTCGTGCAGAGTGGCTTGCTTCGCTTCGGAGGTCACGGGTAGCAAGCATCACCTGGATCTTTTCTCCTGGGCATGCCGGTGTGCTGGGGAATGAACAGGCGGACAGATTGGCTGGCTCGGCAAAACTTGGTGGAGTATTGATGCATGACAAGGCAGACGTGGTTGCGGCCTTGTGGGAGCACGTGTACACCTCGGAGGAGCAAATGGATCACCATAGTCTGGTAAGAATGAGGACAGCGAGGTGTGACGAGGGGATCTGGCCGACGCTCGACGCTCAGAGGAAAGGCGAGACGGACATATAATCAGATTGCTACTGGAACTATTAGTGTTGGAACTCTTCGCTGGTTGCTGAGGATGGAGACGGAGCGCTTACGGGAATGTCCCGAATGCTGTGATGTCGGTTCCTAGATCAATCAATCAATCAATCAATCCGAGCAATATTCCATTTCGTGCCACTAGGACACTTTTTCCACCTTTTATGAAGAACACACAGTGGGCTTTTGATTCGGACTTTCCACGTAATGGATTTGTTATCCAAGCAATATTCCATTTCATGCCTCTGGGAGGCTTTTGTAACCGACATACCTGTGGTATGAAGTGTGGCAGTCTGAATACTTCTTCGTGCACCTTTAAATGTCAACCTGTATGTAGTTAAAGTAAGCTGTGGTCAACTTGAGCTTGTTGATATCTCCATAGAGCTTGTCCTCAAATGAAGCAGGTGTGGGCCAAAATATCTTTCTCTGTTCTGCATATATTGGGCAATCCTGCAGCAAATGTTTTGCTGTCGTTTTTCCAGTTCGACAATTACATTCATCGGTATCTCCTATCTTTAGTTTATTGAACAAGTGGTATTTCAGCCTGTTATGTCCTGTGCGGAGTCTGAAGATTGCTACTTGTTCTCTTCGGTCGAGTTTGTAATATGCATCATCCTTCTGGTGGCCTGGCTGCTCTGATTCCCATTTGGTTCTATAAGTGCTTTTTATCAACCTCTTTGCCTCATTATAGGTTATGTCTATATCAGGCTGTGGTAGTCGTCCGCCCTCTTTTGCCAGTTTGTCAGCCTCTTCATTTCCAGGTATACTGCAATGTGATGGGATCCACTGTATTACAACTTTTTTGGATTTCTGGCATAGACCATGGAGTGCTGCTCTTAAGTCAGCTATTTCTGTGCTGTTATTGCTCTTCAGTATTGAGACAGCTGACTTTGCATCTGTGAAGATAGCTATTTGCTTCTCTTTATTTTCCTCCATCAAGAGCATTTCTGCTGCAGTTTTCAGAGCCTCTACCTCCGCTTTGAAGTTACTTGAAAACTTTCCAGTTGCCACTGAATGTTTTTTTCACTCCATTTTTTTAATTTAGGAGAATTCCTCCTCCTCCATTCTCTATTAAATTTTTGGCTGATCCATCTGTATATACATGGGTCCAATTGCTGCTTGGGTAATGTTCTTTTATGTATTTTAGGGTTATTTCTCTTCTTTCGGTTTCATGCTGAGTGTACTTTTTCTCAATACCAGGAATGTTTCCTATCATCTCAGGCAGTTGCTGCTGTCTCAAAGCTTGGAACTTGTGTGCATTGTAAATGGGTTTGACTGTTGATATGTTAAGTATAGGATCTGCCCTAATCTTTCGTTTTGCAGTTTCTACAAAGTTGCTACGCTTCAGTCTTCCCTTTACAAAACCACTAAACCTTTTATACATAGGGTGGTCTGTTAATCTTCTAAATTTTTCTGCTTGTTGCTGGGCTCTGCTATCTCTTCTATCCTGCATTGGTTTTAAACAAGTGATCTTTTCTAGTTCATTAATAGGCGTTGTCTTGAGGCTTCCAGTTATGATTCGCATTCCTTGATTTTGGACTCTACTTATTTTGTTAAAGTTTGACTTAAGCTGCATGTTGCCCAAGCTGCAATGCCATATTCCAGTACTGGCCTCACCCGTCCAGTATATAACTTCTTGAGAACTTTCTCATCTGCTCCCCACGTTGTACCAGCAAGCCAATTGCCATCTTTGCCTTGCTCTTGTTCGATTTTTCTCAACCTGTGTTTTCAATGTCAGGCGACGATCAAAGGTGACTCCTAGATAGTTTGGATTTTCTTCATGGCGTAATATTTTTCCATTCAATACCAGCTTAGGTTACTGAGTTTTATTTGAGAGGGAGAACACTGTGCATGTTGTTTTCTCCTCACTTATCTTCACTAGCAATTATTTTGACCAGTCCTCTAGCGCTAATAAGGCTTGCTGTATTCTGCTGTTAGCTGTACTAATATATTCTTCAGATGTCCATATGGCTAGGTCATCTGCAAAGGACGATGTGTGTACTCTGGCTGGAAATTTTCGTGATGTTGTTTATATATGCTAGGAATAATGTTGGTGAAAGAACTCCTCCTTGGGCGACACCTTGCTCCAACAGCATCATTCTGCTGGTTTGTCCTTGTACTTTTGTCCAAGCAGTTCTGTTCTCAAGGTAGTGGCTGATCCATTTGTACATTTTCCCACAAACATGCATTTTTTGCAGTTTACTTTCAGTCCTTCCTTCCATACTTTATCAAATGCTTTTTCTAAATCTATCCAGACCGCTAGTGTGTGCTTTTTCTCTTGGAAGGCATCCTCTATTTCCTGAGCTATATAGGTTATTTGATCTTCAGTGGATCTGTACTTTCTGAATCCTGCTTGGTGTTGTGTTAAGAGTTGGTTTTCTTCCAGATGCCATGTTAGCCTACCATTGATAATGCGCTCCATTAATTTTCCTACACAGCTAAGTAGACTGATAGATCGATAGCCATTTGGTTCTTCCAGGTCTTTTCCTTTCTTTGGGACTGGTATTAGTATAGGCTTCCTTCCATGCCTGTGGACTATTCCCCTCTTCCAGCTGTAATTTAGGACTGCTAGTAGTTTCTTTTTTGCCTTAGTGCCTAGTCCTATTAGCATTTCATTTGTGATTCCATCCTTTCCTGGTGATTTCTTCTTTTTTAGGGTATTGCTTGCCTGTTCCATTTCTTCCATTGTTAGATTTACCAACATATATTATGCTGCTGTCTCTAAAATACTATGATGTATCTGTTTATCTTTGATTGCTTTCTTCTGTTCGGTTGTAATATCAATGTGGTTTGCACTGGCATAGTGTTCCATTAGTGCATTTGGAGCCTTTTTTCCTGTAAGCAAGGCATTTTCTTGTTTAATTGTTATTTGTTTGTTTCTAGGTCCTTCATTGTTCATGGCTTTCACTAGTTTCCATAGTTTGTTTCCATCCCTGTCAAAATTCAGGTTTTCTGTTTTTTCCCTCCAACAATCTCTTGATGTTTGATTTATTGTTCTTTTATATTTTGCTGAGATGGCTTTGAGAGAGATGTTCGCTTCAGTTGTTTGTTCTCTTTCTGCGGTCTTCCTGGCATCTTCAACTTTGTCCTCCAAAAATTTTTAGTTCTTCAGTCCAGTATGGTTTGTAATTTTTCCTCGCTCCTCTTGGAATAGACTAAATGGCTGCCTGTATTATTGCTCTGTTTAGACTTTCCACCATTTGCTTCATGTTGCCATATCGTGTATTTATGTTTTCACAATATTTGTCTGTTGGTATGGCAAATCTGTTCCAATCTGCTCGTTTGTAATTCCAGCGGGGCAAATGCTTTTGCTCCTGTGGAACATACTCCATATTCATTACAAGCTTGATTGGTCTGTGGTCACTACCTGCTAATTGGTCAAGCACATGGCGATCGATTTTGTGGAGGATGTCTCCTTGTGCAGAAAGCTAAGTCTGGAGTAGAAGTGGTAATCCATCTTCTGGAGTAGAAGCTCGGTGTGTCCATCCGCTTTGTTGAGTAGATGGAGATTTGAGTCTATTTCCCAGTCCTCCACTTCATCTCCTCTTTTGTCAGTATCTGGGTATCCCCATCTTTCTGACGGCTATTAAAGTCTCCGACAATAATGCAGTTTGTGTCAGTTATTTTCATGTTTGAGAGTGTAAGATCCTTATCTGCCGGGCTATACAGATTGTAAATTCTTATTTTTTACGTCCTTTATCATTATATCAACACTATAATTTCTGTTTGGTTGTCAGAGATCACAGATACTTCGCTGCAAGGTATTGTATTTCGTGTAAGTATTAGAACTCCTCCTTTGTGTCCTTTCGCGGTCGAAACGTGTGGCCTGATCTCCCTGACTGAAAATTGCGATTGGCGTTGAGTTGTGTCTCTGAATGCATGCCACAT